>CM052656.1:7531431-7547689 GCA_028533165.1 Leontopithecus rosalia | reverse complement strand
TGAATGCCTGACACCATGAGTGTGAACATGACACCCTCACCGTGGTGTGAATGCCTGACACCGTGAGTGTGAACATGACACCCTCACTGTGGTACGAATACCTGACACCGTGAGTGTGAACATCTGACACTCACCGTGGTGTGAATACCTGACACCATGAATGTGAACATCTGACACCCTCACTGTGGTGTGAATGCCTGACACCATGAGTGTGAACATCTGACACCCTCACCGTGGTGTGAATACCTGACACCATGAGTGTGAACATCTGACACCCTCACCGTGGTGTGAATACCTGACACCATGAATGTGAACATGACACCCTCACCGTGGTGTGAATGCCTGACACCATGAGTGTGAACATCTGACACCCTCACTGTGGTGTGAATACCTGACACCATGTGAACATCTGACACCCTCACTGTGGTGTGAATGCCTGACACCGTGTGAACATCTGACACCCTCACCGTGGTGTGAATACCTGACACCATGTGAACATCTGACACCCTCACTGTGGTGTGAATACCTGACACCATGAGTGTGAACATCTGACACACCATGGGTGTGACTACTTGACACTAACCATGGTGTGAATACCTGACATGTGTAAACACCTGCACCCTCTCACCATGAGTGTGAACATGACACCCTCGCCATGGTGAATATCTGACACCTGCCATGGTGTGAATCTGACACCATGAATGTGAACATCTGACACTCTCATGGGTGTGACTACTTGACACCCTTGCCATGGCATGAATACCTGAAACCTTCTCACCATGTGTGATCATGACACCCACACCATGGTGTAAATACCTGACACATGGGTGTGAACATTTCAGACCCTCTCACCACGGGTGTGAATACTTGACACCTTCACCATGGATGTGACTATTTGATGTCCTAATGGTGATGTCCTTATGAGGGGTATAAATATTCACTTATGAAAGGGTCCAGTCCCCTGGTGACTCGGGGATGTGGCCTTGGCCCTCCAGGGTTGCATTCCCCCTGTCCCCTAAACCCTAGCTGTCTGGCCTACTGGCTGCCCAGTCTGAGGTAGAGAAGAAACCTTTGTAACTCGAGTATAATTCGCTTTTTAATTAGAACGACGTGTGTAAATGACAGAATACCACCACCCCGCGCAGATGGTGGCCACAGAATACGCATCGAATTCATTCTGCCCAAGAAAGGGGGGGTAGGGAGGACACAGCAGGACGTGAGCCGGCAGTCCCCGCCCCCTTGGTCCTGCGAGTGATGGGGTCACCGACTGTCGGCCTGCACACGCCTCTTGAACGGTAAGCAGAGATCAAAAGCACAGCAGCAGTAATACTGGGTAAGTCCTTCCTTGCGTAAAACATCTGAATTAATTCATTGAAGGTATCAAAAATATACCCTGTAAACCAATACATCATTTACATCTGCCTTTCCTTCCCACCGCTGTGGCAACGATGTGTGAAAAGAAGCCCAGTCCTTGCAGCAGCCGTTCGCCCCAGGCCGCACCCGGCCCTTCTGTCCGCCCACCTGGCCTGACGTGGTTTCCAGCGATCTCGTTGGCTGGGCCTGTGGGGACCGGAACGAGCGCACTGGGGACTGGACAGGGCCTGCGTCCGTCTGTCCAGAGCACTAATTGGGATGGGAGGCGGAGGGAGGGCGCGGGGGCTGCGAGCTCAGCTTAGACTTTGGTTCCAAATGCATTCGGGGGAGGCAGTGGCATGGAGGTGCATGGTCGTCCTGCTTTGGGTCCCTGGCCGCCCCGGCTGCCGGCGTGTGGCTGCCACACGCCTGCCGTGTCCCCTCCCCGGCCCCCTCCCCTCCCTTCTCGAGCACCAGGTAAACATCCCCTGAGTAAGGTCACTGCACAGGGCCAGCCCGGGGCGGGAGTCTTAGTTAAGGCTTCAGACAGGCAAGGATGCCGGCTCTGGACGGACAGATGGACAGAGGCGCAGGCAGACTCAGGGGCTCCTTCCTCGGTGGGGGGAGTCGGCAGCCGCCCCACTCCTGCCAGGCTGTTCCTGTGGCTCGCTGGGACCCGACACTGCCCATCCCCCCATTCGGAGTCACTCGCTGTCAGAGAGTGTCTCGTACTGCGAGCAGAGCAGTGGCTTCGGCTCCTCATCCCAGGCGTGGTGGGGGCCAGCGAGGGGCCCGCTACCCGAGGGGAGGCCCGGCGGGGGTGGGGAGGCCATGACACCCGCCTGCAGCCGCATGATCAGGGGGTTGTAGGGGAACGGCGTGGAACCTGCGTGGAGAAGCGAGATGTGTGAGCTGGGCAGCCCCCGCTGGCCGCCTGCCCACCACACCGGGAACCGGGGCCTCGGCGTTTCTGTCCAGCAGTGTTCCCAGCCCTTCCTAACTGCTAAGTGGCTCTCTTCACCTCTTACTTCCGTCCCTGTTCGCACCCCGCCATCTCTGGCCTGGACTGTAGCGGCGGTGTCTTCACTGTCCCTCTGGTCTGTTCTCCCAGGGACCTTCTGACCCTAAGTGAGATCGGCGTTTCCCCTCTGAAAGCCCTCCAGGGATCCTCACTACGCATCAGAGAGTCCAGGCCCCTGCACGGCCCACCAGGCCCGGTGATCTGGCTGGCAGTAGTCACACCCTTCTCCTCTGCCTGTGGCCCTGGAGGAAGCCTCCTGACCGTCCGTGAGCCGGGCTTGGCTGCCCAGGCCCCTGGACCTCGCTTCTGCAGACCAGGCCTGTGAGCTGGGCACTCAGCAGGCACTGGGCATTCAGTGCCCCGGTGGGATTCGCAGCCTGGTGTGGGGGAGTTCGGAGAGCCCAGCCCTGCCCCCACCTGGTGCCCACCTGCAGACGAGGGCCGGTCCTCCCACACGCGGTTGGTGAGTGGCGTCCGGCGGCTGCAGTCTCCCTCTGAGTGCACTGAGGAGACGGAGGGTGGCCGGTCCCCAGATGCCAGGCCTGGGGCTGGGGACTTGGCTTTTCGACTGCTGGGTCTGCCGGAGACCTTGGCCTTCCCACCACTGCCTGCAGGGGACAAGATGGGAATGGACAGGGTGAGGTCCTGCCACGGGCCCTCCAAAGAGCTAGGGAGAGCAGGGACACGAACCCCTCCTCCCTGCTGCCCGCCCCAGCTGGGAAGCCAGGGTTGACCAGATGACCAGACCCAGCTATGGGCCTGGAATGTGGAGACCAGTTTCTGCTTGGAGGTGTGGTAGCTACACTGCCTGCTGTTTGCAGTAACCCCCCGCCCCCCGGATGTCCTCAGTGCCCCCAGCCCCAGGGCTGCAACCCTGAGTGTGAAGCCTGGGCCTCCGGTTTGACTGAGCGTGGCCCCAGGACCATGCCAAGGCCAGGCAGGCTCCAGGCCCCAAGCAGGGAAGTCAGGACCCCGGAGGCCAGGCCTGACCCCTGCGGGGGCTCCAGGAGCTTTTTGGGGCCCCAGTGCCAAGGCTGGACAGCTGCACCCAGATCTCTTTCCTCTGCTCCCTGCTCCCGTAGAGGGTACTGATGGGGACCCAGGCAGACGGGGGGCTGAGTCCTAAAGCTCCCTGACTCCTAGGGCTGACGCAGACCCTGGGCTCCTCCCTGCCAGACTAAGGGCCAGCTGTAGACACACAGTAGGCCTGGCAGATGCTGCGCACAGGCCTGGCTGCCATCCCCATCCATGCAGTGGGGGTGGGCCTTCACTCCAGCCCAGTCTCCCCAAGGAGACAGCTGGGCCAGGAGGCCGGGTCCCGCAGGGAGGAAGGCGGGAGAGCTGGGGGCGGATGGCAGTGTGAGTGTCCGAGGCAGGCGGCAGCACCTTGGGCCTAGTGGGCAGGGGGCCGGGGCTGGGGGAGAGGGTGCAGACACTCGGGAAGGTCTCAGCCCAGCTTCAGATTAGCAAACTCCAGAATGAAGTCAAACAGGCACAAAAATAAAGTCACAAGCTCCAAAGCTCGAGGAGGGGATTGTCAGAGGAGTGCGGAGGAGTGAGGATTAATCACACTGGGGGTGGGGACAGACGGGGGTGGGGACAGACGGGGGAGGGGCGGGGGTGGCCTGCAGACCTGGCGAGGTGAGTGTGTGGTCACTCCGTCCGTCAGCAGCGGTTATGGGCATAGCAGCAGGCAGGCTGGCACTGGCATTCAGAGGGTTAAAAGCATTGGCGCTGAGCGGCGGGGACTCTTCCCACTGGTCATATTTACCCATGAGTGCCTTTCTAATTATGGCCTCCAGCCCCATGTTGGTGCTGGCATGTTCCTGCACCGCCTGGCTTCTATAGGTCATAAGGCCTGGGAGAGAGACAGACAGACGGACAGACACACGGGGGCCAGGGAGGGGGAGCCAGAGGGGGTACGGAGAGAGAGAAGGGAGAGAGGGAAGGAGGAGGAGGAGAGAGAAATACACAGTGAGCACATTTTGGCAAAGCAACACCTTTATTTCCCTACCCCTCCCCACCCTTTGTTTTCAGCTGGGTGGAGATGAAATGGGAGAGGCTGGTTCCTTCTCCCTGGGGCCCCGGAAGCTCTTGGGCACTGCAAGTGAGGTGGGGTGGGCAAGGTTAGATGCCCCTTCCTGCCCCTAACCTCATTCCTAGTCTGTCCTCTGGGAAATCACAAGCCCCCTCTGCACCCCTCATCCTAGCTGGGGCTGTTTTTCCTCTTTTTCCTTTTTAATCCCAAGTGGCCTTATGGAGAGGGTGAGAGATTGGAGGGCTGCCCTGTTCGGGGAATGGACTCCTAGAAAACCAGAGCTGAGGGCTGGCGGGGAGAAGACCTTCTCGCTGGTCTGAGAGAGAAGGTGTTGCCACTCAGCCTGCGTTGAGTGGTCTTCCTGCTGCCCTGCCTCCGGCTATGCGGTTTGGGATGTGTGGCCCCTGCCTCCCCGCCAAGCTGGGCTACTGTCCTCCCTCCGCCTCTCCCCACCCAGGAGCCGTGAGGAGAAAGAGGTGCAGAGACGGACGATGAGGTGGGGTGGCAGCATGCAGTTACGGTACGTGCAGGGAGGGGCAGAGGTAGACACGATCACGGCACCAGCCCTGGTCCGGTCCCAGCTGGCCCAGCCGCCCCATCCCAAGGACAAAGTGGTCCAATCAACGAACCAGACCCAAGAGGATGCTTCCGGAACACCCCGACAATTCCAGGAAACCTCCCTTTCTGTTGACCAGTCTCCTTTCTCGTTTTTCTTTCTTGTGAGTCACATGGACCAGGGGAGGTATGCAAACCCCCCATAGGTGCTGACTTTTCAGAATTTGTATTTGTTAAACCAGACTTTGCTTTCAAAAGCCCCCAGTGCACCCCTATCCCACCCGGCCTACCACAGGGCAGGATTTTCGTGGGGTTTTAAACTTCTGCTCTGAGTGAATCATACACATACAAAGTGGTCAAAGATTCTTTCTGACCGCTGGCTCCTTTGTAAACAAAACTGAGGCTTCTGTGAGGCTGCAGGCGACGCAGATGCCTGAATTTCATGTTTCTGCAGCAACTGCTGCCTGCACTTTCTTTTCCTTTTGGTTTCAAATGTGTTTGGAGCCAGGGACACTGGCACCTTTTCTGCTGTCTTGGCCACATTTCTAAAGCACTTTAAAACAACAGCCATGTGCGTGAAGAAACAGCAACACTTCCAACAGGGCTGAGTGCTGAAATCACAGCAGCGTGACCGAGCCTTCTACCCAAGGCCACGAGCCCGTGATCTGACGGAGCGGGCTCCTGGCTTAACTATCTCCATTTATAAAGGCGAAGCCCAACGCAGGCTGAGTGGCAAAGACTGGAGCCTGGAAAATTTCTTTTTGTCAACAAAAACTGCATAAAAAGAAAAATCAGTCTGGGCACAGTGGCTCACGCCTGTAATTCCAGCACTTTGGGAGGCCGAGGAAGGTGGATCACCTGAGGTCAGGAGTTCGAGACCAGCCTCCTGAGCAACACGGTGAAACCCTGTCTCCACTAAAAATACAAAAATTAGCCAGGCGTGGCGTCGGGTGTCTGTAATCCCAGCTACTCAGGAGGCTGAGGTGTAAGAATTGCTTGAACCTAGGAGGCAGAGGCTGTAGTGAGCCGAGAGTGCACCACTGTGCTCCAGCCTGAGCAGCAGAACAAGACTCTGTAAAAAAAAAAAAAAAATTCAGCCGAGGCGGGAGAATTGCTTGAAGACAGGAGCTCAAGACTAGCTGGGCCACATATCCAGAGCCTGTCTCTACAAAAAAATAAAAAAAGCTAGTCGGGTGCAGTGGCATACGCCTGTAGTCCCAGCTGCTCAGGAGGCTGAGGTAAGAGGATCATCTAAGCCTGGGAGGCGGAGGCTGCAGGGAGGTATGATCACGTCACTGCACTCTGGCCCGGCTGACAGAGAAAGACTGTGTCTTAAAAAAATAAAAAATATTTAAATGTAAGTGTTGGCATCAGTCTTCATATTACAATGCCAGGAAGTTTCACACACAGACACACCTGTGTGTCTAGCACCCACTTCAAGACTTAGAACACCCCAGAAACGTTCATTTTTAACCCTCTTGCTGTTCTGACCAAATTGCCTCCTTCCCATTGCCTGAGGTGTCTGTAGACACTGGGCAGATGGAGGTGTCCTGGTGGGGACTCCCATTTGGAGGCCTCGATGACCCCCTGATAATATCTGAATGACGGTCCTTTGCACACCGTTCCCAGGGCTCAAGACCCAGGAACGTCCCCCAGGGAAGATCGGCAAACCTCCCCCCCTCCATCCTGGCCTCGGCTTCCACCAGAGGAACAGAGGGTAGCCAGGCACCCACACAGGGACAGGCAACCTCGCAACTGCCTCGGCCCCACGGGCCCCTGGAGGCCACACCCCAGACTCACTGATGGAATACACAGTGGGGCCCCCCGCAGGGCGGGGCTCCAACCCCAAGGACCCCTAAGTCCAAAACATCATAAAAGTCTTAAGTTTCAGCTTAAAAGAGTGTCAGTTTCACACCGATCTCTGCCATGTACCTGCATTTGAACTCGAAAAAAAAGTAAGGCCTCCCAGTTCCCTGGCTGGAATTAAGGAATTAGGCCCTGGCTGTAACGAACGCCCGGTGAACTCGGAGGCTCGTGCTGAGCTCAGACCCACTCTTCGTCCAGATACACACATCTCCAGCTGTGACTGGCAAAGAAGTGAGGTGAGTTTCCAGCTGGTGAGGGCGCATCTGATACTAACCACCCAAGGGGATCTGAACTCCAGAGGCTCCCTGCACAGTGAGGGTCCTTTCCACGAGGGGAATGAGCCTCACTTGCCTGTTGGGTCCCTCTGAATCCTTCTGTGGGGTAGTTCATCCCAGAATGAGGGGTACACTTGGACTAGCAAAGGTTTCTCGTCCCTTCATGAGAGCTGGAGTGGGGCGGGGAGGGAGCGCAGGGGACCTGGGCGGCTGCAAAGCAAGGGCTAGACGGGTTACCTGGTCCGGTGATAGCGGGCATGTTGAAGATCTCCGTCCCAGGCTGGCCGATATCTGGAAGCGGGGTGACAAAGCGGGTGAGGTCCCCAGTGCTCTGGAATCACCTGCCCCACCAGTCCTCTGTGTGGTCCAGGCCAGGTGCGCCCGCATCACCTGGGGAATCTTGTTCATTGCAGGTTCTGATGCAGCGGGCCTGAGACAGGGCCGAGGGTCTGCATCTCCTTTTTTTGAGACGGAGTCTCACTCTGTGACCCAGGATGGAGTGCAGTGGTGTGAACTCGGCTCACTGCAACCTCCGCCTCCCAGGTTCAAGTGATTCTCCTGCCTCAGCCTCCTAAGTAGCTGGGATTACAGGCTCGTGTCACCACGCCTGGCTAATTTTTATATTTTTAGTATAAAAATACGTGGGGTTTCACCATGTTGGCCAGCCTGGTCTCAAACTCCTGACCTCAAGTGATCCACCCACCTTGGCCTGCCAAAGTGCTCGGATTACAGGCGTGAGACCCAGTGCCTGGCCAAGGGTCTGCATTTCTAACTGGTACCCTGGGGATGCCAATGCTACGGGTCCCTGGACCGACCACACTCACAAGGCCCTAGAGTTCCTAGGTCAGAGATTTTTGTTGTGGTTTTTTTGTTTTTTGAGACAACGTCTTGCTGTTGCCCAGGCTGGAGTGCAGTGGTGTGATCATAGCTCACTACAGCCTTGACCTCCCGGGCTCAAGCAATCCTCCCCGCTCAGCCTCCCCAGTAGCTGGGACCATAGGTGTGTGCCTAATTCTTAAAATTTCTGTAGAGATGGGGTCTTGCTATATTGCCCAGACTGGTCTTGATTTCCTGGCCTCAAGCAATCCTCCCACCTCATCCTCCCAAAGTGCTGGGCCTGTAGGCATGAGCCACTGCGCCCAGCAAGCCAGCGACCATCTGTACTGCTGCTACTCCAGTCCCAGGAAGAGAAAAGCATCTGTGATTTGCCCAAACTCCCCTGGCAGATGAGGCTTCCTGGGGTTGGGGACTGTGACAGATTCTTTATTTGCCCACCCACTCACATATTCCCCGGTGGATCTGCTAAGTGCCAGGTACTGTGCTACTGACTGGGAGGCAGACTGGGGTGTTCATACCCAGCAACCATGTCAATGGGTGCAAAGTCACAGTCACTGGGTACGGGAGGCGCCCGGCCCGTGTGTGGGAAGGACCCAACCCCTGGTTCCCGTATTCATGTGGGTATTCACTGGGTGCCTACTAGGTGCTGGCACTATTCTTCTGTGCCAGTAAGCTCCTATGGAAAGCCCAGCGATCAACAAACTGCCCTGGGCCTCCCCAGATGTGAGGTGAAGGGCCAGGGCGGGCGTGGAAGGCGGTCAGCAGGACCACTGAGCTTTCAAAAGTGCCCTGTGGATTTCTGCCCCCCACTGGCAGGCCACCTGCCCACCTGTGGCCCCGTGCTTCCCAGGAGACTGTAGGCCCCTTACTGTATTCGGGCTCGTTCCGATTGTGAGTGTTCAGCTTCTTGTTGATCTCCTGCTTCTTGGACTTGACCATGGCGGAGTTGCTCTCAGTCAGCTTGCTGAAGAAGGCTGGCGGCTGGCCGGTGGTGCTGCCTGGAGACTTGGAACCCATCCTGCTGTGAGGGTCAGACGCCTCATATGAGCTCACCTGCATGCTTTTCATGACACGGAACTCGCCACCTGAGATGCCTTAGACAGTTGGAGCCAAGCTTCACCCGCCCCCATGCCTGCATCTCCTGTCTCGTAGAAGACCAAGGCTCCTGGAAATTCCTTTGCAGTTCACCCATCCCGGGGCTCGAGGTGTCTCAGGAGATGCCTGGCTGTGTGGTGGTCTGCCTCTGACCACCTGCTCCAACCTGATCCTCTGAAGAGAGCCTCAAGGACTGAAATTGGGTTCTGACCATGCCCTTCCCCAAGGCCAGTACGCCCAGCTTCCTTCTCAGCCCTCGCCTCACTCATCACCTGCAGTCTGGTCTAGCACACCTAGCTCATTCTTTCTCAGAGGTTCAACAGGGGCCGCAAGGCACGGAGAGCCACCACTGAGGTCTCTGCAGGGAGGGTGGGCATGTGTCACACCCCCAAGTTGGTAAAGCTTACTTAGTGGGCCTGAGGTTGCCCAGTTGAGCCCTGCACCCTTGTCACTTTCCACACGGCACTGCGGTGGACTGGGGCCAAGGATGGGCAAGGAGCTGATACCCGAGCATCCCAGGGGCAGCGTTTGTGCCCACAGAAGTACCTGGGCTCTGTGTGCTCCCCATCCCGGTACAGCAGCGGGTACACAGCGCTCCGGGGGTGCCCTGGCTCCGTCATGCTCTCTGGTGGCGACACAGGTTCAATACCGTCCTCACCGCCACCCAAGACCGATGTCTTGCTTGGCTCTGGAGACCTGGATGGAGAAAGGGCCCCGGATGTGGTGAGAAGTCTCCCTCCTGAGGGGATGCAACCCTCCTAGCCCGTTTCCACTCTAAACCAGGGCTCAGCACGCTTTTCCTGTCCATGGCCAAATCAGAAATGTTTTAGGCATTTTTGACCACAAGTACTCTCTGGCATGTATTGTAACAATTTTTTATTTTTTTAAACAACCCTTAAAAATGCAAAATAATCTTTTTAGTTCATGAATTATACAAAAACAGGTCATGGGCTGGATCTGGGCCATGGGACATAGTTTACTGACCCCTGCTCTGAGTTCTGGTTGTACCTCAGTGCCAGCTACACCACTGTCCCCCAACGATGTCCTGCTGTCTTTCCACGTCTGTCCTCGCACACACATTACTTCTCCCTTGCCTACCAAACCGTTCCTTCACCCTGGAGCTCAGGGCCCTCTCCTTGCCTCCTTTTGACCCCCAGATGCCCCAGGGCTCACCAGGGTGGGAGTGTGTGTGAGCATGTGCAGGGGTGTGTGCGTGCATCTATGGGTTTGCATGTGTGCATGTGTGCATGTGCATGTGTGCACTGATGGGTGTGCACGTGCATGTGTGCACTGATGGGTGTGCGCGTGCATGTGTGCACTAATGGGTGTGCGTGCATGTGTGCACTGATGGGTGTGCATGTGTGCACTGATGGGTGTGCGCGTGCATGTGTGCACTGATGGGTGTGCGCGTGCATGTGTGCACTGATGGGTGTGTGCGTGCATGTGTGCAATGATAGGTGTGTGTGCGTGTGTGCATTGATGGGTGTGTGTGTGCATGTGTGCACTGATAGGTGTGTGTGTGCATGTGTGCATTGATGGGTGTGCGTGTGCATGTGTGCACTGGGGTGTGCATGTATGTTGAAAGGCTGCATTGATGAGTGTGACTGCATGTGTGTGCACTGATAGCTGTGTGTGCATGCGTGCACTGATAGGTGTGTGCGTGGATGTGTGCATTGATGGGTGTGTGCATGTGTGTATGTGTGTGCATTGATGGGTGTGTGTGCATGTGTGCGCGTGTTGAAAGGCTGCACTGATGAGGGTGACTATGCATGTGTGTGCACTGATAGGTGTATGTGTGCATTGATGGGGGTGTGTGTGTGTGTGTGTGCATGTATTGAAAGGTGGCTCTCTAAACAGTCCTGGATCCCATCCACCTCTGCTACCTTCTGACTATGTCCCTGTGGGCAAGTGACTTTACTTCTCCAGGCCTTGGTTTCTTCATCTGTGAAATGGGGAGAATGTTGCTCAGGCCTCCTGGGGGGCTGTGTGTAAAGGGTACACATGGGTGCCCAGAACCCACTGACCACCGCGTGTACTTTGATCAGCTTTCATTTATTATGAATCCACTCTGTGACCTCCCCATCTCCCAGAGCCTCTGTTTCTTGCTTGTGCAATGGCGCCAGGCGGCTCTCGCATGCAGCTGAGCTGGGACCCCACTCCGAGGCAGGCAGCTGATGAAGGCCTCCCACCAGCTGACCAGCAAGCAGCATCCCTACCCCTCACTCACCTCTTGCCCCCTTCACTGTGGGGGGAGCCACGGGCTGGGGCGCCATGGTCCGGGGGTGGGAGGTAGAGGTCACTGGGTGGGCGGCGGAGGTCCAGGACGGGGCAGCTGGCCCCAGGGAAGGAGTAGAGGGGGGCGGGTAGGGGTGTGCTGAGCTGCTGTGGGTGGTGCCGGGTATAGTCCTGCGTGATGACCTCCTGCAGGCAAATTAGGGACCCAGGGTCAGGCAGCTCCCTCCTGCCAGAAGCTTCTGGGTGGGGGAAGGGGCCAGATGGAGCTCGGGGTGAAACCCTGGCTGAGGCCAGCTTCCTGGGCAACAATGGACCTGCCCACCACCCTCTGGGCCTCCATGTCCCTGTGTGCTTGGAAGTGGGGCTGTGGTCAGCAGTCCCAAGCTGGTAGTCAGCAGATGGCTGATGTGACTGGCCCACGACACTGAGAAACCCAGGTCACCAGGACACCTCATCACCCGTGAAGATGCTGTCGGCTTGCGTCGCAGGCTCCCCATGGGCGAGGAGGCGCAGACAGCTTGGGTGCTTGGGGCTTCAGAATCTCACCTTACCCACACCCTGGATCCCCCAGCTTCCCCGCCACAACAGAGGGGCTGTGGGGTTCCCCTTCCCCTCTCCAGGCCTGGTGCCCCAGGTGCAAAGGTGACAGAGAGGGGCAGAGAGCGCATAGTTACACTGATGTGTTGGGCCAGGGTGACCACCCGCTGGTGACCCTTGACCCCCGGGGCAGTCTGGAGCAGTGGGCTGGACGAGGGCTGGCTCTCGGGCAGCGGCCTCAGGTGTGGGAGGTGGGCGGCCTCCCCGCCGAGCTTCAAGGGGCCTGCGGGCAGAGCAGAGCCGGTCAGGGGGTGTCTGCTGGCCCCAGGGCTGCTGAGCCCGAATCCCAGCCCTGTGCCCAAATCCCGGCCCTGCACCCGAATCCCAGCCCTGCGCCTTTGAGCCTGGTGACCCGGCCAATTCCTGGGCCTTTCGGCACCTCTGTTTGCCCATCTGCGTGCTGGGGCCAGAGGGTTCCGTCTCGCATGGCTTCAGGGCCAGGTGCTGGCTGCGGTGTACCTGGCTGCTTGGGCCGCAGCTCCCCCTCCAGGTGGCTCTTGTCAAGCTCCTCCAGGTGCTTGGGGAGCCCCTTGTCGTGGGTCAGGCTGGGTGAGCTCACGGGGCTGACGGGCTCTACCCCATCGGGGCTGTAGCTGCTGCTGTGGTAACCTGGGGCAGGCGGGGTGCAGAGTCAGGCACTGGGCCCAGGGCCTCGGGATCCAAGGGGCAGGGCTGCCCTCCCAGCTGGCCGGGTCCCCTCGGGTCAAGGGGAACCCAAGCTAGGGGTGGGGTGTGGGTGCCCAGAGAGAGTAAGGCAGAGGAGGGTGTTGGGGAGAGAGAAGGAGGCCAAGAGAGAGGTGGAGAGAAACACAGAGCCCAGGACAGAGACAGAGTCAGAGGGAGACGGAGACAGAGAGACAAGGAGAGAAGAGACGGGCTCAGGCGGTGGAGGTGGGGCGAGGCCA
The DNA here is from genome assembly GCA_028533165.1 of Leontopithecus rosalia. Taxonomy (NCBI): domain Eukaryota; kingdom Metazoa; phylum Chordata; class Mammalia; order Primates; family Cebidae; genus Leontopithecus; species Leontopithecus rosalia. Next base: position 7,534,912 of record CM052656.1, on the reverse strand, counting down.
GCTTGAGACAGGGGCAGTATGGGTCTCTGGGGAAGGAGTGTATTGAGCAGAGTGAGAAGTGGGGTGTGGCTGGGAGTGACCCTGGGTCCTGGGGGCCCTGCTGGGCTACAGGCTAGGCCACGCTAGGCCACCCTAGTCCAACAGAAGGGAGCTGAGAACTAGGCCAAGGCAAGGGGCTGCATGCAGAGGGCTCCCCTTGTTCAGGGGTTCACGGGCTGGGGACAGGGCATCCCTGAGACGTCTCCCAGGAACAGGACGGAAGAGCTGGGCCTAGCTCCTCATCCACAGCGCAGGCCCCCACCCTCCTCAGCTCCTCCTGGAACCGCCTGCCTCCGCTTCCCCCAAATCCAACTGCATCCAGGCAGGCGGGGAGCAGAGGCCCGAGCCCCCCCGCAGCCCCATCCCTGCTCCCCGGACACAGGCGCAAAGGGGGGAGATGGGGGTGCAGTTGAAGTCAGAATCACAGATCCATTCATTAAAGAAAAAAAAGCAAAAATTAAAAAAAAGACATGGTAAAATGATGTGCAAATGATAAGCACCCCGAACCAGAGGGGTGGGTGCGGCTGGAGCAGTCGTCAGCGCGTGCAAACCAGCAAGGACGGGCGGGCTTCAAAACAAAATACCGAAACTAACAACGAAAAAAAACGGGGCTAAAGTAAAAAGCAGAGATCTGAAAATATCTTTGGAGCACGAGACGGGGTGGGTGCGGGCCGGAAGTCTTACCATCGCGAGGGGAGCCGTTGGCCAGCGCACCTCCTTCTCGCGCCCCTTTATCGTGAGCAATTTGACGCATGATAATCGCGTCTATGAAGGTGGCCGCTGTCAGGGTGGTCTTACCCAGAGAACGGAGTTCCAGTTCCTGGATGGAAAAGGGTTTACTTTGAGTCTTTTCCCGGTGCGGGTCTGAGGCCGAGGCGGGTGGCGCCGGCGGGTCCGGGCTGGCGTGGTGGGGTGCAAGGCTCTTCGCAGGGGTGCGGGCGATGGTGGTGTGGCTGGAGCTGGGGGCCACGAGGGGCCGGGGCTCAGAGCCCTTGCTGGGGGAGGAGGCAGGTTCCAGCCCAGAGCGGGCTGGGGGCTTGGCAAGGAAGGCATGGCCGGTGTCTGCTCGGGGCCGCTCTGGCCGGGCGACTCGGGGGGTCTCCTTGGGCAGCAAGACAGGCTCCATGAGGGTAGGGTAGACCCCATCGAGGGTGCTGCCCAGTGGGCAGTGGGTGGCGGGTGGGAATGTGGCAGCCGGGCGAACAGGTGAAGAGGTGGAGGTGGACCTGGGGGAGGAGGAAGGCAGTCAGGCGGTGGTGGGAGCTGCTCCCTTCCTCCACTGCCCTCGACGAGTCCCCACGGCCCTGGAATAACATCCACATTCCCTGCTGCTCCTGGAATGAAACTGCCCTCCTGACTGGCCTACCAGACTCTGTGTGGCATGGTGTCCCCTATCCCATTCATATGCTCATTCATTCCTTGCATTATTCCCACATTTTTGATTCGGCAAAGAGTAGGTGCCAGGCACTGTTCTAGGCACTGTGTTTACAACTGCCACAAAACAGATGCAAGCATCTTAGCAGCCAATTCAGAAGACAGACTGCCCGAGCACTAACACATCCAAGCCCTACAGAGCCCGGTAACTGTGCGCTAGCAGTAAACAAGCGCGAGGAGAGCACGGCAAGGAAGCTGAGGTGGGGTTAGAGGAGTCTCCAGGCAGGGAGGTGTGAGGGAGCTGGACCTGCTCAGGACAGCCGAGGAGCTAAAGGAACCACGTGAGGAGCAGGAGAGCAAAGGGGAGACCCCAGGGAGCCACCAGGGCGGTGCTGAGAACAGAGAGAAAGCCGCTTGTTCTGAGCTCTGTGGGGGAGAAGCTGGGGCACAGCTGCCCCTGCACAGGGCTGGGGCTGGGGCTGGAGCAGGAGCTGGCCTCTCCACCCACTCGGCCTTCTAGGAGCCCCGGTATTCCATGGGGGTACCCCCATCTGTCGCTAACTGTGACTCCCAGGGCCTCATTCATGTAGGCAAGCGCTTGTTTCTTTTCATTCTGGTTTTACTCGGCTGCTGCAGGCATGTCCCAGAGCCTGTGTGCTGGTACCCTGCTCCCCCAGCCAGGTGCTCGTGCTTCATGTACCTGCTGGGTCTCTGAGTCAGGGGTGACACAGCCACCACTGCTTTTGGGAAACGATGCCACTTTTCATAGTTGGAATTGTGGGGGGAGGGTATGACTTCAGGCACTCAAGCGGGGTGTGGGGACATGGGTACTTTTTTGAATGAAAATTCATTTTGGAGGAATTAAGTTGCCTCTAAATAGGTCCCAGAGGCCAGGCATGGTGGCTCATGCCTGTAATTCTGGCAGATCACTTGAGGTCAGGAGTTTGAGACCAGCCTGGCCAACACAGTGAAACCGCATTACTACTAAAAGTACAGAAATTAGCTGGGTATGGTGGCACGTGCCTGTAATCCCAGCTACTCCAGAGGCTTAGGCAGGAGAATTGCCTGAACCTGGGAGGCGGAAGTTAGAGTGAGCAGAGATCACACCACTGCGCTCCATCGTGGGTGACAGAGCAAAACTCCATCTCAGAAAAACAAAAAGGTCCCAGGCAAGGAAAGGTGCTGAACAACCCCATCCCATGGTGAGAAGCAGCTCTGCCCACAGTCTCCGGAGTGTGTGTCACCAGAGGGCACTCAGGGGCCTCTGCCAGCTCAGAGACACTTGGGACTTTGTCCAGGCAAGAGGGCATCTCTTCCTTGCTGGCCTTGCTAAACATGGGGACTAGGAATCTTTCCCCACAGCCCCCACTCAGTCTCTCCCTCTCCACAGATTCTACTCTCAAACCAAACAACCTCCCCACCTCCTCATCCCACCTCCCAACCCATCGTTCATTCGTTCACCTGAGCCTCCATCCACTCGTCCCCACAATTACTCATCTCACCATCCATTCCATCATCCACCTAACCCTACCACCCACCCATCCATCCACCAGCTAAGCCAGCCGTCTGAGCTCTCACCCACCCATCTACCTAACCACCCACCCACCCATCCATCCACCAGCTAAGCCAGCCATCTGAGCTCTCACCCACCCACCTATCTACCTAACCACCCACCCACCCATCCATCCACCAGCTAAGCCAGCCATCCGAGCTCTCACCCACCCACCTATCTACCTAACCACCCACCCACCCATCTATCCACCAGCTAAGCCAGCCATCCGAGCTCTCACCCACCCACCCACCTAACCTGACCATCCATCCATCCAGTCATCCACCCATCCATCCATCTGGCTAACCCAGCCATGTCTCCTCCCACCAAACCTATCACCCACCCACTCACCCACCCATCCATCTGGCTAACCCAGCCATGTCTCCTCCCACCAAACCTATCACCCACCCACTCACCCACCCATCCATCTGGCTAACCCAGCCATCTCTCCTCCCACTCACCTATATAACCCTATCACCCACCCATCCATCTGGCTAACCCAGCCCTCTCTCCTCCCAC
>CM052656.1:7442590-7530931 GCA_028533165.1 Leontopithecus rosalia | reverse complement strand
ATCTGGCTAGCCCAGCCCTCTCCCCTCCCACTCACCCACATAACCCTATCACCCACCCACCCATCCACCCACCCCCCATCCATCTGGCTAACCCAGCCCTCTCTCCTCCCACTCACCCACATAACCCTATCACCCACGCACCCACCCAGCCACCGTCCATCTACTACTCAGGCACACTCTATTCTTCCAACACTAGCCACCCATCTGACCCCCAGCCCACCTCATGTACCTCCCACCGAGCATCCTCTGGCCCATCCTCCTCCTACTACCCATCCTCAGCCACCTGTCCACCCGCCCCCTCCCCCGTGCCAACCTGGCCCACCTCAGGACCGTGGGTGTGCTGGGCTCCACAGCAGTGATGATGCCCTTCATGCCTGTGTTGTGCAGCACGCTGGGTCTCTGCTGGAGGGCGTCCTGGGTCCGGGGGGAGATGGGCGAGTGCTGGTGGGTGTGAGAGTGAGAGGCGGGGCGGCTGCTGCCCCCACCCCCGCTGCTGCCGCCGCTGCTCTGCTCTGTACCTGGTGACAGGCCATGGCATCAGGAGGCGAAGGCCTCAGGTGGCCCACAAGGAGTCCCAGGGTGGGGGTGGGGGCCTGATGCCCTACCAGGTCTCCAGATGGGCGCATGCTCCACTGTTGTGGTGGATGTGAGGATCGACTTTTCCCGGTCTCGCTCCCGCTCCCGCTCCCGCTCAGATGAGGATGTGGTGGTAGATTTTGTCAAGTGCGTGGGACCGCCTAGGAAACCCGAAGGCCGGAAGACTCAGCCCCAGGGCCAAGAAGAGACTGGCTTTGTCTTCTGGAGTGAGGCAGAGGGCAGGACCTCTGCCCGCCCTCACCCCAGCTGCCTCTTACACTTGCGGGGGTCCCCACCCAGGACTGTGGGCGGCGCTACCTGGGGAGAGCGGGGAGCTGCTGTGACGGCTACTGAAGGGCTGGGGTGCGGTGGGGAGGTAGGCAAGACGGTCCATGGCGGTGGCTGGGGTGCCTGGCGTTGGGGGCACCAGGACGGGCAGGTGTGGCACTTGGGATAGGTCGATGATGCCTGCGGGAAGAGGTGGGCCAGGGCTGGAGCCACAGGGAATAGAGAGGCCAGGATGCCCACTGGCCAGATCACCCTCCCGGAGAGCATGCCATGCACTCCTGGAGCCAGCAGAGCCAGTGGCGGGCACTCCCTCCTTGGCTCCCAGCCCTGGCCACGGGGCCCTTTTCTGAATGCTCGGGTCCTCTCAGTCCCACCTCCACTTCTGCTCTCAGGCCCGAGCTGCGGTGTCCCCTGCAGCTGCCATCCCTGCTTCCCTTCCCAGGCCCTCTGTGCCCCTTCAGCCTCTGAGGCCTACACAATCCTGTATTCAATCCCTGCTGTTCAAAATACCTAGTGTGACTTCGGTTTTTCCAACTGAGCCCCAACTAGAACTTGGTTATTCCAGAACATTCCAGGAGCAGGTCTGAGGACAGCTCTTGAATGTGTGCATGCAAAGCACCCATGGGCTGTTTATGAGGCAAAGGAACAAAACTCCGAACAGCCTTACATTCTGATCTTTCTTTAAACTCCCGAGGTCCCTGTGTCCTAAGAGTATACGCAGACTCATGCACACCCACTGAGGATGCTGCCGTGCGCACACACAGCCCCTCACCGCCCACTCAAGTCTGCACACACAAGGTGACCCACAAGGCGACCAAGTCTAGCCGCCTCGGCGAGGCCATGGGGGCACACAGGGGCACATGCGTGCCGTTTGGGAGTAAGGCCAAACCCAGTGCAGGTGGCCCGCTCGCCCGCCCGCGCACCTCGGGGGCCAGCAGCATAGTTGAGCGCTAGCGAAGACTCTCGGGGCGAGAGGCCCCTCAACATGTCGGCGCGCTGGGCCATGGCGGTGGCCGCGTTGTGGTGCATCTGCTGCGAGGTGATGTAATCGTTGATGATGGTCTGCCGGTTCTCCAGCGCCGCTGTGTCGGGGTAGCCGCGGATGAGGTAGGGAGGGTACAGGTGCGGGTAGGTGGGGTTGGGGGCCAGGTGCCGGGGCAGGTAGTAGGCAGCAGCTGCGGGCAGAGGGGACGGGGCGTGAGGCGGGCCACACCCAGGCCTGACAGTGTCTCCCTGCCTGTCTGGATGCCCCTGACTTCTATACCCCGACTGCTGCTCCTGCTTACATGTGCGGCTGCCCAAAGCAGAAAACACAACTGAGCGCCGGACAGCAGGAAGGCTTCTCCCCAGAACACAACGGGGTGGCTTCTACGAAGGATGCTTTTTACTTCTAAAAAGAATGCTTTTCTGGGGCAATCCCCAAAAAGTTATCCCAAACATAAGACATCCCAATGCAGATTAACACACCAAAGGGATGCAACTCTTTAAAAAGAAAATTTTCAGATCATGTCTATTTGAAAAATGCATACGCTTGCATTGTTAAAGGCACTGACACGTCCTGCAGGAAAAGAAAACCAGTGAAATGTTTAACCCCACCATGTCCTGCCAACTACTATGAGAAATTCTGCTCCAACCTCAACTGGTCATAATTACACTGTTGGGTCTTCTAACCTCCGGCCCTCAGTTTCCCCATCCAAGGGAATCTAATAGTTGATGCCTAAGGAATCCTTGGGCTAATGCTGATGAGGTCCCCTGCCCTGTGCACCCCACTGCAGGGTTCTGGGAGTCCCAGGGCAATCACCTGTGTCCAGAGGGATGCCTCGGGGTATGGAGGTGGGGTCGAAGGCCAGGGGGATGTGGCCGCGATACAGGTCCACGCCACTCACGCCCCGGATCAGGTGCTCGTAGGGCGAGATGGGGTGTGGGTGGTGCTCCGGCACAGTGCTGTGCGGGGACTTGGCGATCTCACGCGGTGTCGACGTCAGCTTTCGATCCTGGGATGCCTTGCTGGACGAGAGGCTGCCTGTGGATGGGCACGGAGGATGGCATCGGGTCTCAGCGCCGGCCCCCCACGCCGGGCCTCTGGGGCTGGCATTTACGGGGTGTCGTTCGAGGGTTGGGTGCTTGGCATCCCAAGGACCCGGTTTCTTCACTCCTTCCTTCATTTCTTCATTTGCTTGGTTCATGTTTTGTTCACCGACTCATCCGCTTTTGTTATGATTCTTCCTTAAAACTTCATTCTTTCATCCATTCACTCAATCAATAAAAAATACTGATGCAGCCTCTACTATGGGCCAGCAGTGCCGTGAGAACTGCAGTGACCCCGGTGAACAAAACAGACGGGAATCCCAGCCCCCACGGAGCTGGCACTCGGCGTGAGACAGACAGGTGATAAACCAGTCAACACAGGACGGTTACAGAGTGAAACAGGCTTGGAATAATTTTTTTTTTTTGAGATGGAGTTTCACTCTTGTTGCCCAGGCTGGAGTGCAATGGTGCGATCTCAGCTCACTGCAACCTCCGCCTCCCAGGGTGAAGCCATTCTCTTGCCCCAGCCTCCCAAGTAGCTGGGACTACAGGTGCACACCACCACACCCAGCTATTGTTTGTACTTATGGGGTTTCACCATGTTGGCCAGGCTGCTCTTGAACTCCTGACCTCAGGTGATCGGCCTGCCTCGGCCTCCCAAAGTGCTGGGTTTACAGGCATGAGCCACCGTGCCCAGCTGGAAGAAAATGTTAGTGTCACAGCATGTGACATGAACTGGGGAGAGGGCGTTTGGTTAGAATTCCCCCGAAGGATGTGACATTTAAACAGAGACCCAAGGGATGGAAAGAAACCCACTACGTAAAGATCTGGAAGGCAGGGACATGGCAGGCAGAGAGGCGGAGCTGAGCAAAGGCCCTGGGTGAAGACTGAGCTGACCCAAGGGCAGGGAACAAAGGAGGCCGGGGCGGGGCTGGAGGATGAAGGAATCTGGCTGGACGAGGCAGGCTGGGCCCCAACGGCAGGCACCCCAGGCCGGAACAAAATGTGTGAAGTTGCCAGAAGGATGAAAGCAGGGAAATAAATAATTTGATTTGCATTTTAAAAAAGTGTCCAGGCTGCTGTTTGCAGAGTGGATTACAGCAGGAAGTGGCAGGGGAGTGGGGGAAGCTAGGTGAGGCACCATGGTGGTCTGCAGGTGGGAAGGAGCTGGAGAGGGTTTGGAGTTGGAGGCAGAGCCCAAGGGCCTGCAGGTGGTTTGGATGTGGTGGAGAGCCGGTAGCGAGATGTCCCAGGTGCCAATGAAGCTAATGGTGGAGGGTGAAGGACAGCTTCCCCAGCCAGACGCCCACCCCACGCATGCCCCACTCACCCTCCTGCAGGCGCGGCGTGGGCTCCCGTGTGGTCACAGGCGAGCCTCGTGGGAGGTGGCTGGCGAAGGCCGCTCCGTGGTCCTCATAGGTCAGGGGGCTCTGCCGAGGCTTGCCCAGCTCTGGCACGATGACCGGGGCCCCGCGTGCAATGGAGCCCCCCGAGCTGCTGGCAGCCCCTGGCCGGCTCTTCAGACTCTCTTCATAGCAGGCGCGTTCCAGTGCCCGGGCATCGGCCATCACGTCCAGCGGGTGCACAGGTGGGAATGTCCGGCCGGGGCTGCCGATGAGGGAGCGCACGTCGTGCTTTTTGGAGCCAGTGGTGGACGCGCTGGTGTCGTACTTGAGCGGGGTACCCTGGGGCAGAGGGGGTGTGAGCTCCAGCCTGTCCACAGCCATAACCCAGACCAGCTGCATCCCCCTTCTGAGCCTCAGTTTGTCATCTATAAGATGGGGGTGACACTGTACCCCTCCAGAGGCAGGGAGATGGACAGCTTTGCTAACCCTGAGACAGGGACGCTCATTACTTCCTGCCCTGCCCACCCTGGGCCTGACCCTGGTCCCCAAGCTCCCTGGGGGGGGCCACAGAGAGGGGTAAAAAGCTCAGAAGCCAGCTCTCCCTGCTGTGAGTGCTGGGCCCTCTGAAGGCCCCTGAGTTTGCTAGAAAGAAGCCCAACACCCTCATGTGGGCAAACACTGTCCTCTGTTCAGCCTAGGACCCCCCACAGCCCACCCAATGCCGAGCAGAGAAAATCAGCACCCAGACTCAGTGCCACCCACCCTGAGGCTTTCAGACCCGGAGACACAGAGGTCAGGGCCGAGGTGTTTGCTCTCGGGACAGAAAGGATGGCTGAAGAAATGGGGGGTCACTGTCCAGACGGGGACCTGTGCAGCCAGGCCACCAGGTCCCCGACCTGTTTCAGCAGGCTTAGGGGACTCGGATACTGTGGGGCCTTAGGGTTTTGCAAGCAACATTAGTCTATTAAGGAATGTCTTTGTTACATTCCTAAGAATGGGAACTGCCCTTGTTTTTCAGAAGAATACTCTAGAATCTGCGCCTTGTCTTGGTCAGGCGGTGGCTGCTTGCCAAGGGCTCCATAATTGCCTGGGGGCTGAGAGCCAAACCCTCCCCCGGGCATTCAGTGATCTGACTGCTTCCGCCTTCTCCCCATCTTCAGCTTCAAAACCTTCCTGCAGGCTGGGACCCCGCCCAGGACACCCACCCCAGTCCTTCCGCCTCACAGCCCCGAGGCCCTGGGGTAGCTCTACTCTCCTTCCCCCCAACAGGAGGCCACCTCTGCCCACATGGAGGGACAGTGGCCTCAGGGGCTTTCCACAGAGCAGCTCCTCGTACCATTGGCAGGAAACTTCCGCTACTGAGCTAGGGCCGCCTATGGGGCTGGGGCCACCTGGGGTGCAACCTACAAGTGGGTGCAGTAGAAGTTGAGAACAACGACATTGCAGATATAGAGACATCTGGATTTGGGTTTCACAACTGCATTTGCTGCGTGACTCTGGGTGAGTGGCTGAACCTCTCTGAACCTGTTTACTCAGCAATGAAATAAGGTCATGAAGTAAACGACCTCAGAGCATTGCGGGGGGAAGGGGCACGATTCACTAAGAGGCATCCTCAGAGCATTGCAGGGGGCGGGGGGGCGCATGATTTACTACACATCCAGTGGGTGGGGGACACAATTCACTACGCAGCATCCTCAGAGCATTGCCATGGTGGGGGGCAATGGCCTCAGAGCATTGTGCGTGGGGCGGGGGAGCGGGGCACAATTCACTACACGGCATCCTCAGAGTATTGCCACGGGGTGGGGGGAGATTCGCTAATCAGTGGCCTAAGAGCATTGCCACAGGGACACAATTCACTCCACAGCATCCTCAGGCTGAGTGTGGCCATGGACACTCATTACTATGCTTAGTCCTGGGGCATTGGAAGCCTGCCTGGCCTCTCTGGGCCTCAGTTTCTTTCCCTGAAGAATGGGAATGTGGAAGTTCAGCGGAACGGGGTCAGGAGTCTGATGCCCCCAGCACAGCCCTGGGACCAGCACAGCCAAGGCCCGGTGATGAGCAGCTGGGTGACTGTAAAGCACCCAATGGCTCTCAGCCTCGGTTTCCCCATGTGGAGAATCCCAGGGCAGTGTCCCGCAGCCACTGCTGCCCCTGCTAGAACTGGGCCCGCCTGCCTGGCCCCCGGCCGTACCTGTGTGATGGAGCCCTCCTTGAGCGGCCTCGGGGCCAGGGGCAGCTCGGGCGTGTGCCGCAGCTCCTCTCGAGGAATCTCGTGGATGGAGCGGCCCGCCTCCTTCACTGTGGCCACCAGGCCCTCGTGGGCCGGCTTCAGCTTCAGGGGGCCCAGGGGCTGTGTCTTGTAGGCCTCGGTCAGGTCCCGCGGGGGCGGCGGGGGCGGAGGCGTGCCTTCTCGCTTCAGAAGCTTGGCCTCCCGACGCAGGTAGTCCTCCTGTGCCTCCACGTAGGACCTCGGGATCCCTGCCGGGAGGACAGCACTGATCCTCACGCCCTGCCCTGCCCAGACCCACCAAGAGCCAGCAGGTTCAGGAGCTAGACGACATGAGTTCAAATCCACACTTGCTGTGTGACCTTGACCAGGGAATCTGACCTCTCTGGGCCTCAGCTGCTTCATATACAAAACAAGAATACTAACTGAACCACCTCAGCAAGTCGTGGACACCATGAAATCATGAAGCTAAAACCACAGGCCGAGCACAGTAGCTCATGCCTGTAATCCCAGCACTTTGGGAGGCTGTGGCAGGTAGATAGCTTGAGCTCAGGAGTTCAAGACCACCCTGGGCAACACGGCGAAACGCCATCTTTACAAAAATACAAAAATTAACTGGATGTGGAGGTGTGCGCCTGTGGTCCCAGCTGCTTGGGAGGCTGAAGTGGGAGGACTGTTTAAGCCTGAAAGGTGGAGGCTGTAGTGAGCTGGGATCCTGCCACTGCACTCTAGCCTGGGCAACAGAGTGAGACCCTGTCTCCAACAACAAGAAAATAAAGATAAAAAGCTGCCAAGTTGACAGTAGCTGTCTGTGTCACGGACCAGCCACGAGAACATGACAGAGTTGTCAGCGCTCTCCAAGCCTCTCCCAGTTGCATCTGCCTCAGCAGGGCGCTCTGTAAAATGATACGTAGGTGGCACCTGGGTTAGTGCCAAGCACAGGGCAGCTGCTCTGTAAGTGACATCTCAAAGCAGAGGGGTGGTGGGTGGTATCTGGCTTTTCATTTTTGTTTTCAAGTAAATAAGAGACACCCTTGCTCCACAGCTCACGTACCGATCACGCACAGTGTGCTTGCTGTGCACCTTTCTGCGTACCTGTTCCCCCGCACTCCGGCTGTGTCTCCCCTCCCACGCCCTGCTCAACTGTACACTCGCGGGGGGCACCCAGGAAGCAGTGGGCAGGGCGGTACCTTGTGTGATGGACCCTCGGATATGGTGCTGCTCTTTGAGGTGGTGGGGGCTGTGTCGCTCAGGTGGGATGGCGCGGCCCATGAGACCTGGGTGGGAGAGGGTGAGGGCGTCATTCTGGGGGTCCCTGAGCCGTCCCTGGGCAGTGACGGGGTCAGCGTCTACAGCCACCAGTGGTCGTCCCCGGGACAATGGTGGAGTAGGACCCAGCATGGGAGGGTCCCTGTGTTGCCTCCACGTGGAGCCTCAGAAAGCACAGCCTTGGTTTCCCCTCTGTAAAATGGGGCCAGCCATCACCCCAGCGCCCTCCAGGGAGGGCCGAGGGATGAAGTCTCTTCCCTGCTATCACCGGAAGAGCAAGGGCCCCACCTTCGATGCTGGCCGAGGAGATGGCTCTGCCGACACGGCCCTCCATCATGTCATAGGTACGCTTGGGGGCGGCTGTCTCGTGGGGCGGTCCCGAGCTGCTTCTTCCGTCCTCCTTGGAGCCCTGGGTCACAGACATGCCACCTGGAAACCACGCAAAGCCCTCGTGAGGGGCTGGGCACAGGCGACCATGTGCACGGGCCCAGGACCACGTGGACATGCCCGGGATCATGGTGGACAAGCAGGACAGGCAGCACGTCAGACAGGAGCCAGCAGCGCTTCTATGCCGGCCCCGTCATAAGGCCTCACCGAGAGAGCTCCCAGGGGCTGCCAGCAGGACCCGGGAGCTTTTCCAAGGGGCTACTCAGCGACAGAGGCAGGGCACGCTGTCTGCACCCCGTACCCCAGCCTCCGGGGCGCTCTGTCTGTACCCCATACCCCAGCCTCTGGGGAGCTGTCTGCAACCTGCAACCCCAGCCTCTGGGGTGCTCTGTCTGTACCCCGCCTGCACCTAGCACCCCAGCCTCCAGGGCATGCTATCTGCACCCCGTACCCCAGCCTCCGGGGTGCTCTGTCTGCACCCCGCCTGCACCTAGCACCCCAGCCTCCAGGGCATGCTATCTGCACCCCATACCCCAGCCTCCTGGGTGCTCTGTCTGCACTCAGGGCTGTGCCTGTGACCACACACAAGCATGCGGGTCTGTTGACACACACGGCGCCAATGTGGGGTGTGAACATGTGCACACACATATACACGAGCAAAGATACATCAGCAGCGTGGACGTGCGGGGCAGGCACGGGTGTGTGTGGAGATGTGGGCACATACACGTGAGCCTGGCCGCTGAGAACTAAGTGGGTCCATGTACACACATGGAAGCCTGTGTCCATGTGCATGTGAGTGTCCGACCGCAAGCCTGCGTGTGCATGGGAAGCGTGTGTTGCAGGGAGTGATGAAGGAGCCTCCATGGCAGAGGGGGCCTCGCCAGGCCAGAGGAGCCCAGGTGGGTCTAGCCCATCATCCCCCGAACGGTCAGCGGGTTGAACAGGTGGAGGTGGCCCCGGAAGGTAAGGGCTTGGCTTTGCCCATCAGCCAGGGCTCTCCTTCCATGGCTGCTGAGCCCAGCACTACCACAAATCAGTCCCCCGAGCCCTGGCCCACCCTTGGGGGAATGACCCACTGATGGGCTCTCGGGGCTCTCAAGCATTGCTTCGTGTGGCCCTCAGCCTGCAAGCCACGTACACGAGAGGCTGCCAACCGGAGGGTGCCAAGTTGCCGTTCAGAAAACATTCCAAATTAATCACCGACGTTCATACGGTGATTATCAGATGAAAACGGAGGGATGAGAAGCCTGGCTGAGCAGCGGCCACGGCGGGTGGACGATGTGGCAGGTACCACAGTCCTCCCCGCTCCCTACTGCCTTACACCTGCCGCTGCCCGCACCACCTGCCCGGCCCAGGGAGCAGATGAGTTTAAAGGCCCCGACAGAAACCTAGGATGAAGATGCTACATTCAAGGCCCACGGAAGCTCAGGCCCTGGTCTGGGGGCCCACAGTGGGATTCTACCCAGGGACCTCTCAAAACAAGCCCTTTGCTACCCCGCTACCTGCCCTTCCCAGGCTTCCCACCACCCTGGGACACTCAGTCCAGGGGCACTGGGGCACAAGCTGGCACCCAAGACACAGCTGTAGGCCGGTCTCCACGGCTGGGTGGCAGCAGGGAGCGCATGTTCCTAAGCCACACGGTGCCACCTCCACTTTCCAGTTCTGGGGAGGGGGCCATGGGCACAGGCAGAGGCGGAGGCAGAGGGAGAAGAAAACGGTGCCCTCGGGAGGAGAGGCAATTCCGGGCTGTGCAGCTGCAGTGCTGAGAGGTGCCCATTAGCAGCTTCCATTTCCACGCCCCGGGTACCCTCAGCTGCCAGGAAATTCTTTTTCCCGGCGCTTGACTCCCTTAACTCCTTCCTGGCAGGGTCTCCTGGTCCCGGAACCCGGAGCCTAGAGAGGGAGAGGATGGGGGCTCCAGAGAGAGCCCGGGGCACAGCAGGGTGAGGGGCACTCTGGCCAAGGGCTCTTTCATGGCCAACATGTGTGCACTTTGTTAGGACACTGCCGGAGGCCTGGGGCGTGAGCTTGGGCTTCTGCTCCAAGCCTCAGTTTCCCTCCTATGCTCCTAGAAAGGGTGGCCACGAGTTTGTTTCCTAAATTGTAAAGAACTGGCCAGAGGTGGGAGCAGCTAAGGCCAACGCTTCCCGGCTGCTGGCTTGCATACCTGCAGGGACGGGGAGGTCACCACCTATCAGAATGTGCTTTCTCATGTCAAGCCAGCCCTGCCTCCCTGTTAAACTACCTCAACGGGCCAAGCACACACCTAACCCAGTCCCAGGCCCCCTCTCCTCCTGCGACTCACCCTCGTAGGACAGGACGTGGCCCTTCTTGCCCTCGTAGATGACGTGGCCCTTGGGCAGGCTGTCCTCCCGGCCTCGGTCCAGGCGACTCGGGCTGTCCTCACCGATGATCCTGGTGATGGTGCCCTTGTACAGGACGTCGGCCGGCGTGCCCTGCAGGTGCAGAGGAGTGAGCGCCCAGGAGGCCGCAGCCAGGACCCCTCTCAACTCCAGGACAGGCACAGACGCACAAGCCCATATGCCCACCAATGCCCACTGTGTCCACACACATGCTGTCTCAGAAGGGTGAGTGCTTGCACAGAACAAAACCCCATGGGGAAGCTGCCGAAGGATCCCTTATCAAGTGCTCGCCATCCACAGACACTGCTCTGGGCGCTTTCTACGGATTCGCTCGTTTAATCCTTGGGCCAACCCTAAGGCAACCCTACTGATTATGCCTGCTTCAGATGGGGAAACTGAGGCACGGGGACTTCACCCAGGGGGACCTGGCTAATGAAGGGCAGGTGGGGACCAGAAGCCACACATTCTGTTCCCCAGGCCTGTGTTCCCGCCACTGCGTGGGTTTTACTTCTTGGAGCCTTGACATTCAGTTACCAAAAACGGTAACTGGTGGGGATGCTGGGGTTTTTGCTCCTGTGCTGTGCCCACCACCATGTCAGGCACTTTGTTTCCTAAAACCAGGACAAGGACTCGCATCAGGGCAGGACACCAGACATTTTAGTTCTAATCCAGGGTTTCTCCAAGTCAGCCCTCCTGACAGCGGGAGCTGGGCCATTCATTGCTGTGGGGCTGGCCTGGGCACTGGGGGTGTTTGGGAGCATCCCTGGCTTCCAAGCGCTAAATGCCAGTGGTCCACACCTCCCCAGAGTGTGCCCCAACTCAGGACAATCAAAAATGTCCCTAGACAGGTGCAGGCAAAATTGCCCCCAATTAAGAGCCACTGCCTTATAGGGAGTGAGCTCCCCATCGAAGGAGATGTTCAAGCAGAGAGCAGAGGGCCATGTGGGGTAGCATCCTGCCTCAGGCGACTTCCGGGAACACAAGCATCAGGGGTTAGAATATACTGCTGAGTGTCAAACAGCAACCTTGCTACCGAGTTGCTGTGGGACCACCTTTCTGGGCCTCAGTTTGCACATCCACAAAATAGAGACATTCAGCATTGCTGATTCTCAAAGGCATCCGGCACAGACAAGGGGTCCCCAGATAACATCTCGCTTCTCCTTCTAGGATTCCGGGAGCAGATTCATCAGTAGGGGGTCCTAAGACCGGGACCAGTGAGCACCGAATCTCCGCCCCAGCCGGCCAGACCTGCTTGGCTGGGGACATCCCCTGGCAGAGGGCAGTACCTGTGTGCCCCGGGGCGTTCACTGCAGGTCCTGGCCTTTGTGGAGGGCAACAGCAAGATGTCCTGAACTTGGACAAGCCCTCCCCTGAGCTTCTGAAAGCGCATGCTCTGAGCAGCACCTGCTGTGCTTCGAGATGCCTGTGCACTCGAAGCGTTAGCTGTTAAGTCAGGAACAGCTCGAGGCAGCACCTCTCCCATCAGGGGCGCCTGCAGCATCCAGGCGGGAAAAGCCCTCCCAGAGATGGCTGATACAAGTGTACCCCTTTCTGTATCCAGCCTAACGCGGATGGTTCCCATCAAAACTGGGTTTGTACTGCAGAAAGCAGAGGCTTACTCAATATACAATAAATGATTTTTTAAAAGGGGGCTCTCCATGATCATACTGAGGCATCTGATTTTTTTTTTTTGAGAAGGGGTCTTGCTGTGTTGCCCAGGCTGGAGTGTAGAGCACCATCATAGCTCACTGTAACCTCAAACTCCTGGGTTCAAGCCATCCTCCTGCCTCCCAGTCTCGAGTAGTTGAGATTACACATAGGTGCCACCATGCCCACACAAGTTTTAAATTTTCTGTAGAGACAGGCATCTTTTTGTCCAGGCTGGTCCCAAATTCCTGGGCTCAAGCTATCCTCCCACCTTGGCCTCCCAAAGTGCTGGGTTGACAGGTGTGAGCCACCACGCACAGCCTGAGGTTTCTGAGCTATATAGTATTTTAGAGGAGCTATCTTCAGTGGCACGGACAGAGGACAGAAATCCAGCCGGTGGCTCCTGCTCTTAGGAGAATACACTGGACAAACTCCCATTAACAGGGAAGCTTGTGTTTGCGTAACGTCTGCTTCCTGGAGATGAGCCTGTGGCCTCTCGCTGTTGGCCCCATGAACTCAACTCCCAAGATGGGCAGGAAGTCCCTAGAGAATCAAGGAACTGGGACTTCCCTGAACCTCCCTCGCCAGCTGTGGGCCCACACGGTCTCTGCCCGTGGCACCCGCTCAGTTAGTGAACGTCTGTGTGTGCGGGCCACACGCTGACTTCCCCACCGTGTGGTAGCGAGGCTGCGGGGAAGCCTGACCCCTGCCCATCTCACATGTTTTGGCAGCTGCCTCTGCCAAAAGCAAGGAGAGACGTGCAGAACCACGAGGGTGAGGGAGGGTGCGGGTCACGGCACCCAGAAACCCTGGTGGTGGATGCTCAGAATTCAAAGGTCAACCCGTGGTCCTGACAACTTCAGGACAATGACACTCCCAGGAATACTGTCAGGGAGTCAGGGAAACCGAGTCAGGGCAGGCTGCTGCCTGCCTGCCTGCCTGCGTGGGTGGTAGAGCTGGTACCTGAGGACCCTCAGCCTGACTTTTGTCCAAAGCACTTGCCCTTCCAACTCAGCACAGCTGCCTTTGAAAGTTCGGAGTTTTAAAACCTATAGATTTTAGAGAAGGCAAAGTGGAAACGGCTCCTTTGTGGTGGGAGTTGAGGCTGCCTGGGTCTGCCTCCCCGCAGACCACCCTGATGCCCGAAGCTCCACTGTGAACACGCACGTGTGTGTGCACACGTGTGTATGTGTGGGCCATGCTCTGTCACTGTGTTCTAGAGCCAGGTGCACGTGGCACAAAGCCCCGGGGCCACAGCTCACCAGCTGCAAGGCTGGGGCAGCAGTCCCCGCACGACTCAGGAACCCTCTCAGGCTCCGTCTTTGCACGTGCTGTTTCCTGAGCCCAGAACGTTGTTCCGAGATTCTCGCACGGCTGGCACCCTCAATTTCTTCTGCCCGAGGCTGACACGTCCCCTTCCTCACCTGTCTAAACAATGTCCCCGGCCCCAGGCATTCTCAGCTGCTGACCGCTCACATTCTGGCTGCCTGCCTGCTCAGCTTTGACCCCTACTTAGTTATCCTGGTCTGTTTCCTTCCACCACATGGCAGCTCCTTGGGGGCAGAGTTTTGAGCTGCACAGGGCAACCCCAGGGCCTAACTCCATGCAGACAAGATGAAAGTTCACAGAGTGAACTGCTGTCTTCCGGCCATGGCCCCATCGGCTGAGGCTAAGGGTTTGCTGACAAGGGGGGATTATAAGATGGGCTGGCCCAGTGCTGGTCCCACTCGGCCTTCAGGCCGCATCCCAGGACACCTACATGGGTGATGGAACCGCGGTACGTGACGGGACTGTCCGAGGGCACCCGTGTGCTGGGAATGCCTTTGGTGATGCTTCCGCCTGGAACCGAGCCAAGAGTTGTCCCTGGAAGACACAAGATGTGGGGCTGCGGGGTATCTGTGGCCCTTCCCTAGGCCCCGGTCCTGAGAGTCACCCTGAGTGAGCCCCTGGTGACCCACAAATTGTGCTTGTTGTCTCAATGCAGAGGGAGTTCCCCCGCCCCTAAATGGTGAGGGAGACGGCAGCGAAGAGGGGCTCCCAGACCCTCTGGGAGATGACACTTCCCAGGAGGTTTTGAGTAAAGGGCCCCTTGGCCATCCAAGGGGCAGGGGCAGATGCTGGGGGCTTTACCTCTCAGCACAGATGCCTCCTGGGCTGTGGGCACCCCCAGGCTCTCTGGTGGCCCAGCCTGGCCCCGTGGGGACAGCTGCTCCTGCTTCACTCCGCTGAAAGGTGCTGAGGACCAGTAAGAGGAGGTCACGTGCTGCCGGGGCAGGCTCCTGGGTGGTCTGTCCCCATCCCACCTGAGCCAGGGGCTAGGGAGCACCACCTTCCCACCATGTTCCAGCCAGGGCTGTTGAGGGGGGACCTCCCAGCTGCTATCTGCTGGCTGATCTCTTGTGGGCCAAGATGCCCCTTCCTCAATCCCCCCACCCACAGACAGCCAGGGCCCAGCCTAGGCCACCCAGATGGATGAACCAGGAGCCTTACCCAGCTTTTTGGGGTCCATTTGCAGTGGCAGCCCCATGGTGACAGGGCCCACCGGGGCCTTGGCATGTTCCGAGTATGGGACATGGAGCTGGACTGACATTCCCTGCAGGGATGAAGTTGTGGGGTCACGGGGCACCCTCGTCCCTGCCCACCAGGCCAGAGTGCCCGACGCCCCTGTTCACAAAGCCCATGTGTGGGTCAGAGGTCGGGGCTGCTGCCCAGCTGTGTGACGGCAGACAAGTCACTGCTGCTCCCAAGCCTTGGTCCCCTCCCCTGTGAGGGGGCTGCGCCCTCCACGCACGCTGCACTTGCCCTTCCATTTCGAGGAGGGGGAAACAGGAGGTGAAGCAACTTGCCCAAGGCCACACAGACTGGTTCCAGAGCCCGTGCCCTTAACCGCAACACAGAGTGATCCCCCCCAGGGACAAGTCCCTGAGCACCTGAGGCAGGACCCAGCCAGCTCAAACCCCAGATGCCTGAGTGGCCCCAGATGACCCAGGCCCCTGAGAGCCTGGCTCCCACCCACACTGTACCGGTCCCACTGCCCCCACTCTACAGACAGGAAGACCAAGCCCCTGACAGAGGAAGGGCGACCCCTCACCTGGGAGATGGCACCTATTGGCCTCTCGAGGATGCTGGGGTGCTTGGCAGAGGAGATGAGGGGCGGCGGGTTGGAGATGGTGGGTGGGCGTGGCAGGGTGGGCCGGGTGGTGTCGTGGAGGCCCAGGGGCAGCGGGTGACCTGGAGAGCACATGTCTGTCCACCGTGGGGCCCAGGAGCGGTCACACCCCTGCTGGACACATGCCCGGGGCGGCACTCCACCTCTTCCCTGTCCTGGCCAGGAGGTGCCCATCCAATCGTGCCCCTCCCCTGCCCTGCCTGGCTCTGTCCTCATTAGTGACCCGAGTCCTAAGTGCAGACACCACTACCCTGAGGAAGCCTCCCACCCCACTCCACTGCCCAGGTCCTGGTCTAAGCCCTTCAACTCTCACCTGGACCCCTAACTGGTCTCCCCATTTCCACTGCAGCCCCCAGTAGTTCCTTCCCCTTACAGGAGCCAAGGGGACCAAACCCTATGAGTGCGTACCCTCCCCCTGCTGTGCACCCTCGGTGGCTCCCTACTGCCCTCAGGAGAAAGCCTTTGCCCCCAACTTGGCCTGCAGGCTTGGCTGACCTGGCCCCTGGGTCTCCCCAGCTCACTGGGCACCAAGCTTTGGCAGTGGTGGCCGGACTAAGTTTCTCAGGCTTTGCCCACTCTCTCCTGCCTCTGGACATTTGCACGTGCTGTTCCCTCTGCCTGGCATGACTTTCCCTGTTCTCTGACTCCCTTGGCCCACACATTCCTCGGGATCAGCCTTTGCAAACAGCATGGTCTGTACCGGCCCCTAGCTGTGCCGCTTTACAGCTGGCAATGCCCAGCAGGACTTTTGGACCTGGAAAAGGACCTGCACAGGACCTCACATCACCTGTGAACCGGGCAGCGCCTCTCCTCCCTCCCCAGGCTCTGCTGTCTGCCCATTCTCTAGCCTAAGCCATATTTGGAAAACATAGCTCTCACTCTAAGCCTGCCCCTCACCAGCTCAAGCACCTGCGGTGGCTCCCTCTAGTCAGTGGCTTCAATCTCAATCCTGAGGAGCTTTCTCAGATCTCCCTCCCCTCCACTGACCAGGCCGTCCCTCTAGCTGGGTCCCGTCAGACTTTAAGAAGCTTTTGCATGCAGCTCAGCCAGTGCTAACAGCGCAAACAGTGGCTGTGCATGGACCGACTAGAAGCCCAAGCTCGGGCAGAGCTACTCACCAGGTGGTGTGTAGGAGAAGGCTGAGGGGTCCGGGGCATGCGGGGAGGACTTGATCACCTCACGGGGGGGTACGGGGAAGGGCAGGCCGGAAGTCCAGCAAGGGGGCTCCCCGGGCAGCTTCTGAGCCTCGGTGGTGAAGGCTGGGAAGAACACAGGCTTCTCTGCTGAGGGCAGGAGGTGGGGCAGTCAGAACTGGGGAGCCCTGGCCGACCCTGCTCAAATGTCCTTCCTGCACCCACAGTGGTGGCGGTCTGTGACAGCATGGGCTCCACTGGGAAGCCCCCTGAGCCTGCCTGCCTGGGCGCTGCTCTCTAACCCCACAGCGTGTTGCTCAGCAGGGGACCAGGGCTCGAGGCCTGGGCTGGGGACTCTCAGCTGCCCCAAGGACAAGAACGGGACCCAGTGGCTTTGCAACCCCAGAGGCGCTCAACCAAGCCCAGCGAGCCAACGTCCCTGCACAGGCCTCTGAGCCAGGCAGCTCAGAGGGTCTGCCTGCCCTCAGGTTTTTGAGACAGGGTCTCGCTCTGTCACTCAGGCTCGGGTGCATTGGTGCCATCACAGCTCACTGCAGCCTCGACCTCTGGGCTCAAGCGATTCTTTCCCTTCACTCTCAAGTAGCTGGCAATACAGGTGCCCATCACCACACCATGTCTGGCTAATTTACGTTTTACTTTTGTAGAGATGGGGTCTTGCTATGTTGTCCAGGCTAGTCTTGAACTCTTGGGTTGAAGGGATCTTCCCAATTCAGGTTCCCAAGTAGCTGGGACTACAAGCACGTCTCACCACACCACCGTTGGCTAATTGACTTTTTATTTTTGCAGAGATGAGGTCTTGTTATGTTGCCCTGGCTGGTCTTATACTACTGGGCTCAAGAGATCCTCCCACCTTGGCCTCCAAAGTCCTGGATTTACAGGCATGAACCACCACGCCTGGCCCCAGTTCCTGACTTTGTAAGTACACTCTGACTGCTGTGGTCACATCTGTCCATTTATTTATTGTCCATGGCAGAGCTAAGTTCTTGCCACAGAGACCATCTGGCCCACAAAGGCTAAAATATTTACTCTCTGGATCTTTGCAGGAGGTTTGCTGGCCTGTGCTCTACACAGTGATGAAGGAGGTAACCTGTGATGTGTTTGTGTGTGTGGAGGTGCATGTGTGTGTGGATGTGAGTGCATGTGTGTGGCTGTGTGCATGTGTGGATGTGTGTGCGTGGATGTATGTGTGCATGTGTCGGTGTGTATGGGTGTGTGGATGTGTGCATGTGTGTGTATGGGTGTGTGGATGTGTGTGCATGTGTACAGTGAATGTGTGCATGCGTGTGGATGTGTATGTATGGATGTATATGAATGCATACGGGTATGTGTATGTGTATGGATGTGTGTGTGCATGTGTGTATATGGAATGTGTGTATGGATGTGTGTGCATGCATATATGGATGTGTATGTGTGTATACAGATGTGTGTGTGCATGTGTGGGTGTGTATGGATGTGTGTAGATGTACATGGATGTGTATGTGTGTATGGATGTGTGTGTGCATGTGTGGATGTGTGTGTGCGTGTATGGATGTGTGTGCATGCATGTATGGATGTGTATGTGTATACAGATGTGTGTGTGCATGTGTGCGTATGGATGTGCGTGTGTGGGGGTATGGATGTGCGTGTGTGGCTGTGTGTATGGATGTGCATGTGTGGATGTGTGGGTGCGTGCGTGTGTGGGTGTGTGGATGTGCGTGTGGGTGTGTGGATGTGCGTGTGTGGGTGTGTATGGATGTGCGTGTGTATGTGTGGGGGTGTGTGCATGAATGTGTATGTGTGGGTGTGTATGGATGTGTATGCGTGTGTGTATGGATGTGTATGCGTGTGTGTATGGATGTGTGTGTGGATGTGTGTGCAGATGTGCGCATGGATGCATGTGGGTGTGGATGTGTATGGATGTGTGTGCGGGTGTGTGTGTGCGGATGTGTGTGTATGTGTGTGTGGGTGTGCGCACGCGTGTGTGGATGTGTGCGTGTGTATGGATGTGTGGGGGATGTGTGTGCGGATGTGTGTGCAGATATGTGTGTGGGTGTGTGTGCGCGTGTGTGGATGTGTGCGTGTGTATGGATGTGTGGGGATGTGTGCGGGTGTGTGTGCGCGTGTGTGTGGATGTGTGTGCACGGATGTGTCTGGATGTGTGCGTATGAATGTGTGGGGATGTGTGTGTGTGGATGTGTATGGATGTGTGTGGATGTGTGTGGGGGTGTGTGCGCGGGTGTGTGTGGATGTGTGTGTGCGGATGTGTGTGGATGTGTGCGTGTGTATGGATGCGTGGGGATGTGTGTGTGTGCATGTGTGCGCGGATGTGTGTGGATGTGTGCGTGTGTATAGATGTGTGGGGATGTGTGTGTATGGATGTGTGTGAACGCTGTGGCAGGCAGCAGGGGTTTATGAGTCCAGTCTTCCAGATGAACCACAGCCTCAGTATCAGTTTGCTGAGCGGTAGTCTGCACAGGAACTGTGCTCAGGACCCCATGGCCTGCATGAGCCCCGTGTTGAGGTCAACAGGGACTGCTGCCAGACCCATTTTACAGAGGGGAAACTGAGGTACAGATATCAACAGGCTTATCTCAGTTCACCAGCAAACAGCCAAGTCGGGCTCAGAAGCCCCCACAGCCGCAAAGGGCAGTACCAAGAGGTGATGCTCCCAGGCCGCCGTGGCTGACGTGAACCTAAGCACATTCACTCATTTATTCTCACAGAACCCTATAAGGAACTGACTGTGATTATCCCCATTCCACAGATGGGAAAACGGAGGCTGAGAGGTTAAGCCACCTGGTCAAAGGCCCAAGCTAGCAATTGGCAGATAGCAGCTTCTAAGCCAGGCGCTGGGGCTGCAGACCATGGCCTTGGCCTGGATCGCTATGCCTGTGGCAGAGAAGCAGTGATTGGTCCTAGATTTCAGGCCTGGGGACAGCCTGTAAACTCAGCAGGGGCCAGGGGGCTCATGCCTGCCTTCATGGCATCCTCCCGCCGGCCTCTCACCCTTTGCTGAAATCTGGCCTCAGCTCTGAACCTCTCCCTGAGGACCAATCCTAGGGGGACATAACCAGCCAAGAAGCTGAACAGAGACATGACTTGGGGATGACATAGCCCTCTGCCCCTGGGACAGGAATGGCAGGCAGGTGTCATCTCTCAGGCCACCTCCAGATGACCAATGGTGGATCTGAGGACTCAATGGGTGTGACAGGGAGGAGGGTGCTGCCTGCTGTGAGCAGGGCAGGTGGGAAAGGAGGTCTGAGTGCCGAATTGCCCCCAGTTCTCTCCTCGAGGACTGAGTTTCCCCTGAACTTGTGCCCTGGTGAGGTGGGCAGTGCACAGGAAGCGGAGGTCACAGATGCAGGGGAATTTTCATTCTTACCATCCCCAGTGGAGGCATCTCTTCAGGGCCTGCCTCAGGCCTGCAAATCCTGGGAAGGCCCTAGACCTGGCCACTCCAGCTACGCAGCCCTATATACCTCTGGGGCTTCCTCCAGCCCAGCTCAAGAGAGCTGGGGGCAGGGTGGAGGGGAGGGGCCGGATGCTGGAAGGCAAGCTGGGGCTAGGCCAGGCTGGGCGGGCAGCCGAGAGCCTGGAGAGACAACCTGTTCCTCCAGCTGGGCCCGGGGGCCTGATGGACCTGCTTGGCTGAGCTGCTCTGCCTGGGAGCCAGGGGCAGAGGAGGCCCCCCTGAGAGACCAGAGAGGGAGCTGGGTGTCAAGTTCAAGTGTGTCCCTGCGGGAGCCGAGCTGCAAGCCAGGCTAAGTGAGAAAGGCATGCAGGGCCTGATGCCAGGTGCACCGTCCCCACGGGGAATGAGGCCAGGAAACAGCAAGGCCCTGGCCACACCAACAAGCCAAGTGCCAGCCACAGGAACTGCTGGCCAGTGGCTCCCTTTCTCCCAGAACAAGGGCCCTCGACCTGGCTTAGCAGGACCTGGCTGGCGCCATGCAGTTCCAGTCCTGCTCACGTCTGACACTGGCCAAAGCCACCAGGGCTCCTGACACACCTACGCAGCTCCTTCCCGGGCTGGTGCCCCAAACCAGCAACGTCTCTCAGAGCCACGCCCCGGGCTGCACACTGGACCCCAGCCCCGGCCAGCCCAGCCCTCGTCATGGGGCGTCCCAGTTCCAGGGAGACATCCCTGGCGTCATCCCCACACCAGGTTCAACGGCCTGCTGGCTTTGACGCCGAAACAAACTCCCGACGCGCCCTTCCTTCCACCTCCACAGCCACCTGCGCAGTTCAGGCAGCCTCTGTCGCCTGCCAAGGGCAGCACTGTGACCTCCTGCTTCTGCCCTTGACTCAACAATGGCCAGAGAGAGCCTTCCAAAATATCAATCAGATAACACGAGCCCCCTTCCCCCGCCGCAACACACACTTCAAAAGCCTCTGCCACACCTGAGACAAAATCCCCTCTCCTTGATGGCCTGAGAGGCCCTACACAATGCGGTCCCCACTCCCCTCGCTGTCCCACCACCCTACTCTTCCCAGCCACCACCACCCCCGGTGGCTCCTTACTCACCCCGAGCACGTTCCCACCCCAGGGCCTCTGCACACGTTGTCCCCTGCCTGCCACACTCACCCCGAGATCTGCCACGGGGGGCTGCTCCCCCCTCCACAGGGTCCTTCCCAGAGCCGCCTCTTCAGTCAATCCGTTTTGTTTCTCATGATGGACAAACAACTCTAAAACCACCTTGCCTGGTTACATGTCCCCTGGTTTAACATCCTCCTCATGCACAGAAACAGCAGCTCCCCAGAGCAGAGACTTCCTGTTCTCCTGTCGCATCCCCACTGCCAAGCACGGTGCTTGGGGCCTTGGGCATTCAACAAATGTCCTGACCCAGCAGCCTCAGGCAGACCCTGGAGGCGGAGGTTGCAGTGAGCAGAGATCGTTTCATGCCACTGCGCTCCAGCCTGGTGAGGGCGACACTCCATCTCAAAAAAATAAAACAATAAAGAGAAGGGGATGCCAGCCCGAGGCAGTGGTGAGGGGGCAGCTGGTGGTAGCTCCAATCGCCTGGCTTCATCCCTGCGCTGTGCTGGTCAGGGAGGCTGGCCTGGGGTCCTGCTGCCCTCACACCTTGGGAGCAGCCAGCCAGCAAGCGCCTGGGTTGGCCCAGGGTGGGTACCTCTGGGGAGGCGGCCCCCAGTGCCTGCAGGGCACAACAGCACCTGCTGCATGCCAGGCACCTAGAGAAGCTGCCTCTTCGGGGACGTAGGCTGGGACTTTTTTGGGTCCAGTGCAAAGGGAGGCAGAGACTGAAGATCCAGAGAAAGAGCAAACACACCTGCCTGTCTCCTGACCTTGAGCTTCACGTGATGACAGTGAGGTGTGCCCGGGGCAGCCACCGTGACACAGCTGCTCAACAGTCACCCCCACCCGGGCTCCTGGTGAACCCAGAGACCTCTGGAGCAGGTTCAGGATTCGAGCTGGTGGGAGGGCAGCCCTTCCTGCCGAGGCCCCAGCACTGCTGCCAGCCGGGCACTGAGCCCCATCTGTGATTCCAGAAGCTCCCACATGGACTGAATCACATCGAACCAGAGGCTGGGACGCAGATGTTTTTGTGTATTCACAGTGCTTTTGAAAATTTTGAGAAGTTGCCCGTGTTGAGAAACCAGGGGGCTTTCACATAAGAACGTCATTTCTGGCTTTGCTGGAAGAAGCACCCCAGGCCTGTTTTGCCTCGAGGTGACTCTTGGCCAAGGCCAGTATGTGCCCACTTTAGAGAAACCATGAGTGCTCCAGTTTGCCGCAGCCCCTGCCATTCCCATCTGCCTCCCCCCGCCCAGCCGGTCCATTCGTTTACTTTGCTTTCCCTACCAGGGTGGCCTTGGGGTTTGCAGCAGCTGCTCTGGACACACAAACGTCCCTTGCCCGTCAGTCCCCTGCTGACCCAGCCCCACTGGTGTGCACTCACCCTCCTTGTCAGTGGGGGGCGCTGGGCTCCTGCTCTTGCCCCGGGGACTGCTGCCGGGCTGCTGAGGGGCCTCGCTCTCCGGCTGCAGGTGCTGCTGTGGCGGTGGGGCCGGGGCAGCCAGTTTAGCGGGAGCTGTGTCCTCCTGGGGGGGCTCATGGACTTTGGTGACCTGCTGGGGGAAGGAGGCAGGAGTGAGCATCCACAGAGGGCGTCCGAAGATGACAGCGTCAGGAAGAGACCTGTGTGTGACCAGCCTGGAAATCGAGGCCCGGGAAAGCCAGTGACATACTCAAGGTCCCACGTGGGGCAAGGAGGGGAGGTCTTAGCACAGAGCACATTGGGGAGCCCACCCCCAAAAAGCCTGGCCCGGCTGCCCGGTGATGGACAGCAGGCTGGAGCCCACTGTTACCCTCTCCCTGGACCCAAATCCTCTGGGTCTCAGGGAAGCCAGGACTGAACAGCAGGACTGTGTGGGCCTTGGAGACTGGGCAGCAGCAGCAGCCTGGCACATCCTGAGCCCATCACTCAAAGCCTCGAGGGACCACCAGCCTGGTCAGCTTAGGGTCTTTTAGCCTGGAGCCCCAGCTGTATCTAGGAAGCCCTGACTCACCTACGTGGAGAGGCACCTCCAAGGCCCCGCCCACCTGGCTGGGAGAACCTTCCAGGAGATGCTCCCCCAGGGCCCCAAGGTCAGAACTGGTACTCCCCACTCTTCCCTGGCCAACGTATTGCTACAGCTGAGTGAGTGGGGGAACCCCCTGCCTTTCTATGACCCAGTGTCTAATGTGGGGGTTCAAGGTGCTGGAAGGTGGAAGGGAGGAGGCCTTAGGCCACCAGTCCCCGCCTTCACTGGGAGTCCCGCCTGGCGCGCCTGCCAGCTTCCCCCGCTGTTCCTCTCTCATCTTCGTGGGGCTTTCTCCGGGAAACAGGTGCAAATGAACTGGGCTGCAGGTGCATGCTCCCGCTGTGGGATTCTGTCTTGATGAACGGTAAAGTCAAGGTCAGGGTGGACTTGGTGGGGCCTGGGCACGGGCACTCACGATGGGGGGGATGGCAGCTGCTCGCTGCTTCAGCTGCTTCAGGTCCAGCGGCTTCTGGGGCGAGGTGTTGGCCCGGGGGTCACCAGTTGGGGTCAGGAGGCTGGGCCTCGGGGACAGCAGCCTGTGGAGACATGAGCACCATCAGCTGGGGGTCCACGGCCAGACTCTTGCAGGGAGGGGGCCGCCCAGTTTCGTTGGCCTCTCTTGTCTCAAGCCCTGGGGACAAGGCTAAGGCCCTGAGATGGGAGGCGACCGTGCAGGTCACCCAGACAATGTCACTGTTTCTCTTGGGGAAACAGACTGAGATCCGGGGCCCGGGGAAGAGAGGGACGAATGGGGGCAGGTGGCTCCTCGCGCACTCCCTGGTTCTTGCAGGCCCCATCAGGGGCCAAGCTGGCCTCCCACCCTGGCCCAGAGGCCAGCCGGGCAGGGCCCAGAGGCCCAGGCAGAGATCAAACATCCCCCAAGGATGTTTCCCCAGGCAAGGAAAATCCCAGAGAAGCCCAGACCTGGGCCCACAGCACATGTGGCCCTTGAGACGCTGCCAGAAAACCAAAGAATCAGCCCAACCCGGGACAGAGAAATGAAGATTCACCAAGAGATTCCTCATCCCTTGAATCTGAGAGGCCTGGGTGCCAGGGCAGGGCGGTGGGCACAGAGCTGAATGAGCTCCGGTTACCGGAGGCAGCAGTGGGGGAGCTGTACCCACTTCCTGGAATCTCTCCCGCACACCACCCACGAAGGACGAGGACATAAAAATGAGGGCCTAGGCCACAGGCTTCATGCGGAGGGGCAGGCAGGGCGTGTTCACTGTCTACCAATGAGCCGCAGTGACAGTTCCTCTGTCCGCTGCTGAGATGCACAACCAGAGGCCAACACAGGGCAGACAGTGCCCAACAGAGAATGTGGCATGACTCCCAAACTGCTCTGTGGGAGCTGCTTCCTTCAGGAAGCCTTCCAGGTTTTCCAAGACCCCGATCCTGGCCACAGCACCTGCCATAATTCCCACCTGGCTCCCCAGTTGGCAGTGAGGCCTCTGAGGGCAGGAACTGGGTCTGCTCCAGCCTGAGAACCCTTCGCCTGTCCAGTGTGGCTGCTCAGGGGCTGCCCCGTTCTCAACTCCCTCCTGCAACTTACATTTGCTAGGCATAGAGCAGCTGACCTGCGTTTGGGGGTATGCAGGTGATGCAGAACCCCGTCTCTGTCCCAGGGCTTCCAAGCTAGTGAAATGACTACACGGCGGGCGTGAGGGAACCAGCCATGGGCCTGGAATTCAGGCAAAACTTCTGAGTGCTGGAAACCGGCAGATACTGTCAGCACAGCCCCTACTCTGTGCCGTGACCACAGTGACGATGTCCTGTGTAGACCGTAAGCCGCAACCTCCCGGTCTCGCTGTGAGAGCTGTGACAACGCTGACACAGCCTACGCCACCCCAGTGCCCGGCCTCCCGTGCAGGATGCCCGGCGCTCGGAGCACCCACCTCCTTCCTGCAGATGAGCAGGGCAGACGCCCGGGGTGCTGAGGCCCCTGCCGGCAGTCCCCTCTCCACTCTCTGCCATAGCAGGACAACAGGGCCACCAGCCTGCGACCAGCCTTCCTGCGGGTACCAGCCTGCTGCCCGCATCTGCCACACGCTTGGCTGAGCAGGGAGAACAGACACAGACTTGGTGGCGCCTGCTGACGCTGCCCACGGCACACAGGCGGGCGCTGGATGAGAAGGTCACCCTGACTTCTGCAGGCACTGCCGTCCCCGCTGCCGGCCCACTTGCCGCCGGCCCACTCTCCTCCCCTGCTCCCTCCATCTGTGCAGACCCTGCTTGCTCTCCAAGGACCACCTAAAGCCTCTCCTTCGGCTGCTGCCCTGCCTTGCTCCCGGGACCTGGGCCCAGCCGTACTCTGCCCACCATCCTCAGGCCAAGGAACCCTGAGCCAGGTCCAAACACAGATGGTGTCACCTGTCCCAGCCTTCTCCACCTGCGGCTTCCACCCCCGCTGCCCCCATGCCCCTCCCCTCAGGTTCACCTGCCACCATCCACTTCAATCAGCTCGCACTTGCAAGCTTGCATTTAAAAGAGAACACTGCGGCCACTCTGGAAAGCAGTCCTCCTTGCCCCAGGCCCAGCAGCTGCACTCCTAGGCACATGCCAGGCAAATGAGAGCAAACATCCACCCAGAAACCTACAAGTGCCTGTCTCTGCAGCACTGCCCACAGCAGCCAGAAGGCAGAACAACCCAACACCCGCCAAGAGAGGAATAGGGAGGAAAAGCGTGCCCTGCCCTGCCTGCAGAGTGGAACGCTCGGTCATCGAAAGGCACGAGGCTCTGATACGGGCTACGGCGTGGGCGGACCCTGAAGACAGCCTGTGCGTGAAACAAGCCAGTCACAGAAGGCCTCTAGTGTAGATGCCGTTCCTGTGAGAAGTCCAAGGCTGGGCGCAGTGGCTCATGCCTGTAATCCTAGCACTTCGGGAGGCCGAGGCAAGTGGATCACGAGGTCAGGAGTTCGAGACCAGCCTGGCCAATACGGTGAAACCCTGTCTCTACTAAAAATACAAAAATTAGCTGGGCATGGTGGTGGGCGCCTGCAATCCCAGCTACTCAGGAGGCTGAGGCAGGGGAATCACTTGAACCCGAAAGGCAGAGTTGCAGTGAGCCAAGACCGCACCACTGAACTCCAGCCTGGGCGACAGAGACTCCATCTCAAAAAAAAAGTCCAGAACGGGCCAATCCACCCAGACAAAGGAGATGAGTGGGTGCAGGGCTGGAGGGGAGGGCGCATGGGGGTGACTACCGATGGGTATGGGGTTTCTCTCTTAGTAAAACACTGAAAGTACTAAGAAGAACCGAATGATACACGTTTTTTGAGACAGCGTCTTGTCACATCACCCAGGCTGGAGTGCACTGGTGCAATCTCACTGCAGCCTCGACCTCCTGGGCTCACACAATCCTCCCATCTTAGTCTCCCGAACTGCTGAGACTACAGGCACACGCCACCACGCCTGGCTGATTTTTGCATCTCTTTGTAGAGACAAGGTCTCTCTATGCTGCCCACGCTGGTCTTGAACGCCTGGGCTCAAGCTAGCCTCCTGCCTTCGCCACCCGAAGGGCTAGGAATGCAGGTGTGTGCCACTGAGCCTGGCCTAAATGACATGCTTTGAATGGTGAACTGTGTGGTACATGAAGGATATCTTAATGACACTGTCACAAAGTGAAATGAAGACTGTACTATGTGCTAGCCATAAAATAACGGGTTTGAGGTATCAGCTGTATTTTCTACAAGAACAGTAAAAAATAATGTATTTTATGTGTGTACAAATAGCAAAACAATAAAATACAAATTTTAAGGCTGAAATTCAAACTTTCGTGTATGTGTAAATTCTACAGAGACACAAAATACGATTCTATGATGCACACAAAACATGACGTGCCGCCACTCCTGAGCCTGCCCGTGAGCTCGGGCTTTCTACATGGGGCCTGAGCGCTCTCCTGTGCCTCGGTTTCCACGTGGTGAGGGTGGGTGGGCGGTCAGATTGGCTGCGGGGGAGGGCAGGAGCTACTGCCCAGAAGCTCTGAAGCTCTCAGCAGGCACCCTCTGGGGGTGCACAGAGGCCCAGATCCCTCTTTCTTGAGCCCCCAGAGCGAGGTGGGAGTAAGTGGGGACTGTGGTCAGGGAGACAGCACTTTAGAGTTTACAAGAGGCCTTCTGATGCCAGCCAGACCTCCCTCATGGGCAAGGAAGGTCGTGGCCAACACCCGGGCTGGCTCCAAGTCCTCGAGGGGAATGACGGTCCTAAGCCCCCAGAGGGAGCAGCAGCCGATGGAGGAGAAAGGGGCAAATGCCCAGAGCTCAGGGCCCATCCAACTGCCCTTCGTCCCACAGCCATGCTTGGAGAGCACCACCTGTAGAAGCCCTCCTGGCTGGCTCTCCCCGCCCTCCAGTCTCTCTATTTTTATTTTATTTTTTATTTTTGGAGACGGGGTCTTGCTCAATTGCCCAGGCTGGAATGTAGTGGCACGATCTTGGCTCACTGCAAGCTCTGCCTCCTGGGTTCAAGTGATCCTCCTGCTTCAGCCTCCCTAGTAGCTGGGATTACAGGCATTTGCCACCACACCTGGCTGATTTTTTTGTATTTTAATAGAGATGGGGTTTCACTATTTTGGTTAGGCTGGTCTTGAACTCCTGACCTCCAATGATCCGCATGCCTTGGCTTCCCACAGTGCTGGGATTACAGGTGTGAGCCACTTTGCCCGGCCTCTAGCCTTTGTTTTCTTGGAAGGCAGCCGCTTCTATTTTCCTTTCTGAAGGCCTGGGTGGGACGAGGACTCTCAGGGCCTGGCACGGCGCATGTGTACAGGAGGGGCCCCGCCCTGCCTACCCAGCCCTGTATTGTGAGCAAAGGCTCAAATCTCCTCTTTGACCATGTGACTTTGCCAACTGTGCCTCAGTACTCCAACGGCAGAGTGGAGATGAAAGCAGGTGCCACCTTGAGGGCTGTCCGTGGATGGCTGTGGGGACGCTGGAGACCAGCACGTGGGGCTGAGTGGGTAGGGCTACCTCCTCACCGTCGCTTTCCTTCCCACTTGGGAAAGCCAGGGTGGGGGGCACGAGACTGGGGAACAAGGGCCGGGGGCCATTCATCAGGAACATGCTGGGCCTGCAACAGTATGTCCCTTCTTCACTAAGCCCCTGCCTCAGTTTTCCCAGGATCATCAGACTGGGACAGTCCTTGCCACCACCCTAGGGCTGGGAGTGGGAGGGAGGGCTGGTTTGTGAATGGCATCCCTTGCCTCCCCGAGGCCCCAAGATAAAATCCTGATGTGTCACTCCCACCATGGGGTCTGCCCACCTCTCTGACCTCCACCCCCCATCTTCCCTGGGCCGCTCACTCCACTGCACTCCCTGCCACAGGCCTCTCTGCTGTCAACTGGACATGTGCTCATGAGGCCACAGGGCCTTTGCACTGCGGTTCTCCGGGGTGGGGGGACTGGCTTTCTCTCACACTAACGCTCTCATCGCCTTCCAGTGTCACCTCCCCAGAGGCTGTCCCGCCAACCAGCTCACTCTCCCCTGCCCCCCATGCCCCAAGACCGCACCACTGCACTCCAGCCTGGGTGACAGAGTGAGACTCCGTCTCAAAAAAAAAAGTCCAGAATGGGCCAATCCACCAAGACAGAAAGGACCTAAGTGGGTGCACGGCTTATCCCGTTGTTTACTGGATAAATGGGTGCACCCATCCCCCACTTAACCCGTAAACAACGGCTTTTCTTCTCCACCCTTCACCAGAATCTAAGGGCCTGGAGTCAGGGCCTCTTCTGTGCAGTTTCCAGCACCCCCATGCCTGGCACATGCTGGTGCCAACAAAGTAACGATGGTGAAATTGCCATTTGATCTTCCAAAATGCCAGGGGCACGGCTGAAGGAGCTGCTTTCTGGCCCCGTCTTGGGGTGACCTCTTGGAGGAGGGTGTCTCAAAGCAGATCCAAAGGAGGGCAGCTCTTCCCTCACTGAGTGCCCTCGTGGCCTGGTGCTGGCCTGACATTAAGTGAGTTATTCTTGTGATAAGCCATCCACGCCCACCTTACAGATGAGAAAACTGAGGCTTGGGGGAGGGGACTCCCAATGCCAGGCCCTGCCAAAAAGCACCGAGGCACCTTCTCTTAAGAATAAGAGAGGGGAGGGCAGGCAGGCTCGGGGTTTTGCAATCGAAGCCACTATCTCTGGTTGTCTGCCAGGAAAACACCCAGGCAGAGCTGCCTCGCAGAAGTGCTGGAGGGCTGAAGGAGAATGGGATTTTCTCTCTCCCAAAGTCACCCGGGTGAGGTCCCGACGAGAGACATCTTGCGTCCACCTAGGAACGTGGAGCTCTCCCGCTGGGGCTAACAGGCAGGAGGGAGGGTGCTGGGCAGACAGCCAGGAGCAGGGGTCACCTGGGGGGCCCGCCTGTCCCGCCAGCCCTTCCCGGGAGGCCCTGGCTGCCGGCGGGAGCCTACTCTGACGCAGCTCGTCCGCGTCCTCCGGCGCCCACCCGGCCCTGCACAGTCGTGGCCGGCAGAGGGAGGGGTGGCGGGCTGCCGGCCAGGACGAGGTCAGCAGGCTGGCCAGAGTCCAGCCTCGTTCACTGAGAGGGCAAGGCAGGCCCCAAGGGTGGGGGCCTGGGCCCAGTGGAGCAGGGCAGGGTAAACCGGGTGTCCTGACTCCTGGCCGAGGACTCCAGCTCCCCAGGGACTGCATGCTGGATACGGGGCAGGGGGTGGACGCACGCCAGGCCCAGCTGGGGAGGGAGGACATGACCCTGGGTGGGGCTGCAGGGGAGAGGACGGGAGGCCGCGAGCGCCCTGAGGGGCCTGAAGCCCAGCCTGAGCGTTCCGGGGATGGACAGAGTGCAAGCTGACCCCCTTGCTCCCCAGCCCGGCCGGCCACATGCACCTAAAATGCAGACTCTGGGAGGCAGCTTATCAGCGGGGCCACCCCGTGACCTCAGCGCTCCCCCGGCAGAGGCAGGCACATGTGTTTCCATGACTCTGTCCCCACGGCCAGTGTGAGCAGTGTGGCAAGCTGTCTGCCCTGACCCCAATGCCCAGGCACAAAGGCCCTGGCTGCTTGCCTCTCGGGCCAACCCAGCCATGCCATGGGCACTGTTTTCCAAGCTGGGACTGTCAGACAAGAAGCTTGGGGGTCTGGTGCCCTCAGAAACCTGCTAGCCGGGCCTTTGCCCATCACAGGGCCAGGGCCAGGCCACCCGCTTCTCACACACATGGGTGCCATTCCTGTCGGCAGGGGTCCCGGGGACCCCGAGATTTCGTTCCGTGGAACCTATAGAGATCCAGGTGGAACTGAGTTCCTAGTGAATGTCCTAAGGCTTCCTCCTTTAACACGGCCCAGGGTGAAACCCAGGGTAGAGACAAGGGCCGAAGGCACCCCCGGGGTCAGATTCTCCTCCCTCGCTGGCTCTGACCAGGACTGTTCCAAGGGACTTGGGAGGGAAGAAAACAGATCACACTGTAGTCAAAATAAAATGGCCCGCCTGCCCCACCAGAAAATAATCCCTCCAGCCAGCCAGATGCCGGCAGGGTGTAGTCTCCTTGCGCCTGCCCTCCGTCGTGCAAGATCAGCCCTAACTTGGGTGGCTGTCTTTGGTTCTAGACTGGAGGCCTGGGGGCCCAAAGCATCTGTGCTGAAAATGGTTAAAAGGGGGCGTTCTCAGGAATGTGGGTCAGAGGCCAGAAAGGAAAGAACACGCTTCGGAGACCTTGCCATCCAAACAGGACGGCACTGGGGTCCTCCGGGTCACCCCAGCTGAGTGCCTGAGCGCTGGGCCCTCGGCTGATGGCAGATGAACCACCAAAACCACGCTGAATCTGTGGCTTCTCTCCACTCCCACGGCCACCATGCTAGCATCTCCCTCGCCGGCCCAGGGAACTTGCAGCTGCCTCCTGACCGCACCACCCACCCCAGCACATCCCCACATGGTTTCAGGGGTAAATCACATCCGGCTTTCTTGGGAGAGGCTCAGAAAGGCCTTCTCACTGCCCTGAGAACAAAACACAGCCCCCACCTGCAGGGGCGAAACTCAGTGCCCCACCCCTGAGAGATCTGCCCCCCGTCCTGGCTGCCCACCCCACACCGCCAGGCTGCCCTCACCTGAGCCCCTCACTCCAACCCTCAGCATCTGAATCCACCAAGCTCATCCCCACCTAGGACCTTCGCCTTTGCTGTTCCTGCCACGTCAAGGGTAGAACTGTCCCTCCCAGAGAAGGTCCATTCCAGTCCTAACCCAGGTCTCTGTGAATGTGACCTTATTTGGAAATGGGCTGTTAGCGGGTATGATCAAGTTCAGATGAGGTGGGACTAGATTAGGGCAGCTGCTCTTCCAATGCCTGGTGTCCTCAGAAGAAAATGTGGACACACAGATGCATGGGGCAAAGGCCACGTGATGGCAAAGGCAAAGACAGGGTGGCGTGCCGGTGAACTATGACTGCCAGCAGCCAGGAGCTGGACCAGGAGAGACGGAGCAGCCCAGAGGCTCAGAGGGTATGACTTAGCCTGTTTGGGCGCCCGAACTCCTGCCATCCAGGACTGTTTGTTTCAAGCCGTCTGGCTCATGCTACCTTGAGAGGGCAGCCCTAGGAAGGGAGCAGGCTGCCTGGTACACTCTCCCCAGCGCTGCCTGGGCTGCCTCCTCTGTCCAGTCTCAGCTTGGATGTCACCTCCTGGGGAGGTCCTCCCAGCCACACCTCTGCCCCTCCTGGCCTGCACCTCCCATTCCTGGGCTCCTGGGTCTGCCTCCCTCAGCACACCTTGGGCTCCCCCAAACCAGGCCGAGCCAGATGGGGTGCAGCTATCTAAATAGGCAGTGGCTGCTCAGTGTCTGCAGACAAAAGTCGAGGTCAGCGCTGCCTGGTGCCCACTCACCGGTTCTTGTCACCGCCCTCAGGCTCATCCACCTCGTCCGCGCTGCACGTGGCACTGGAGTCGCTGTCCTGGGGGGCGCCTGAGCCCTTGGCCACAGTGGCCCTGCCGCTCCCACACTCCTTCTTCTCTACCTTGAGCGTTCCCTCAGCCGTAGCCTCGGTAGCCTCCGTGGCCTTGCTCTTGGCCGGAGCCTCCTCGGCTTCCTCTGTGCACTCGCTCTTGGCGGGCCCCTCAGCCTTCCCTGCGTCCACTGCCAGCTCCTCGGCCACGGGGGGCTTCTGCTCCTCCCCCTCCTCTGCTGGGGATGCCGCTGTGGCCTCCTCCTCCTTCTCCTCCTTGGGTACCACAGGAGGGGGTGTGGAAGGTGATGGGGGTGCTGGTGGGGGGGTGGGGGCTCCAGTGGCTTCAGAGGCCGGGGTGGGCTCAGTCGGGGCTGGGACGTCCTCTGGCGGTGGGGTGGGTGGTTCCGGGGGCAGCCCGTCAGTGCCTAGGGCGGCTGGGGGCTTGGGCCCGTTCTGCCCTGTGTCCTTGGCTGCCTCAGCATGAGGGGAGGGGATGCTCTCAGTGTCTGAGCTGTTGTTGACGGCAGCTGTGCAGGGCAAGAAAGAAGAGGACATGAGTGGGGTCTGGGTGGCTCCAGGAGAGATGCAGGCACAGCCTTGCCCACGGCCCTGACCCTCGGGATTAGGCCGCTCTGCCACCTGACGCCAAAACAGCCCTGAGGGTCCTACACACCTGGGCCCCTGCCCGGAGCCCCATCCCTGAGACAAAGCCGCTGGCCAGGCCCCTACCCATGGACTGACCCTGCTGCCACGACCTGGTTAACTCCCAACCCCAGGACCTCCTGGTGGTCAGCACCCAGACAGACGGAGACATCCTGAGGCCTTCGTCCGGGGGGCCTCCGTATTCTCATCTGAGCTCCAGCCTGGCACTGCCCTACGCTGGCTGCGTGCTATGGGAAACTCAGGTTACCTCTTGGGCCTCAGTTTTCCCATCTGTAGAATGCAAGAACAATAGTTCCCATTCTCATAGGGCGGAGAAGCTGGTGAGTGTGACAGCACAGGGCGGCTGCCTAGTGACCGCCTGCTGTTGCATCATTGCCACCATCATCACCATGTGGCAGTGTAGAATGGGACCAGTGCACTCGAGGGAGCCCCAGGCACGGCCCACGCCAATGACAGCAGGAGCGCGATCCGTGCTGACGGGATGGCAGGACGAGCACACGCACCCACGGGGGGCGAGGAGACCCCAGCCGCAGTCCCGGCTCTCTAGCCCCCAAACCCATACCGGCCTCTTCTTTGGGGCTCAATGTCCCCCATTTTCTGTAAAACAGGGATGCTTGAAAACCCCTGCATATGCTATCGGGGAAATCAAACCCCATGGAAGACCCAAGTGTAAACACCAGGGAAAATCAATGAAGCAGTGGAGATGGGAAACTGGTCTGCAGGAGTGAGCCTGGGACCAGCGTGGGGAACAGCCACTGAGCTGGGAAGGAAGCCCAGAGGCAGCGGAGCACAGACAGTGGCGCTCACAGAAAGAGGCGTGTGGCCAGAAGCGGTTTCCTCGTGAAGGCCCGGGGATCTCGGGATGCCCTTCCCGGTCCGGCCCTGCCCCTGCCCCCCAGGCCAGCTGGCCACATCCGTACCTGGGCCACTGCATTCCCCTCTGGGCACCTCATTCCCAGAGGCGTGTAAGGCTGGAAGGAAGTCAGAGAAGAGTTAGAAGCGAGGCGGCAGCAAGCAGTGTGGGGAGGGAAGAGCGGCGGGGCCTGCCAGGAGGGGCTTGGACCACACAACACGGAGGCCTCGCTGCGGTTTCCTGGGGCTGCCCGCTCTCCTGCCCTGACTGCCCTTCTGCTTGGACCAACGAGCCCTCTCCCTGCGGACTCGGGCCCTCCGCAGGCCGCTCCAATGGCCTGTTCAAGGCCAGCCAGTAATGGGGTTGTTCAGGGTGAAAGTGAGCCTCAGCCACTCAGGTGTCCTTGCCCAAGTCATCAGCCTCCTGGTTCCAGGACCCCAGGATGCCTGGGGTGGGAGGTGCTGACCTGAGGGGTGGGCAAGGTTGCAGGGAGAGGCTTCCGGGGCTGCCGGGGCCCCTTCCGATCCCGCAGCCTCTCCTGCTTCTTGCGTCCCTTCAGGCCCTAGAGCAGAGGCCACCCCTTTCAGAAATAATAGCAACGACGGCAAGGCAGACCGTGTAGGCCGGGCCCTGCTGCGTCATCATGGATGACTCCTTTAAGACCTCTCATCTGCAGATGAGGAAACGGAGGCGGGCAGGGTCAGCAGCCTGCCCAAGGCCACGCCGTGGAGGGGAGAGCACCGAACCAGGTGTCCTGTATTCCGAACCCCTGGCCTTCCTGCCCTGCCTGGTGACATGTCATTCCCTTGAGCCATGTCATTCCCTTCCTTCCACAGTCAGAGAACAGGACAGTGGGAGGCCAATGCGGAGGGCCCCAGGACCAGGGACGAAACCTCTGGGGTCTCAGTTTGCGCATCTATAAAATGGGCAGTGAACGCTTTGCTCTCATGGTGATCAACAGGGTCTGGGGCGGGAGCCAGCATGGGAAACGCCCCAAGGGCTATGAGATGCAGGTGGCTGTACCCCTCTCCGAATGTTTCTGATTAAGTAGGTGTGGGCTGGGGCCCGAGAATCAGCACTTCTAACAGACCCCAGGGAACACCGGCCACAGCTGCTCTAGAGCCCGGGAGGGCCGCTTTGTGCAGCACCTGACACACAGTAGGTGTTTAACAAAAACAACGATAAAACCAACAAAAACCAAAACCAAAACACACCAGATGGCCTTCTTTCCTTTCCTCCCGGAGGTTCCAGGTCACCAAATGGGCCTCGGATAAGCCCGCTATGCCTCAGTCTCCCCAGCTGTAAAATGGGGATGACAGTAGCACCTGCTTCATTTACTATGAGCATTATTGTAACTGAGACTCCACTGGCCCAGGGATCCCTCCCCACCTGCACTGGGGAACTTCAGGTCAAGATGCAGGAGGAACTTTCCACCGCCCGGGGAGGGCCCACAGTGCCGCTGGGGCTGGCTGGGTCTCCTGGGAGATTCCAGCAGGGCAACTTCAGGCTCCAACCCAGCTCGTGCCTCCCGTCCCCATCCTGAGCACAAGAGACAGGTCACATGGTGCACACCGGCTGCACTGGCAGACCCCGAGCATAGAGGCTATGTGCAGGGACATTCCACGGGAGGGGCTCCCCTCTCCCTGGGTCTCAGTCATCGTTAAGATGGGGTAGCACCCTGGCTGGGCACCAGGAGGCTTCATCAGCCTCTGACTTGCTGTCCCCAAACTCTCAGAACAGCCACGGAAGACCAGAAGCCCTAGCTACAGCCAGCTCAGCTCTCCCTCCTCCCCCACCCAGCAGAGAATGCCCCTCCCCATCCCTACTGGGCTATGTAAGCCCTGCAAGCGATGAGGGGTCATCACCACACAGTTCTGGGCGGCGTCTGCTCTGGTTTTAATGTGCTGCCAAAGCTTGGCTTCTTAAAATGCTCCCACCAAGCCTGCATCCCGCCCATTCAGATAGCTGGAGGGATACTGACAGAGAGGACGGAGTTTCTGCCCCGGGGTATTCTCTCTTCCTGCCTACAGACCCAAGATCCAAAACAGGATGACCCGAGGGACTCAGGGCCCCGGCCTTCCTTCCATCAGACACTGGCCAGGCTTCTGGCCAACTTGGGCCAGAGAGAACCAAAGCTGGTGGGGAGGCTGGGCTCAGTGCCCCAGACCCACCCCTGGCTTGAGATGACAGTCGCCCAAGGGCCCAGTTACCCATTTCCAGCCAGGAGCTGGATTCCGGCTGGAGAAAATCTGCAGGCTGGAAGAACCTGAATTTATCTGCAGGCCTGGCTTATGGAACCAGGAGGTGACTTGCACCTTCTGCCAGGGAGAAGCTGGGTGTTCAAAGGCACAGAGGGACGGAGGACAGGAGCAACAGGAAGCGCTGAGGACAGGGGCAGGAGGCAGGAGGCTGCCTTACCCAGGACCGAGGCTGCTCGCTTCTCCTTCAGAGAGTCAGGAGGGAGAGTCAGGGACGCTCAGCTGATGGGGGGGGTCTCCAGGGGCCTTCAGTCACCCCACAGAGGCGCAGGGTTGGGGGTCGGAGGTGGATGGACTCAGGACTGAGAGCACAGGGCCTGGTGTGGGCAGCCCGCATTCAGCTCCTGGGTCTGTAAACACTGATTATGAAGTGGAGCCGTGTATTATCTGGAGCCCTGGCTCTGCAGTGGAGTTCATGTGGTCCCCGTCCTCCATCTGAGAGGACTGGGGGGACCTGCCAGAACCGCGCACACGATGGCTCCACACGCTCTCTTCAGCAGCACTCACCTGGCGGGGCATCCGTCTAGTCTATGGCTTGTGCAACCAACACACTCCGTGGTGCCCACCCGGGGCACCTGCGCCCAGACCTTTCAGTGCCCGAGCCTCAGTTTCCCCACATAGAAAACGGGGACATCAAAGAAGGGGACTGAATTATTTATCACCCAAATAGGGACACTTGGGAGTAAAAGGAGGCACTAAAAATGACCGTATAACTTTTATAACATGTATCAACAGACAGATAGGTTCTATTTATGCTGGTTACCTTGTAAAAGAGTTCCGGTCAAAAAACGATTTCTGGGCCTGGCGTGGTGGCTCACGCCTGTAATCCCAGCACTCGGGAGGCTGAGGTGGGCAGATCACCTGAGGTCAGGAGTTTGAGACCAGTCTGGCCAACATGGCGAAACCTGTCTCCACTAAAAATACAAACATTAGCTGGGCGTGGCGGCACGCGCCTGTAATCCCAGCTACTTGGGAGGTTGAGGCAGGAGAATTGCTTGAACCTGGGAGGCGGAGGTTGCAGCGAGCTGAGGTCACACCACGCACTCCAGCCCGGGCGACAGAGCGAGACTCCGCCTCAAAAACAACACAACAGCAAACCATTTTCCAAAGTAAATTTTTTCTAGACTGTGACACCCGAGAGGGTAAAGGACAGCACCCTCAGGGCTGGCCGAGACGTCCGCCCACGCAAGTGTGAGCCTCAACTCACGGGCGTCAGAGGGGCTGAGGGAGGCTTGGGGCTCTGGAGAAGCTGGTTATTCTCGGGATGGTGGCGGTCATCATCCTCTTCCCCGTGACTGGTGAGTTTCTGGCATGCCAGGCCCTCCCCTTCCAGGGAGTCGAGGTCCCTTCTAAGAAGCATCCAGATGACTCAGGGGAGAGGGGTCAGTTCCCGCTGCACCCCCCTCAGAGCTCGGACCCACAGCCGCCAGCCACGGCCACGCCAGCCCTCACCTTCTGCCTCCTCCACCATCTCCTCCTCGTTCCCGCTCGCACCCGAGGCCTCCATCTCCTCATCCTCCACCACGGGCGGGAACGCAGCCTCCTCGCTGGCTGCCGCCGGGCCTTTCTTCTTCTTCCTCCTCGCATTCCTCTCCTTCTCCTGGGCACAGGGAAGCAGCAGATCAGGGCCGGGGCCTGGGCTGTCAGCCCGGGCACGCCCCATGCCCAGGCCTCACCGCAGGTTCGAGGGGCGGTGACCCCAGCCACGTGGCAACGAGGGTATCCGTCCTCCCCCACGCCCCACCGTGGCAGCCAAGAATGGTTATTCTTCCATGCAGCCCCAGATACACTCCAGGTAAAGGCTGGACCCTCGGCTGCCTTGACATCATCCATCCTGAGCGGGAGAAAAGCTGCCTGACATTGCCCAGGACACTCCCAGCCAGAGCAAGTGGCCACGCCTCCTGGGGACACCGTCAGCTTCAACAGCACATGTGGAGTGAATGAATGAATACAGGATGCTTTTCCTTGCGTGCAAGTCTCCCCTGTCCCCACTGAGCCCCTGGGGACAAGCCAGCCTGGGAAACTTGCGTTTCAGTCCCTGAAACTTTACAGAAAACCTACTGTGTGCCCAGCTCTCCATCCCAGGGCTGTGGGGACACAACACATGGGGTAGACAAGGTCCTGCCCTTGGAGGCTGGCCAGTCAGGAGACCAGCAATGTGCTCCTCACGGAGACCCAGCACACAGAGGCTGCACGGGGCACACAGGGTGGGGCAGAGAGCACGGAGCAGGGGCTCCTCCCGACAGAACCGTCCCGAAGGGCTTCTGCAAGGAAGTGACATTCAAGCCAGGATTTGATGGCAGAGGGAACGGGCCAGGCCCGGCTCTAGATGGGAGTGGCAGGTGCAGGGAGTCACAGGTGCAAAAGCCCCATGGGGGGAACATGCTGGGTGTGTCGAGGAAGGGAAAGGAGCCTAAATCATGGGTCCTCTACCTCCCCCACGTCATGCCCTGCTCCTGGGAAGCCCAGCTCCTCATTGCACAGAGCCTGCCCTTCCTCCCCCAGCTTAGGCACCGTCATCAAACTGCTCGTCTTTGTAGCTCACTGGGCTGGGTGTCTCTGTCCCCATGATAAGCCAGGCAGAGGCTCAGAAGGTGTTTGTTGACTGACTTGCTGAGCAACTGTGAAAGGCCAGCCTCTGGGCTTGAATGCACAGACAGCAGAGAGCAGAGTGGGGGCATTGTGGAGACAGCATCTCGAGGTGAGGGGGACTCCCAGGGGGACTGGACAGGTGCTGGCGGGTGCCCACCACAGCCTGGTGTGACAGGAGGGGCGGCAGCCGGAGCCCTCGGGGGTTGCTGAGAAAGAGGTGGGCCCTCACCACACCTGGAGGTGGCTGCGGATCTCAGCCAAGAGCCCTACACTGTGTTGAAGGGTGTCCCGCAAAGTTCACATCGACCTAGAACCTGAGACTGTGACCTTATTTACAAACAGGATCCTGTAGATGTTGTTCGTTAAGATGAAGCCACATAGGAGTGGGGTGGGCCCTAAACCGAGCAGGACTGGCGGCCTTGGCAGCAGAGGGAAACACAGATTCAGGGACACAACGACCCTGTAAGGGCAGAGGTGCATGCAGGGGGTGCAGCTACCAGCCGGGAATGCCACCAACTGTCAGCAGCCGCGGGAGGGTGGGAGAGGCTCCCGAGCAGCTTTGACAGCGGGTACAACCCTGCAGACACCAGGGTTCGGGACGCCCGGCCTCCAGACCTGAAGCAAGAACATCTCTGCTGTCTGAAGCCACCCAGTGGAACCTCCTCGCGGCTGTCACGGGGAATCACACATCCCTCCACGCCGCTGCACCCGGATTCTGAGAAAAGGTGGCCGGACATCAAGCCCATACAGCCTGCTCTCGGGGGAGTGCCAGGTGGGCTGTGCCTACCCCGGCCCTTCGCTGTGGCCAGGCTGGGAGCTGGACCTCATGGAGGGGAGGAGAGGGGGTCTCAGGCTCCCAGGCCCAGCGCAGGCAGGGAGTGGGATCACTTCCCGTCGTGCCTTCTTCCTGAGAAAACAGGGTTCCTCTGAGCACAGCCGCTTGGAACACAGGGAGGAAAAGGGAAGCGCCTGCTGGCCCGTTAGTCACGGTTTCCGTCACCGCCTGTCGGCCAGAGGGCCATGGCCCTG
Organism: Leontopithecus rosalia; assembly: GCA_028533165.1. Taxonomy (NCBI): domain Eukaryota; kingdom Metazoa; phylum Chordata; class Mammalia; order Primates; family Cebidae; genus Leontopithecus; species Leontopithecus rosalia. The sequence continues at coordinate 7,491,668 of CM052656.1, read as the reverse complement.
CCCCTGCCAGTGCCCACAGGGCCCATCAGGATGACAGCTCTGCAACACTGCACCCATCCTGGGCCTGTCCCCGGCCCCAGCCCTGCCCCGAACCCAGAGCCTCTCCCAGGAGAGCTGGAGCCTGTGGCGACCTGAGAAAGTGGTGGCATGTGGGTTCTGCAGCTGTGGCCAAGGGCTCCCCCTGCTTCCCACAGCTATTTTTAGCAGACAGAAGCTCAGGAGAGACTGACTGGATGCATGAGCTGCCCCAGTGGTGGCTGGGACGTGGGAGACGCTCAGAGCCTCACAGGGAACAGGCGTCTTCTGTCGGCCTGGCCGTGGTGCCCACCATCCTGGAGTGTAGGTCTCTCTGGTGGGGAGGGGCCTCTGAGGCCTGGCAGCAGACAGGGATGGTGCCAATACCACAAGGCTGGGTCTCAGCAGGAGTCCCAGGAGTTACAGCTAATCCTGCCACACGTGGTCCAGCACCGTGGGGTCAGGAGGTGTGTGTGGAGCAGGAGATGCTGGTGATGCCGTAAATCATCACGACTGACATTTATTAGGTACCTACTATGTGCCAAGTGGTTTCTGGCATTAATTTATTGGATCTGCACAGCTGCTCTGCAAATCATAGCATGCCACCACCTGCTACAAACTCTCCAACACCTGGATAAGACCCCCAAGTCCTGCCCACCATCCAAATGGCCTTGTGTGATTCAGCCCTGGGCCCCGTCTGCCTCTCCAAGCTGCTGTCCCCCTCCCTTCCTGAGGGCATGTGCTACAAACACACTGCCCTCCCTGCTCGATACCCCAGCCACAGGGCCTTTGCACTGGCTGTTCCTCTCTCTGCCTGGAGACCCACTCGCAGATATCTGCACAACTCACTTCCTCGCCTCCTTCAGGCCACAGCTCAGACATCAGGGTGGTCTTTCCTGACCACCCCATCATTAACTCACCCCTCCTGCCCTCACCATCAACCAGTTTCCACGACCTCCTCTCACAGCATCTGCAGACCCCATTCTGAAACTGAATGTATGAATCTGTTTCTTGCACTAGACCCAGCTCCTCAAGGGCTGGGATCTTTGTTCTCCACTATATTCCCACCATACCTGGAACAGCGTCTAGCACAGAACAGGTGCTCTGTAACTGTCTTTAGATGAAAGAATCTGATAGGGATAACGGCTCAGAGAGGCAAAGACTCTTACCCAAGGCCACACAACTCAAGCGTTGAGGAGCCCAGATTTGAATGCAGGCCAGGTTCAAATATGTCCCAGCTGGACCATCTCTGCAGGCCTGTGCAGTCTCAGGTAGAAGAGACAACAGCAGAGAACAGGGCGGGGCTAGGCCAGGGCTAAGCGGACACTGAGCCCCAGGGGCCTGCATTCACAGATGGGAGAAAAGGGTAACCTTCGGCCACGAGGAGGGGGAGGGAAACCTCAGAGAAGACACTGATGCCAAGTATTACATAACTCCGGGACAGGCCCCGCCCGGCCGCCGGATCTTGCTTCCTGCTGACGTCGCCTGCGGCCACGCTCGGGCCAGGCTTGGTGCAAGGCGGGAGGGGACACCCACTGACCCTCTGCTTCCCCACTCCTTCCGTCGCTGGCCAAGGGTGACATGCCTTCCTGTACTCCAGACAGGGCTGGGCCAGCAGCCAGAGGTGGCTGTTACTGCCTTAGGATTCACTGGGACATGCCTCCTCCCTGAAAGGCACAGGGGAGGGGCAGGAGGTGGAGGTCACTGGGTTCAGCGGCACCTCTCCTGTTGAGGCTCGCTTGCATACTACAGTGACGGGGAGCTCAGCACTGCACCAAAAACGGTGGCCTGGGTTGAACCCCACTTCCTGCTTTTTCTCTGCAGCCCTCAATATGAGGGTGCTCCTTTGAGGTTGGCCAGGAGCGAGAACCGACCCACACTCCCTAATCACTCATTCTCATCCAGGTCCCTATCTGGCTCACAGTCCCCTCCTGCCCACGCCTCCGGAGTCTGCTGAGTCAGGGGATAGAAGGGCCACCTTCTTTATCGGCTTTGACTGTGTCACTCGGACAAGAATCACTTTCATCCACACTAGGACAACCCACCTGAGTCCAGCCCTGGACGTGGGCTGTGTCTCAGCTCAGAATCCTTCAATGCGACCCCCACTCCTTCCACAGTCCACTAAAGAAGTGCTGGCTCCTCAGCCCAGCAGGAGAACTCCATCCATGCCTCTGCCCTCAGGGGATACAGCAGGTGCTCAATACAGGCTTGCTGAATGGACACTGAGGATAATACTGGACACTTATTGAGGGTTGACCAAGGACCAGGTACCACTCTTTACACAAACACGCTTGTTCTTCAGCAGCCCTATGACTGGGTCCCATTGTTATCCCCATTTTACAGAGGTGGAAACTGAGGTGCAGAGAGGTGAAGCCCCGTATCCTTGGACGCCCATCACTAAGCAGCAGAGCTGCGGTGTGAAGCCACCAGCTCCAAAGGCAGGCTCTGCACCATCCTTCTGGAATGCCTCTTTGAATGAATGGATGGATGAATGAATGACTCAATCAGTCATGAGAGTGCCACCACCAGCACCGTCACAGCTCACTAGCAGAGCGCCCGGGGCATACGAGGCTGCGTTCTAAGCAGTCTACTGGCAGCCACTCACTGCATTCCCACAGCAGCCCTTTGAAGTGGGTCCCATTATTGCCCCCATTTCACAGATGGGGAAACTGAGGCACAGAGCACACAGGTCACTTGCCGAAGGCCACACACAGCTAGTAGGTGGCAGACCCTACATTCAAACTCAGGTCTCCGGGACCCAGTCCTGCTCCCAACCTATAGCACGCTTTGCCTGTGCCTGCACACACCGTTCAAGAGGGGGTCTCCGGCGGCCCTGAGAAGCGGGGAGATGGCATCAAGACAGAATAATAATAACCACAGCAGAAAGAGTAGCTTGGACAGGTGGCCCTCCCAGAGCGCGGCCGCTCTGGCAGGCATGAAGTTCCTCACAGGTGATCGCTCATTCACTCCTCATAGGACCTCAAGGAGAACTGTGATGCCCCTACTTTACAGAGGGGGAAACTGAGGCTGAGAAGGCTGAATCCACTGCCCAAGGTCACACAGGTGCCCGAATCCACAAGCTGGGCCTTGACCCCAGTCTCACCCTGGGCCTAATGGCACGGTCCACCATGCTGGGGCCTCGGGTCCTCCACGCCACTCTCTCAGGTTTTGGGGTCTCTGGGGATGTAGTGGGGCCACACCCTGCAGAAGCCTGGAAAGCCAGGCCGTGGGGCAGCAGGCTGCAGAGGCGGAGACACTCATGGTCACTGAGAGTGAGCCCTGGGGTGAGGCCAGGGGGACAGGGGGAGGAGGGGCTGGAGGGAGAGGCGGGGTGAGGAGAAGGAGAGTGGGAAGGAGGGAGGGGAAGGCTGGGGAGGGAGCAGGAGGCCCTTTTTGTGCCTACGGAGACGCTCTGGGCCAAACCTCTGCCCTGGGTCATCCTGCCGGACCACGCCACAGACCCGACATGGGTGACAGAGCCAGTGGCCCACAACACACCTCGGCCCAGGCCCCCTTCTGCGCCCCCAGGCTGCTCTGTCGTGGGCCGTCTTTGCCATAAGGGACCTCAGTTGGTGTTAGCGACAAGGTCCCCACATTCAGCCCGACACAGAGCCTTCCTCCACACCCAACCAGGAGGCCTGGAACATCCAGAAGAGGGGGCTGTCTGACGCCCCGAGCTCTGGGGACAAATCCCAGCGGCCGCTGCGGAGGGCACGCAGGGCACTGCTTAACTGGAAGTGACGGGGAGGGACCTCCCTGAGGACAGAGGGCGGATCTCAGCCCCGACCACAGTGCCGTGGGACAGTGCCCCCTCGGTCCTGGGGCCACCAGCGGCCGTGCGCACACAATGCACAGAACCCACTTGTGAGGGTGAAAGAATGACCTTAAATTCTACACCGTTCTCGGGCAGAGTTCAAACAGGGCGAGGCTATACCTGGCCCTCCCACCGCATGCCGTGTGACCTCACAGCCTGCTCACCCTCTCTGGGCCTCGGAAGGTTGCATGGAGGAGCAATTCAGGACGGCCTGCCTGGAACACGCTGCACACACTTTACACCCAGGCACAAGGCAGCCTGATGTCATGGTTGGGGGCGCAGGGGTCAGTCCTGGGGGAGGGGAGCTTTGCAAACCCTCCCTCGTGATTCTGTATCGATGGGGAAACGCGCTAGCAATGAAGAACGTCGGTGCTGATTTCACAGCTGTGGGTTCAAATCCCCATTCAGTTGCATATAAGCCTGGCTAAGCCTCAGTTTCCCCAGCTCTAAAATGGGGACAATACTTGGCAAGAGTGTCAAAGAGGGAGAGAGCAGGGAGGAAGGGAAGGAGAGAGGGAGAGAAGGAGAGATGGAGGGAAGAAGGGAGGGAAACAGCAGAGGTCTCCCCGCAAATGCTCCTCAATTCCCAGAAACAGCTGTGGAAGAATCGACTGCTCCTCGGAGGCCATTTACACGCCCGGTGAGGCGAGCCTGAACCTCTGTGCTCCTGGAGGAGGGGCATCTCAGCCTCCAGGCCTGCCTCAAGCCCTCCAGGACACAGGGCTGAGCGGTCCACTCTCCGAGCCCCAGACCTGTCCTTTCCCCCGACATGGCAGCCCTAAAGCTGTGAGGTCAAATGGGGTGGGGGAGCCGCTTGCTCAGGGACCATCTGCCTCCGGGTCCTCATTCCAATGTGCTGACAGCCCGAATTCCTGGCTGAGTCAGTCTGGTCCAGCGCACTCCTTCCCCCACGCCCTGAGCTGGGGCTGAGGGCCCCCAGAGGGGTCTGTCTGAGCAGAGTGGGTGGTGGAGGGCAGCCTGGTCCGTCTTGTCTCCCAGAGGGACACTCACAGCAGCATCGTCGCCTGCAGCCATCTCAGGGCACTCCTGGGCTTGAACCCCAAGAAGCTGAATCCTAATGAAGCAGCATAACAGCCCATCCCGGCCCATGCCTCCCAGGATGCAGAGACGTCTCCTGGGGCGGTCCGGGCTCCTCTCCCAGGCCCTAGGAAGCATGGCACGGCTGGGACTCACCATCTTCAGCTTGTGCTGCTGCAAGATCTCATCCAGGTTCTGCCTCTTCTTGTAGTTGAAGTAGAAGTTCTTACACTGGGACACTGTCTTGGAGCCCACCATCCGGGCGATGGCCGACCAGTTTCGGCCGTGTTCCAGGAGGCCTGTCGAGGTAGAGGAGGGCGGTGAGGGGAGGGTGGTGAGAGACGGCCGGGCCGTGGGGGCCGGGGGGCCTGTGTCCATGGCCTGGGGGGCAAACGGGGCCTGGAGCAGAAACCCGGCCTGAGGCTCCCTGCTCAGGCCCAGGACCTCTGGAAGAAGAGACAGTGATGGACCCATGTCCCCTGGCGGGGAAGATATCAGAGGGTGGCAGGGCTGGCCTCTAGGGTCTGGTTTCTCAGTCACTTGACTCCAGGCCAGGATACATGGGAAAGGCCTGAGCTGGAGGAGCCAAGAGTGACAGGTGAAGCCCCACCAAGGCCACCGTGCAGGAGGCTGGGGCCAGAGGGCTGTGAATGTCCAGAATGCACAGCCCCTGCCCAGGCCCCACCTCTCCTCCTCCCCCCAGCTGAGCGGGAGGGCCCAGCCGCTGTGACCCAGCCCTGACACTCGCTCACAGCTGCAGGCGAGGCCTCGGGAGGCGGGCTGTTTTCCGGCCACACCGGCCCAGAGAAAGGAGGGGATGTGATGCGCAGGGGATGGGAGGGTGGAGGTCAGGGTCGGGGTGCCTGGGACCACCGCCTCCGGGCCCAGGTCAATTGGGTACCTCCAGGACCTAAAGCTCACTTGGGACTCGGGGCCCAGCAGGCCTGGCTGAGCAGCTGGAATTTGCCGCCAAACTCCAACCCACACCGCCAAGAGGTTCTCCCTGCCTCACGGACCCCCTGCTGTGGGAAGAGAGCCTCCAGGAATCAGTGGGACAAGTTCCTCCATCCCCAGAACTCGGGCCGGAGCTGCATGCTGCCCCCCACGTTCTAGCTTCAAAGCCATAAAACCAGGCTCAGCAGAAACACAGCCCCTGCTGCACTGGCTGCGCCCAGGAAGCCAAGCCGTGGTCCCGGCCCATCTGCCCTGCAGCTGCTGAACACCCAGGCACAGGCACCGGCCAGCAGCTCTATATTTACGCTTGTGCCTCCAGCGGCGTGACCTTGTGTGGCCCAGCCAGCCTGTGCAGGTAGGGCCTGCCCACCTTCCCAGGGCTGTGGGAGAGACAGGGAGCACTCCTGACCTCGGGGGGCTATTCGGCAACATGGTGCCCCTCCAGGGCAGCAGGCCCCAAGGCTGACTCGAGGACCTGGGGACGTCACAGCCTCCCTGGGCTGGAGCTACACTTGTAAGGACTCTAATGAAAGATTTCCCATCACGAAGTTTTCGACCATTTTCCTTGAATGAAATCAAGCTGCAAGCCAAGCTCCGGTTAAAATTGTGCAGGGGTTGGGAGCTGAGGGGCAGCTGTCTGTGTTGGTATTTTCTGTCATTCATTCATTCATCCATCCATCCATCCATCCACCCACCCATCCATCCATCCATGCATCCATGTACGCATGCACGCGCCAGCTGCCTGCCTGCTACACACAAGGCTCTAACGCAAATAAAACAACAGCAGCAAAAACATCAGCACATCACCCCGTGGCACGGCCGAGTGACACACAGAGTTTGCAAAGCCCTTCAAAGACTTGGTTCCCTCTCATCCTTGCTGTCACGGCTGTGACCATTTTCCCATCCCCAGGAGCAGGGGAATCTTGGTTCAGAGGGTCCCCCTAACTCACCCAAGCTCAGAGGACCGGCGAAGGGGGGAACGAGGGTGTGGGGCCCCAGACTTCCTGCCCTCTGGGTTCTCTGGCCCCCATGGCGTGGGGATGGCACTGACTGACAGGCCACCTGCTCGCCTGCGGCAGCTCCGGGAGCCACATGGCCCCACGGACCGCTCCTCAGGGTCCCTCAAGGACAGGCACAGAAGGAGAGGCTGGAGGGTGGGATCAAGTGGCACCGGCCCCTGACCTTTCCCTCTGCCCGCGCCAGCAGCAGCTGCCACTTCCAGAACCTGGCGGATGGGGCCGTGCATTTATTTATATTTCCCCAGCCGGGGCCAAGAGAGCCCAAGCAAACACGAGGGCCAGAGGGATCACAGGCCCGGAGCCCGGGTGGGAGAGGGTGGGAGGGGTGGGCGTGGAGAGCCAGGGGGTGGGGGTGACGATGCTGGGTAGGTTGATATTTCCAAACTCAGTCAATAAATTGGGAGGTGGCTGGGAGCCTGGCTGGGGCTTGGGGACCCTAAGTAACTCCGGTCATGGGGGCAGTGGGAGTGGGTTGAGGGCAGAGGAGAGGGGATGGAAGGGGGGGTGGGGGTCACCCAGCTCTTCCTGAAAACATGAACCTCCCAAAGGAGCGCTGGCAGAAACACAAGCACCTGGCCAGAGCTCGTGGCAGTCTGGGCCGGCCCTTCTGCTCTCCGGCCTCAGTTTCCTTAACTGCCACATGAGGGGCCAGAGTGGGTGTCCCATTAGCACTGGCCAGGGCCTCAGGGTAGGGGTGGGCTGGCACTGGCTTCCTCTGGTTCCTGTTGTGGGAAGCCCAGGCAGAAGGTGTCGGGCACAGGGAGGACTTTCCAGCCCCCTGAGTCCTGGAGCCCACCCTGCCAGACCCAGCTTGAAGCTCCCGGCCACCTGGAGACCCCCTGTGCACACACCATCACAGATCCACGCCTTCCCAGGCACAGATCCAGGCCCTACCCCTGCTTCCAGGACAGCCTAAGCCCAGCAGGGAGAAAGAGGAGGGGGCACCGGGGAAAGGGTGGGCTGAGACCCCCATCCAGTCCAGGGCCCAGGAACTCCAACTCCCCAGCTGCCCAGCCTCAAATCCCTGACGGCCACGTCTCAGTACCTGTCCCTGCACCACAGCCCCCCATCCCCTCCCCAGGGACACTCACTCACATCCTCTCATCTGCGTCTCCCCCTCGGCCAAGTTTTCCGGAAACATAGGGCTGGGAAGATGCCCCGGGGAGCGGGCCCAGGGAAGTGGACCGGCAGGCTGGGCAGCCGCGGCCGGCTCTGTGAGGCTCCTGGCTGGCGTCTGCTGGCGGCTCAGCTCTGCCTCACATCCTTCTCCGTCCCACGGTGAGGGAGGGAGGGAGGGAGGGAGGGAGCAAGGGAGGGAGGGAGGGAGGGAGGGAGGGAGGGACAAGGGCGGGTGGAGGCTGGCTGGAGAGGGGAGGGAGGAAGCTCCGTGCAAGCCTGCCAGCCTGTGGTGGCCCGAGGCTCCTCCAGCGGCCGCTGCCACCTCTGATGCCGTCCCCAAGCCGCTGTGGTGCACAAGGTGCCCTTCCCCGAGGGTGATAGGTGGCGGGAAGTTGTCACTGGGGCGTGTGGGGCACCCCTCGGCCAGGCATCACTGGAGCACAGCGTGCACAGCTCCTCTCGTACCAACGTGTCCAGCACAGCAGCAGTGCCAGCCAGAAGCCCACCGACCCCCGGGCTGGGCAAAACCCAAGGACCCTCAGCAGGGCAGCCGTGTCCCCTGCAGCCAAGCTCAGCTCTGATCTTCCTGTTGCCTGACCCAACGAGACGCAGCAGGACTGAATGTGACCTCCAGACGGAGGCTCGCGGGGGCGGGCGGGCGGGGGAGCGTGGCAGAGGCCCAGGTTCAGAAGGGGCGGGCCAACTTGGCACTGGCTCCCCTCCCTCTCTCCCTATCCGCGGCGGTGGCGGCGTCAGCAGTGGTAAGAACAGATGAGGGTTCCAGAAAAACAGAGCTTCTCCACCCCCGGCAGACGGGGAGCAGCTTCTTCCGCCGTCACCCCCTGTCCCTCCCCCACCCGTCCCCCCATCCTCCGAGCTAGTTCCACCTGAGCTCTGCCCTCTGCCTGGCCTGATGCTGCCAAGGCCTACAGAGCCCTCCATGGGGGGCTATGGGTGGGCAGGGCTGGCCTTGAATTCTGGGGGGAGCCTCTGTAAGGAGCTGGGTGGGCAGGCCTGGCCTCCAATTCTGGGGAGAGCTTCTGTGGGGGACTGTGTGTGGGCAGGTGTGGCCTCGAATTCTGGGGGGAGCCTCTGTGGGGGGCTGGGTGGGCAGGTGTGGCCTCGAATTCTGGGGGGAGCCTCTGGGGGGTGCTGGGTGGGCAGCGCTGGCCTCGCTTTCCAGGCCCCTGGGATTTGAGGAGCATCTTCAGGGGGCACACAAGACCTTCAGTCATTTAGGGGAGGGGGAAGGGCTTGGGGATTTGGGGTCCCCAAGGGGCCCTCTGCTGCTGGAGAGTCTTGGGAACACAGCTGCCTCTTTCGTCCTCCTCTGAGAGCCCCTGTGGCCGTGAAGGAACACTTTCAGAAATGTCCAGGAACCTCCCAAGAGGTTGAAAGTTAACTGAGCTGAACTTTGGAGCCTAGATTCGGGTCACGACCGACTTCCCTGACACTGAAATCACTCACCTGCTTTTCCGATTAACCCCCAGCCCTTTCATTCTGCCCCTGAAAACCTGGTGAGCAGAAGGCGCCTCTGGAATGTCCCTACACCCCAGCCCTCGTCCTGGGGTGCAACAGCAGGAGAGGGCAACACATCTCAACCCTGGCATCAGGGATCTAGGCCTCTCCACCTGAGTCCCGCCCTCCACCCTCTGTAGGGGAGGCTTCAGTGTGCTTTTAAGGATGCCAACCCTCATCACATTGTTCCTCTGCTTAAAATCTTCCAGTGACCACCAGAAGCTGTTGGAATAAAATCCAAAGGCCCTAGCATGGCCCAGGAGATTCTTATGGAGCCGGCTCAGTGCACTGGCCCAGCCTCTCCCTGGGTCACTCGCTGGTGCCCCAGGGTCTTTGCACCAGCTGCTCTGGCCGCCTCCATGGCTTCCTCACAGATGTGCCTCGGTCCTCCCTCTGATCTTGGCTCAAGTGACAGCTCCTCAGAGAAGCCTTCCTTGCCCACCCCTCCATCCCAGGGTTTCATCATCTCCATAGCTATTACTGCCTCTGAAATTAGCTCCTTCATTCCACTTTGTTCATCGGTAGGTGTCTGGGACCTGCTGGGCACCCTGGGCATCTTTGCTACCTGTCTGGGTCCCCTGTCAGGAGCTTGCAAAGGAAGAGTGGGCTGTGGGTTTAGTCGTGCCGAGGGCCCCAACCTTCCCAAAAGAGGCTGGAGTGTCCCCCTTAACACCCAGGCACACGCCCCCCACACTGTGCCAGGGCCGAGAGAGCAGATTCTGCCACCATGCCCTGTGGTCTGGATTACCCGACCCCACTTCTAATTTCTAAGGAAGAAGTTTCATTCTGAAGAGTCAGGAGGCAGGAACTAGGAAGTGAAATTGACCAAGACAGGAAGTCCAGCCAGGAGGTCTGAGTCACAGGCGCAGAGCAGAGAGCCAGGCACAAGGGCCCAGTGGCCACAGGAGTGGGTACTTGGGGGTCCACTCAGCTACTGCTGCTCTGAGCACCCATGGGGCAGTGTCCCATGTGCTATCCGGGGGCCAGTGATGAGCTGTTCTCGTTGCGGGCTGGGACTCAGCCTCCTTGGCTCAGGTGCTCCGGCCCCCAGGGAGGCCCAGCCCCTGCTCAGATGTCCCCAAGCTGCTTTTTTCCAAGGGTCTGCAGACCTGCACTGGCAGCTAGGACGCCGAGGGCACTACATGACCGCGGGCACCACCCCCCACCTGCGCATGGGGATGCCGCAGCCCTTCTCTCTGGAAGTCAGCCCCCGCCCTAGAAAGACACTGGCTCTCCCCACCCCAGCTAGTCCCCTCCAGCCTTGACGTTTCTTGCCTCTTCCATGAAGATTCACAGGTGGCAAGCCAGAGGGGTGCATCGACCGCCGCCCTGCCCACCACCTACCATTCTCCCTGAGAAACTCAACACGTTCTGCCCAAAACCCGATCAAAGTTGGGAGAAAAAGAACCACAGTTGTCTTGGGCCTGAGTCATGCCACTTCCTCATTTCGGAAACCCCAAGCCCCACGGTGGGGGGCTGCGTTCCGCAGGGACGGTGCCTCCCCGTTGACACCCCTGACAGGCCGGGCACCTCCTGCATGTTGTGTCGGGACTTCCCAAACTCCTGTCGTCCTGAACTCCCGTCACAATGATGGCTGGGTAACATCACACCTGGATGTGCCCCTCCCCGCTCTCTTCTCCCGTCTGTTCTTTCAGAATCAGCCTTGCTATCTGCTTCAGCCTCCGCATCAGCAATCATACCCGTAAATCACAGGTACGACGTGAAGCAGCTACGTCTTCTCCAGCTCTCAAAAAAAAACCCATATTCATTAAGATGAAACAAAGTCACCTGCGTAGGACCTGGTGCTGTCTCGCCTACCATTTCCGGAAGTGCCACCTTACACCTTTCAATGTCACGTTTTCCTACAGAGCAGAGCACAGTGGGAAGCCAGCCCCGGGGGTCAGCCTGCCCCAGGCCCCACGTCCACCGAGGTGTGCTGGGTGAGCCCTGGCTCTCCCTCAGGCCTTAGGTCTCCTCCTGTGCAAAGCAGAAGTTGTATGTATTTGTGCATGAGTGCCCACATGCGTGGGGGGCCTGCCTCGCTCGTGAGCGTCAGCCGCACCGCGTGACGACAGGCATCATTACCGCCGCATCAGCCGCCAGGTGCTCCTTCCCTGAGCCAGGAGCCATGTGGATGCGGACTCGTGGGTCTCCCCTGGGAGGAAAGGGGGGCTGGTCGAGGCCTGACCTCAGCTTCAGGGGTACTGACGGGAGCAAGAGTGTGATCCAGACCCTGCCCCTGTGTCTGGCTGTACCCCAAGTTCCTGCAGAAACCTCAACTTTCTCCTCCTTCCAAACCATTGCCATAGGCTGTTTGAGCCCCAGACACACATCCTCCCGAGGGGTTTATCTCCAGACCACACGTGGTGACAGTCCCCCAGACTCGAGCTTCGAGGTGCCACACCATCCCTCCCTGGTTTACCGCCCCTCCTCGGGGTGTTGCCTCCTGCTCAGCCCTGGTGGACAGCTGCACCAGGAAGCAGCAAGCAGACCCAAACCCAGGAGCAGCAGCCTGCCGGCCCTTCCAGCCCACTGGAAGCTTTTGGGCAGCCAAGCACGCAGCCACTCCTCTCATGGGGGCCTATGGTGGGCATAGCCCAAGGCCTTCCCAGTGGACATGTCGTGGACGAGGTCCCGTTCCTCCAGGTTCCGGGGCTGGGGGCTCACCCCCCACCCCATGCCTTAGACACTTCATCCATAAAAGCCCGTTAGGCACAGCAATTAGTGGTTCTGGCCTTACTCCTGTGAGAAGTGGCAAGGCCACTAGGCAAGGTGGCTGGATTTACTGGGGGAGACCTCTGGGGTCTGCTCGGGCTCACTGGGAGCCACCAGGGCCTGGTCTCACATGTCCTCCCACTGTGGGCTGCTCCCTAGAGGCCGGGAAGGACTGGTGGCCCAGAGGCGGGCAAAGCCCATTTCTGGTCCAGAATGGTGTGACGATGGTGTGACCGGGAGCCTCCCTACCCCTCCACAACAGGTTCTCTGCCTGCCAGAGAAGAGGGCTGGGGCCCGGAGGAGCTGCCAGCAGAGACTCAGGCCTCTTGCACAGCTGGGTTGGGCCTCCAAGCCAGACCAGGCTGACCTTTCCCAGGGGAACGGAGTCCCTCATCCCAGCCCCGATCCAGCCCTGCCCCTCCCTCCCCTCGTGGCACTGGGCCCAAGGGCAGGCGGCCAGGTCCCCAGGGCTGCCGGGTTCCTAGGGAAGCTGCCTCCTGAACATGCTCGGTCCCCAGGCAGCATGAGCTCCAGATCAGGCAGCCACAAGAAGGGAAGGCGCTCACCTGCCCCAGAGACCCTGCAGCCATCATGTCCCCAGCCCCTCCCCAGGGGCCTCCCACGCCGTAGAGTAATAACTAAACCCCACCCCACACTGGCAAGGCCAGGCTCCCGGTGGCCCCTCTACCTTCTGGGCTCCCGCCACTTCTCACAGGGCCACCCTGCCCCTGCCACAGGCATTGCGCCTTTCCGCCTTTGCTGTCTCAACGACAGCTTGGTCCACAGACTAACCCGTTCAGTACTCACACCAACCCCATTCCTACCCTGGCAAGTAGAGGGCCTGGGTTCAAATCCCAGCTCTACCACTTCACAGCTGTGTGACCCCAGGCTGCTCACTAAGCCTTTCTGGGCCTGGGTTTCCTCATTTGAATAACAGGTGTAATAACAGCACCTGCTTCTTCGTCAGGTTGGTGGAGATGAAGTGATTTCATACACAGTTTCCAGCAGTGCCGACACCTAGGACGGGCTCCGGGGTGTGATTTGGGGACACTCACCGCTTTTCCATGCTCTGGCGTCAGCCCCTTCCTCGGGGAGCCCTCTGACTGCTGGCCCCAGCACCAGGGAAGTTCCTCCAACTGTCCCCGTGCATTTGCTTGGCAGGTGACATACCTCCGACCCCCATCCCTGGGGTGAACAAAGAGGTGGCAGGGGGCTGAGGCCACAGGGTGCAGGCACCTACTCAGGGTCAGACTCTGCAGGAGGCAGAGCTGGGACCCAAACCTGGGAGCAGAGTCCGGAGACTGTGCCCTGAGCGGAGGGCCTGCCACTCTGAGTGCCTACTGTATACCAAGGACTGTACCTTAAAGATGGCCCGCTCCATCTTTAAGCACCCCTGGGAGGTAATATCCCTGCTTCATCTGAGAGAAAGAGGGAAACTGAGGGCGAAACAGATGTGCAGGCCAAGGTCAGGGGCTAAGCAGCTGCTTGTAGCTACAAAGAGCTGGGTAGGTCGGTATGTGCCAGGTGGCATTGCCCTCAGCTGTTCTGTGTACTTTCACCAAAACCGCAAGGTGGGTGTGCTGAGCTGGAGAGTGTCACCCAAACATTTCATGTCCCCCAGAACATATGAACATGACCTTATTTGGAAAAAGAACGCTTGCAGATGTGATCAAGTCAACGTGAGGTCATACTGGATCGGGGGTGGTCCTTGTAAGAAGAGGGAAATGTGGACAGAGGCACACGGAGAAAGCCACACCAAGATTAAGGCAGAGCCTGGAGTGATGCAGTCACCGGCCAAGGGCCACCAAGGCTGCCAGCAGGCACCAGGGGCTACAGGAGGCAAGGCAGGCTCCCCCCAAGAGCCTCCGGAGGGAATGCGGCCTCTCGGATGCCTTGAACTTGGACTTCTGGCCTCCAGAACAGTGAGAGAATACATTTATTTTAAGTCCCCTCACCGTGGCAGCCACAGGAAACACACAATGGGGCTCCTTGCATCCCGCTGTACAGATGAAGAAACTGAGGCACAGAGAGGTTGGCTGTCTTGCCTGAGGTCACACAGCTGGAACATCCAGGGGCTGAGATCTGGTTTTTCCCTGGGCACAGGTCCCTCTGCCACCCATCCTCCAGGGTCAGGCTGCTAGCGTCTTCCAGAAGCTTCTGGCAGGCTGGGGTCTGAGGGCCCTGGGGAAACCTGGCTGCCTATCTGCCCAGGCTCCCCGAGGGAGGGGTAGGGGGTGATCATTCCTGAGTGCCCCTGCCCACACAGGGTGAGGCACTATGCCCCTGCAATGATGGGCAAAGGATGGGTGGAGACCACCTGCCTCAGGCAGAGCCGCTTTTCCAGTCCCTTTTCCTAACTCTGGATTTTCTGGGCAGGGGGCTCCAGAACGTCCCTAGGTTCTCCACCCTGACCCATTATGGAGGAGTTGCTGGGGGCACATGCCTCCCAGCCCCAACCCCGCTCCCCGCTGCCTCTGCCAGTAACACACAGCCATTAGCAGCCACCCTGAGTGGTAATTGTCCAGATTGCCGTAATTCACGGCAGACAAGCACGCCACTGCTCACGGCATTATTACAAATGTCACTGAGCAGGGCCTCCACGCGCATGGCCCCCAGGGGCTCACTGAGTCTCCACGGGCAGGACCCAGATGAGCTCACTGTCGTCACTGAGGACCCAACCTTGAGACGGTGGGACACAGGCTCTTCGCTGGTGACTCATCCCCGGCTGTCCTCCCAGCCTCCGGATCTGCCCTTCCATAAGGCAAAGAGGGCAGGCGCCGTCTCCCAGTTCTCGGGCAAGGGGGATTCACCGGTAACAGGGGTGGTGACAACAGGAGACAGGAGAGTGGATAGAGGCAGTAGGACTCTAACTGGTCATTGAGGGGCATCCACGCAGAGTCCTCCAACGGGGGGCTGCTCTGGGCGACCTCCCAGCAAATGGGCTAAGCTCCCAAGGACTCACGTGTGATTCAAAATCTCATGCAATTCTACACAAATGCTCACAGCAGCACTATTCACCACAGCCACACGCAAACAACCTGCATGCCCCCAGAGGTGAATGACCCACAAAACGTGGTCCTCCCGGGTGATGGAGTATTGCTGAGCCGTACAAAGCTCCTCAGAGGAGCCCCAGACCCATCAGGCTCCGAGAAAGGAGCCAGACACAGAAGGCCACTGGCTGTCGGATTCCATTCATTGGAAACGCCCGGAGCAGCCGGGTCCGCAGAGGCAGGGAGTGCACTGCCGGCTGCCAGGGGTGGCTGGCTGGGGCGGGGCCTGGGAAGGGCTGCTAATAGGTGTGGGATTTCCATCTGGGGTGAGAAAAAGCTCCAGAGCTAGACAGCGGAGTGGGTACGGGCTGCACACGATGCAGAGGACTTATCACCACCGAGATGCTCACTTCCCAGCGGTTAGAACGGCGCGCTTCATGTTATGTGTATCATACCAAATTAAATGGAGGCGGGGAATCTCACCATTTCAATAAAGCTTCTTCTGCAGCCTATAGTGAAATACACACCAGAAACCACCAAGTGGAGGTTAAAGACAGAAAAACAACAAGGTGGCATGTCTGGGCCCTGCCAGCTGGAGACAGTGCCCAGGCCCCGTTGGCACACCTCTCCCCTGCCACGCACAGAGCCCGGCCCACAACAGCAGCGGGCAGCCCTCCTTCCTGGGTGCTGAGAGGGTCCCTCTAGGTCCCGGCCCACCCCAGCCTGTGGGGTGGAGGGCAGAGTGCCCCCGGAGGAGCTCTGAGGGGAAGGGCAGGGGCCCAGGGTGAGGGCAAGGGCTGCGGAGACCCTCAGCAACCCCCGCACAACTACAATGGAGGGTAGGGCTGGGTCCAGGAGCCAGGTGGTCCAGACTGTTCTGAGACACACCTGCCCTTCTGTGCCCAGAGCGCTCGCTAGAAAAGCCCTTTGTTCCCTCCGTAAGTCACGACCTGGAGCTCTCTGCACAATGAAACCGCACGTCACAGACGGCCTGGACTCCAGCAGGGCCACGGGACCAAGAACAGGCGGGGGCGGTGGTGGGGGTGGGGGTGGGGGGCCCAGGCCTGCTCCTGGCCCCACACACCAGCTCTGGAACCCGTGGCACTCCTTGGCCTCTGTCCCTGGCTCCTCATCCGCAAACAGGGACACGACAGGACAGGGGCAGGCCCTCCCTCTCAGAGCCGGGGCATAGATAACGGAGAGTGAGCGTGCACCGTGGGAGTCAGGTGCCGCCCCGGCCTCAGCAGTGCTGCCAGCAACACCCTTGCCCCGGAAGTCCCGGCCCCAGGCAAGGGTGAGGGAGGCAGGGGATTCGCTGTCACCCAGCCCACCCTAGGCCCTCACCCAGGTTATCTGATTCTGCACAGCCAACCTGGACACCTCTCCCACTTAATAGACAGGCAAACCGAGGCCCAGAGGCAGGTCACGGTGCTGGGAAGCACAGGACTTGGCCAGGAGTCAGCACAGCTGAGAGGGGCCCTGGCTCAGGAGGCGCTGGACCCCAGCCCCGCGGCACTGCACGTCACAAGGCCACCTGCAAACTGGGAATGGCTTCTGCTGCCAGCACCAATGCCTGCTGGCTCCCTGCCATGTGAGCCACTCCCACGACTGTCCCCAACAGCCCGGGTGTCCCCATCCACTCCAGACCGTCACCCAGACTGGGATGCTCAAATCCGAGACCAGTTCCCAAAGCCCCGGCACCCTTGAGCTCAGGGTAGGGACTTTGGGGCTCTGCCTCCGGGCTGGACGAACGCCCTACAGGTCTCCTTGACCCCAGGACTCTACCCAGATAACAGCCAGCAAGCTCTGCCTGTCCCGAGTCACCCAGGTGTGCTGCCGCTGCTCTGCCCCCAAGGCCAAGAGTGGCTGGTCACAGAGGTCACCCAGAAGCCACTTGCTGACTACACGCACGGCACCAGCTGCGTCTCTCTGAGCTGTGGCCCCAAGTCACAAAGACAAGCCTGACAGCGCAGCTGCACGGACCCATTTTCTGGAGGGTAAAACTGAGGCGCCAGGGTGAGCAACCCGAGAACAGCCCAGAACCAGAGCCTCACCAGAGGCTTCACCGAAGCCTGTGGTTCAAGGCCAAACGTGTCAACATCCGCCCCAGCCACAAGCTTCAGGCGCTCCAATGCAAAGCAAGGAGGCAAGGAGGCTGAAAGCTGCCCACGTCCTCACCTTTCTTGGCTGTTTCCATTTCTTCTTCGGTCCAGCGAGAACTCTCGTTCAGCTCCATGGAGGCTGAAAAGGAAGACACCAGCTGATTGGCAGGAGCTGAGAAAGGAGGCACTTTGCCTTCTGGACTTTTCTCTTTCTCCTTTGAGCCAGGGAGGGGAGTGGACCAGGCCTTGACGGCGTCACCCTACAGCTCTCAACCCCATGGGAAGGCCACGTTTCAGGCGCCCTCCCCAGCCAGTACCCACGGTGGCGCCCAGCTCCTGAGCCCTTACGCTGGGCGGCCAGGGCTATGCCGGGCAGTCCCGCGTGCTGCTGGTCGGGGCCAACCTCCACACAAGCCACTGAGGTCGCAGCACCAGCAATCCCCTCACTTTACAGATGGGGAAACTGAGGCAGTCAAGGGCCCTGACCATGATTGCTTTTGTCTGCACGTTGCTGGGAAGCAGTTCACCTGGTGACTTGGTGACAGTGGGACATAAGCTTCAGATGGGCCCGGACCTTGTCTGCCCAAGGACCCTCTTGGAGCCTAGCTCTTCCATTACTGTGAGGCTGTCCCATCCCTGCAGGATGCTTAGCAGCCCCGGTGTCTGCACACTGGCTGTCAGTGGCCACCTCTGACTGCGGCAATTAAAACTGTTCACGGACCTCGCCAGGCGCCGAGTAAAATCGCCCTTGGTGGAGAAGCCCTGCTCCAGAGGCAATTTTCACATTCCTGTCACCCAGTGCGAGGAGGAGCTTTTGCTGTTACTGGGAAGGGACACTGCCTCGCCTTGGGGTCGGCCGGAGGCGGCCGCATCTCTGCTGTGGCTCTGTTTTTGGGTGGGTCTGCTGAGCTCCCCTGGATATGAGCCCTGGTCCTTCCTTTCCAGTTGCTTAAGACCTGTGAGGGGTGGGTGTGAGGGACATCAGCTTCATGGACTCACTGCCTGAAACTGCACCAGGCAGAGTGTGTGTCCAATCAAAGCTGGCTGAGGACTGCAGGAAGCTTCCAGCAGGAAAGGGGAAAGGGCCCCCAGCCCCATGCGCAGCCCCATCACCCTCGACAGGCCAGAGACACCCCAGCCTCCCCCATCTCTGCAGCCCCAGCTGGGCCTCTTCAGGACCTCATCGATGCTCCTATTGCTCTCCACAGGACCCCCAGAGGAAGCCTATGGAAGCCAGGGGAGCCAGGCGCTGGAAGAGCGGTGGAAGGCCCAGGAGTGTGTTTTCCACCCTGCAGCCAAGCCCCTAGCATCAACTTTGGGTCTGAGAGGACTATCCCCAGAGATCAAGCAGGAAGAACACCCTTCCACCCTGGGCCTCCAAATACACTGCCACCAAGGGGCGGCTGGAAAATGCCTACAGAAGCTGCACAGGCTCTGTGGCCAATGGGCCTGAGTTCGAACCCCAGCGACACTGAGATTTTCAGAGAGGCAACGTTCCCTTTCTGAGACTCGAGTGGCCCATTTATGAAACAGGTCCACACTACCTCCCATGGGAAGAAGAGACAAGTGCGTGACCCGGACCCCAGTGGGAGGCAGTGGGGGTCTGTGGGAGATGAAGCGCCATCTTTGTCAACTCCACACTCAGGATGAGCCCTGGCAGGTGGGGCCCCTGGGTGAGTTCCCACAGTGGCTGAAGGGCTGGACCCTAACAGCTCAAGGAAGTAGAGACAACAGACGCACACTGCTGCCCCCTGTGGCAAATCTTGGGAACTGCTACTCACATCATCTATTTTTTTCCACTTTCTGGGAGGGCAGTGAGAGATGAACGGCCTTCTCAACAGAAGGGGAAACTGAGGCCCACGGAAGTGAAGGTGCAAACCCAGACACCTACCAGAGTGGAGGCTGGGTGGGGACAAATAGAGCCCATGACATTCTAAGAAGGGGTGGTGGTTACTCGGCTCCCAACAACGGCTGCCTCATGGAAACCTGGGCCAAGTGTGGCCAGATTTCCTGCTTTAAAAACAACAACCAAAAACTCCAGAGCTGGTCATTGGGATTCTTATGACATCTCCTTGCTCTGAAATCACCGTGGATGAAGCCACTGAGCTATTCCTACACCCCAGGCACTGTTGTAGGTACTTCTCACTAGCAAGTGACTACAGCTCTCCCCCGGTGTTCAGAGGTAACCACCGATTTCTCCCTCTGGGAACGTGAGGACACAAAGGCACAGAGAAGCTCGGGAATTCACTCTAGGCCACACAGCACATCCAGTAGGTAACGCTGGGATTTGACCCCAACCATGACTTCCGCCAACCCCTCGGCCTGCTGCCAATCATCTCAAACTGCACGAAACTCTTATGCGAGCGTAACCCGCCGTGTCTCCAGCCCCCCGCACTCACGTCCCTGGCCCCCGCTCACCCAGCTCGGCGCTCTGCTGGGGGGTGACGGCCTCCTCGCTGTTGGCCTCATTAGCCATCGAGCGGGTGATGCGGCCTTTGCGTCTCCCCTGGCTGTTGGCGGTTTTACGGCCTTTGGAGGCCACGGCCTCCTTCTCGTCGTTGTCCTCCCCTGAGGTGTCATCCGTCTTCTCCCTGCAGGCCAGAGAGAGGAGACAGGATGGTTTCGCCTGAGCCAGGAAATCAAACAGCCACGGGAGGAGACCGTTTCTTTAGCTGGATCTGCACTGGCTGCCAGCCGTGGCACCAACGGACTCTAGGAAAGAAGGGCGAGGGCTGGGTTGAGGCTGCCCGGGGCGGTCTGCAGGGGCTCTCCGTTCACCAGAAGTGGGAGTACAGCTGGCAGTACAATGCCATGCTATTTATCAAAAGGGAGCTGTGGCTGGGCGTGGTGGCTCACACCTGTAATCTCAGCACTTTCGGAAGCTAAACTGGGAGGATCGCTTGAGCCCAGGAGTTTAAAACCAGCCTGGGCAACACAGCAAGACCCCATCTCTATAAAAGAAAAAAATCAGAAAATTATCCAGGTGTGGTGGTATATGCCAATGGTCCCAGCTGCTTGGGAGGCTAAGGCAGGAGGATCGCTTGAGCCTGGGAGGTCAAGGCTGCAGCGAGCCATGACGGTACCACTGCACTCCAGCCTGGGTGACAGAACAAGACCCTGTCTCAAGGCGGGGGTTAAGGCGTGTAACCTGGGCTATCCACTACTTAATTCACCACTAAGGCCATCTGGACAGGTAGTTACACGGCTGGCTGTTTTATTCCCCAAATGGGAGGTACTACGAACTTTCCTGCTAGGTTACTTTCTTCTGGGCTGGTGGCCATCTGCAAGACCATTTTATGCACCAAAGAGAGAGATACGAACCGTCTTCAAGACTGGTGAACTAAAGGGGAGTGTGGGCTGGTAGCAATCTACAAGGTCATTTTATTCGCCACAGAGGAGTTGTTTCCAGAGGGGCTCTGTAACAGGCGATCTGCTGGCCTTCAGTATTTTTTATTTATTTATTTATTTATTTATTTATTTATTTATTTGAGACAGAGTTTCGCTCTTGTTACCCAGGCTGGAGTGCAAAGGCACAATCTCGGCTCACCACCACCTCTGCCTCCTGGGTTCAGGCAATTCTCCTGCCTCAGCCTCCTGAGTAGCTGGGATTACAGGCACACGCCACCATGCCCAGCTAATTTTTTGTATTTTTAGTAGAGACGGGGTTTCACCTTGTTGACCAGGATGGTCTCGATCTCTTGACCTCGTGATCCACCCGCCTCGGCCTCCCAAAGTGCTGGGATTACAGGCTTGAGCCACCGCGCCCGGCTTGGCCTTCAGTATTATCAAGGGCCAAGGCGCCTGAGGCGTTGTAGGAGGAAACCCTCTTGATGGTTTCATGCAGGCCCAGCCCAGGTGTGTGGGGGTGCACGTGACCTCGATACCGAGCTTGACTGTGGGCAGCTCGGATGGATCACCTCCGCCTTCCCATTCATCTTCCTGAAAGGCCCTTGCTGGAAGCGTCTGGGAGACGGGGATGAGGAAGCCAGATGTTCTCTGCAGCCAAATTCCTGAGCCCATCACAGGTACCTGGCGCTAAGTCACGCCACCCCCCTTTCTCCAGCTGGCTGTTCTCCCGCAGCCCCTGGCAGGCACGGAGGCTGTCACAGCCCCCGCAGTGAGGCTGTGCCTTGATCTGCAAGAACTCACACTGCCATCGATAATTCTAAAGGTGAGAGCAGCCGCCTGCACACCCAGTCCTTCCAGGAGTGCCTCTGATCCCCCCTTCCCCCTCCCTGGCGCCTCAGGAGGTGAAGAGCAGGAGGCGGCGGGAGGCAGAGAGTTCCAAAGTCATTGCCTGGATTTATTAGCTCAGGAGTAGAGCTCAAATGAGCTATCAGTCTCTAAAGTCTCTAGAGGGTTGGAAGAAGAAAGGGAGGGCGGAGGAGGGGGGTGCAGGGAGGAGGAGGAGGAGAGCAATGGGCAGGCTTCCGGAGGGGGGCTGTCAGGGGCAGACGAGCAGAAAGGCCTCCCCCTGCTCACAGGCAATGGGTGGACACCCCACCCATGTGTACAAAGGGTCTCCCAGATCCGTGTGCCACTGGGGTCTGTCAGGGGCTAGGACCTGCTGGGGACAGCGGGCTGCCTTACTTGAGGTCTTCCTTGTCGTTTTCCACCTCCGGCTTCTCCTCCTCCTTCTCCACCTCCTTTTCCTTCTCCTTCTCATCTTTCTCCTCCTGGCTGCTGCGGGGCATGGGCGGCGGCTGCTGCTGCTGCTGCTGTTGCTGCTGTTGCTGCTGCTGTCAGACCCCGGGGAGGGCAGCGGGGAGACGGGAGGGAAGAAAACTGTGAGCAGGTGAATCTCTGCACCTGGGCTCAGCCTGAGCTGGGGGAGGAGGGAAACCCGTGGAGTCTGCCCAGAAGATGCCATAACAACCGGGAAGCCAGGCCCCGCTGGCATAAGCAGGGGAGAGGCACGGCCTGGGGTCCTGCCACAGCAGGGCCTGGGGAGGCGGAGTCGGGTGAGGAGCAGGAAGCACTGGTGTCAGAAGCACTGGCTTCAATTCCTGCCTTTTCCGCAGTGGCTATGTGAGCTTGGATGAGGGTCTTAACCTCTCTGTGCCAACTCCTTCGCCTTGACAGCCAGGGTATTCAGCATGCCTGTGCTTCAGCCTCAGGCTGTGAGGTTGAGATGAGAGAATCCTCACCATGCCCACATCTGAGTCTAGCCCAGATATTTAAGAGGGGCAGAAGCAAACTGGGCCCGAGCGAGGTGCCCTGGTGAGCCTCAGCAGGGGCGCCGGAGCATCTGGGAAGCTGGGGACACACCCCTGACGCTTAGCCCTGCCCCCAACAGAGCTGAGGCCATCTCTCTAAGCCTCAGTCTCCAAGTCTGTAGAATGGGGAGGTGGGGGGATGCCCCTGCTTCCCCTGAGCCCAGGAAGGCCCCAGGCCTACGTGGAGGTGGCTGCTCCTACTTCCTGGACCCGTCTCCCTCACATGCTGGCCCCCCAGGGGGACAGAGCAAGCCCAATTCACAGAGTGAATCAGAGAGGCTCAGAGCCACGCCAGCCTCCTCACTCCGGCCTGTCCCAGTCACTCTGGGCCCCCGCCCCTCCCCTTACCCAGAGGAGGGAATGTGAGCTCCTCCCAGCACTGCCTCCCAATTTCCTTTCTTCCACCTGATTTCTTTGAAAGCACACACTGATTTTCGTGGACACCCCAAGGTCCTCCCTGCAGGCAGCTGCCTAACCAGACCATCTTTGCATGCCCCTGAGCCAAGTGAAATGCTAGAAATAAATAAACCCCAGAGCCTTTTCATGTGTCACACAGGCACAGTCACACTAAACACTAACGCTTCAAACCAGGGAGAAGGAACTCCAAGCAGATGAAAGAGGAGGGGCTGGGGGGTGCCAGAGACCCCTTCTCTCGCCTTTCCTTCCTGCCAGGAACAGGCACCTGCCCCACACACAACGCCTCTTTTCATTTAGGATGGGGTCGAGCATGGGGCAGAAAAGCAGAGCAAGGGTCTGACTGCTGCAGGCACCCATGGGCTCTGAGGCTGCTGCTGGGTCCAGAGCAGAGCCCCAGGCCTGCCTCTGCCTCTTCCCCAGGATCCCTCGCCACTGAGTTCTGTAAGAGGAGCCAGGAAGGGGCGGAGCGGCCCAACTTGAACAGACACCCTCAGCCCCCAGGTTGCTGCTGATTCAACAACAGGTGCCCGGCGTCCTGGGACAAGCCTGTTCTCCCTCTCCTGACTTCGAACTCTCGAACTGAACCTTTAAACAGCCAGCAAGTGAAGACTCTTTTGGAGATGGAGGCTGGGGCAGGGAGGGTTTTTGGCTTCTTCCTACACAGCGGCCTTTCTGTCCACTTTTGCCTGACATGGGCAGAGCGGGGACCCAGGGAGGGAGGAGTGATGTGGCTGGCTGGGGGTGGGCATCCTGCCCACTGGGCTGCCAGCATGAATACTGTCCCCCCGGGTCAGGCGTATAGCCTAGGGCCAGAGTCTGGGCAGGGCTGGGGCTTTCGAATCACAGGGAGCTTGCTGTCTCCTGAGACCACACTCAGCGACGTCTGTGCCGAGAACCCCCTACCTGGGCTGCGGTGTCCCTCCGGATGGATGGGAGCAGCGGCCACGGAGCCTCCCTCCCAGAGCACCTGTCCATCAGCCCTGGATCTAGGCTGGTGGGGGCTCCATGACACCCTGGGGTCTCACCCATGGACCCACAAAGAGGCTAGGTCTGCCCTGACATGGTCAGTAAATGCAGCTCCACGCCCACCAGACTGCAGGCAGGGGCCAGGCAGGAGAGGGGTGCATCTGGGCCGGGCCCTAAGCTTTGAGCCTTCCACACTGCAGCCCTCCTCTGAGTCCTCAGAAAAGCCCCAGGAAGGAAGAGGCCAGTGCAGAGGAGGAAACTCCCACAGACCCCTGAGAGCTGACGAGGTGCCCAGCACTGTGCTGTTCATTTTATATGGGCCAGCTCCGGCCCTTCTGAAGTCCTGATGGAGATGAAAACACTGTAAGAGTGACATGGAGGGATGTCACCCGGGGTGACCCAGTCCCTGCACCATGCCAAGTGCTTTACACTATCCTGTCAGCGCCCTCAGCCACCCTCAGAAATAGGAGAGCAGCGATCACTGCTCCTATTCTACAGAGGAGGAAACTGAGGCTCAGAGAGGCAAAGCTTCAAGGTCTTGGAGCAAAGAAGGCTGACAGCCCAGAGTGTGGGGGATGGGACTGTGCTGTTCCCAAAGCCCCAGCCGAGTCTCGGCCAACCGCTGGCCAGGACCTAGGGAGCGAGTTCTGCAGACTGCCCCACCCGCCCCGTCTACCTATGCTACCCGCCTCCCATTCAGAGTCTCTGAGCCCCGCCAGGGCCTGCCCACAGCCCCATCTCCTTAGTGGTCATCCCCATGTTCCTCATCAGGATTACTCACGGTGCCACGTGGCTGGCTCTGTCCCCTGTGGTCTCCCCTACCCACCCACCTGTCCATCTTACAGAAGAGGAAACTGACGCACAGAGAAGGTGGCGATGAAGCTGATGAACGGCAGGGCAGGGACTCAAGCCTGCTGCCCTGTCCTGGTCTCCTCTGCACCCATCCCCAGCAGTCTCCGGCCAGCACCCCGGGTCAGAGTCCTCCAAGCCCATGCCATCTCTGGGAAGGTCAGAAGTCCTGATCTGCACTAGATCCTGGTAACCATTTCCATCCTTTTCCCACCAGGACTGCAATCCTCCTCCTCCCTGACTGTTAACCAGCCCCCAGGGCAGGGGAGCCTCCCAGCCTCCCCCTCTGGTTGGAGTGGGTGCAGCAACACCCACTGGCACGGGGCCTCCCGGGCCGCCCTGAAGCCAAGGCCTGGAGCCCTGGGCACGGGCTCCTCACTTCCCACGGCCTAAACATCTCCTGTGGGAGAGGCGTCCCCACAGCCCACGCTGAGTGAGGCTGGTGGAGGAGGCTGAAAGGAGAAGTACCCGAGCAGCCCTGGCCTTAAAATCCGCTTTCCAGTGGGAAAGAACCCCGCAGCTTCAGGACGAACATCTGCCGGGCCTCGCTGCCCTTATCAGGGAGGCCGAGGGAGGGACTGACTGAGGGCTGCTCACAGTTGCTGCTGGGAGGTTATGCAGGGACAGGGAGGCCCCTGCTCACAACTCCCCGAGGAGCTGGGGGGACCCGGCAGCCAGCTCAGGCCCCAAAGCCGGCTATGCTTTAGGGCAGCAAGCGCAGTGGCAGACACCGCCCAGGCTGGGCTGCTGGGTCTTGGGCCTGCCCACAGCGGCAGAACTGCACCTGCCAGCTTCCCAGGCCACTGAGGGCCATGGGTCTCAAGGTCCTATGACAATGGCTGCACACTCAGATCATGTGGGGAGCCCTGAAAAGTCCTGATGTGCAGGCCACACCCTCCACCAATGACATCCGAATCTCTGGGCCGAGATCCGGGTGTCTGTATGTTAAATTCCAGGTCATCCCGACAGGCAGCCAAGTTTGAGAACCGGTGCTTTACTAGGGACTGGCAAACGTTTTCTGTAAGGGCCAGAGGATAAATATGCAGTCTCTGTTACCCGCTCCTCAACTCTGCCACTGTCCTGTGAAAGCAGCCCATAGGTCAACAAAAGGGCATGGCTGTGTGCCAATAAATCTTTATTGACAAAAGCAGGTGGTGGGCCGGATTTGGCCCGCGGGCTTTCGTTAGAGCATCATACCTGGAGGTGCACACACATCCCCTGCCAATTCCCACTCAGTGGGTCTGGGGTGGGGCCTGGGACTCTGCATTTCTAACCAGCACCAGAAGAAGTTGCCACTGCTGGCAGATTTTGCAGGGAGAGGGAGGCCCCAGCTCACAACTCCCCCAGGAGCAAGCAGCAGGACACGCCTGTGGGCACCTTTCCCTGGACGTGTGGGCCTGGGAGAAGAGGAATCAGAAAGCACTAGAAGCCAGCTCCACTATCTCAGTGGACCCTGAGCTCATCTAGAAGGCTGCCTCTGCCTTTCGATGTGCCACTGGCCAGGCTGACGGTGGGTTTGTGCCCCAAGCGTGGTCAGAAACATCCCCCAAAACCACAGCACAATCCTCTGACGAACCCTCCCAGGTCCATGGTTAGCCAGAGCCACCGGACCAAAGCCCCGAGGGACGCCTGCCCCTGGATCTGGACACTGAACCTGTAGCCCTGAGCCTGCTGGACAAGCAGCGTGAGACTGGGCCTGTGCGGAAGCCCCAGACCAGGGGCTGTGCAGAAAACATCTTAACAAAAACAACGCCGGCTTGCTGAGCGTATCTGATGAGGCCTTCTCCTCATCACTTCCTACCCGTCAGTTACTTGAATCCTCCCTACAACTAGTATCAACCCAGTTTTATGGATGAGAACGCAAAGACACAGAGAGGTTAAGTTGCTCGCCGAATGTCACACAGCATTTCCTAACAAGACCCTACAGCCAGGTGCCCTACCTCCGCCCTGGACCTACCTCCGACCCTCCAGCCTCCTCCCTATGCCCATTTAAGCCAAATGATGCCACAGCCTGAATTTTTCCTTCCACCAGCATGCCCTGAACCTCCAAGGGAGACACCAGCCACTGAAAGAAGTGGCCCCCAACTGTATGGAGCTTGCACTTATGTTGACAAAGACAGGCCAGATGGAGGCGCCACTGATGAGACCACTTTCAAAAGGCACATGCATGGTGCAGGTGAGGCAGACAGGTGTCCTGAACCGCAGGGCGAGGAAGGGGCTTTGGTGGAGCAGGAGGCCTCTGAGCCGAGTCTCCAAAGCTCCAGCAGTGGAGGATGAGAGATGGCATTTCAGGGAACGGAGCCTATGGGGGCAGAGGCATGGCAGTGGGAAATGCCCCCTGTGCCTACCAAGTGGCACTTTGGGACATGGTTGGAGGGCCTGGCCAGGGCTAACGCCCAGGCTCAGAAATACAGGTGGCATCCTGAGGGTGGCAGGAGCCCCCGGGACCTTTCTCAAAAGGCGCAGGGGTGGCGGGAGTCACATGACCTGCCCCATGTAAAGGGCAATCCGACAGCAGGTCTCGGGAGGGATGGTGGTGGGTCCCGGGAATGAGGAGAGGGTCCAGTGAGAAGGTGCTGCGATGGTCCAGGTAGGGGCTGATGAGATTTCATTCTCAGATGCTAAGTCCTCACAAAGGGGTCCAGAGAACTTGCCAATACCTAGTAGTACCATCTGCAGCTCACTCTCATGCATTCATTCAACAAACACTTCACTGAGCAACTACTGCATGCCAGGTGCCCCTGAGAGGGCACATCCTCATGACACCTTCCACCTCCTGGCAGTGTAGGGGTGGGAATCCAGGAGCCCAGGGCTGCTGTGGAAAGGAGGGTCGGGGTCAGAGCCAAGGCAGAACAGAGTTCCTGATGCTGGCAGCTCCTCCCTAAACCTGGTCTCTGCCCCTGGATTCAGTCTACCTGCCCTTGCTGGGAAAACGCAGCTGGGGAGGCTGTCTCCATGGTAAGGGTTGTCTTTTTTGGTGTGCTGGAGCCAGTGGCTACCAGCTCATGCAGAATGGAAACACATAACCTTACAATTAAGGAAATGAGGGCAGGTGAGGCACACTTGTAGTTCCAGTGCTTTGGGAGGGCAGGGCAGGAGGATCATTTGAGGAAATTTAAAAATGAGCTGGTAGTGGTGATTCTGATTAGGTGGCACATGCCTGTAGTCCCAGCTACTCAGGAGGGTAATGGGGGAAAAGCTTGAGCCTGGGAGGGCAAGGCTGCAGTGAGCTTCAGCTGCACCACGGCACGCCAGCCTGGGTGACAGAGCGAGGCTCCATCTCTAAAAAATAACAAACTTTTAACAAAACAGGCCGGGTGCAGTGGCTCACACCTGTAATCCCAGCACTGTGGGAGGCCGAGGTAAACAGATCACTTGAGGTCAGGAGTTTGAGACCAGCCTGGCCAACATGGTGAAACCCCGTCTCTACTAAAAGTACAAAAATTAGCTGGGTGTGCTGGCGCACACGTGTAATCCCAGCTACTCGGGAGGCTGAGGTAGGAGAATTGCTTGAACCCAGGAAGTGGAGGCTGCAGTGAGCTGAGATCGCACCATTACATATTCCAGACTGGGCGAAGAAGTGAGACTCTGTCTCAAAAAGAAAAAGCAAAAAAAAGAGAGAAAAGAAAGGTTACAAGCACACTCCACTCAAGGGCCTCGCTTCCTGATCACCTGGCTACGAAGTCATCTGTGCTGTGGAGGCTTCTCCCGCCAACTGCACGCATAGGGTGAAGACAGCGCAAGACGGCTTGGTGCTAAGGGCATCTCCAAGTCAGTGGCAGCACGCTGCTGCATGGCACCGGGTATGGAGGGAGGGTTTATTTACACCATGGCAACCAGCACGTGCTACAAACACAGCCTCCCCTGCAGAAAGCTGGTTGTTAAACATTTACCAGCACTCTCCGGCAGAAAGATGCGTGTTGACAGAACGTGAGCAGCACTTCACACGCGCACACAGGAGCCTGCTCCGCCCGTATAGATGTGTGCGGTGCCAGCCGGGCTCTGCTGTAAATCCCAATTCACATCCCGTCCTGCAACCCGGCATCAAATCCACAGTCCCTGCTCCGAGGCCGAGATCCCTGGCCCCCACCCATCTCCTTCAGGGAAGCTCTCCCTGTGCCTACCACCTGCCTCCTGGAAGATGCCCTGTGTGTTCCGCCTCAGGGCCTTTGCACGTGCTATGCCCACGGCCTCGGCTGCTGCCCCGACCTCTGCCTGGCCAGTCCCTTCTTATTACTCAGGTCGGAGCCCAAGGGACACTTCCTCCGAGAAGCCTTGGGGCAGCTCCCTAAAAGCTGCCTCCTGCCCAGCAGTGGCCTCCTGAGCCTGGCTTACATGTCTGCCCTGAAACACTCTCCAGCTGCCCCGCTGACTGACTTGCACATGATCCAAATCCCCCACAGGTGTCAGTTCTAGGGACCTTCCTTCCCTTTTTTTTTTGGAGATGGGGTCTTGCTTGTTGCCCAGGCTGGAGTATACAGTGGCATGATCATGGATCCCTGCAGCCTCCACCTCCTGGGCTCAAAGCGGTCCTCCCACCTCAGCCACCCAAGAAGCTGGGACCACAGGAGCATGCCCCTACACCCGGCTAATTTTTAACCATTTCTGTAGAGATTGCATCTCGCTACATTGCATAGGCCGGTCTTGAACTCCTGGGCTCAAGTGGTCCACCTGCCTCAGCCTCCCACAGTGCTGGGATTGCAGGTATGAGCCACCGTGCGGGTCTGTCTCGTCCACTAGGGAATCACTGGGAGTGACATTCCTGCAGCACAGACTCAAAGGCCGCCCATCCCCTAGGGGCGACCTGCAGCCTGTGAGCCTGCCAGGGCCCCTCCCTGAGCTCCTCCAGCCACCAGACACCAAGGCTGCTGCTCTGGGATCAGCCTCGCGACTCGGCAGCCCAACTGGAGATGCCCCCTGGGCCCCTCGATCCTGACTGACCTGCTTGCTTCTGGGCGCTCATGTTTTCCGCCTCCTTCTGCCTGGGACGCAGCCGCCCCTGCACTGCAGCCTGGCCCATGCCAAGGCCATGCTTGTCTTTTCTGGCCTGCAGCCTGGCCTGTTCCGGCCCTGGGCTCCAGCCCACCCACCAGCTGCCCTGCCTGAGAACAATCCCTGCCTGCAGGACTCGGGGAGCCCCCAACTCCCCGCCTAGCACAGTGCTGACCAGGAAACCAGTGACATCCGCTCACTTCAGCCCTGAATCTGCACCCAATCCTGCCCAGCCCAGCGGGCCCTGAGTGGGGAGGACCCGGCACTCCTCCGGGAGGCCTGGGAAAGTTGGCACCTCCCACCAGCAGGCTGTGGGCCCATCCTGGCCAGCCTCAGGGAGGCAGTGGTGTGGAAGAAGGCTCAAGCCCTGGGCTTGGGAGCTGAAACACAGCCTGAGGCCATCTGGCCCACCTACCACCGGTCCCCACCATCCAGTGACTCCAGCACCCAGGGGAGGCAGCTGGCCACGAACACCAGCACCCACCGACCATGGCTTCCCCTCCCCAGGGACCAAGCCTGGCTGCTCCTGCCCTGGAACAGCCCTCCTGGTCACACCGTTCCCTGTGCAAGCTAAGTGTCACAGCCAGAGGAACAAGGTCACCAGTCCCTCCACAGAGAGCTAGGGGAGGAGAGATAGAGGAGGCAGGGAAGAGGGAGAATGGGGGCAGGGGCTGTGGGGGGAGGGAGGAGAGAGAAAAGGAGAGAGGCAGGGGAGAAGCAGAGAGATGGAGGAGGAAGGGTTAGGGGGAGACCCGGGGACAGGGTGCGGGGGCAGGGGGAGGAAGAGAAGAGATGGGGAGAGAGAGAACTAGAGACAGAGTTTCAAAGACTTAGATGGGGGAAAGAGAGAGACGGGAAAGCAGATGCAGAGAAGCACAGGGAGATAAGACAGAGAGAAAGAGACAGAGAGAAAGGAGAGGAAGACAAGGGAAGAAAAACAGACACAGGCCCGTGCACACACAGAGAGAAAGAGACCTAGAAAAACGCAGGAGATTCAGAGCCTGGGGTATGGGCAGAGCAGACCCAGAGGCACAGAGGTGGAAGCGGTGGAAAGTGGGCGCAGATGGGGTGGCTGCAGCTGGGGCGGGGCCTTGGCCTCCCTGGACCTCCTCCCTGCACCCAGGCCGGAGGAATGGAGCCCAGTACGGGCTGTTCCCGTCCCCGTGTCCCATCTCTGCTGGAAGAGAGACCCCCTTGGCCACATGAATCCCCATCGCTGAGGGAAGGCCATGGTGGCTGCCAGGGTCCGGGCTCTGCCACCTGACCCAGGCAGCCTCACCTCCTCACCCCCCGGCGCCCCCCGCGGTCTGCGGTCAGGCCCCAGCATTCCTGGGCACTGGTTTTGCAATTCACTAGGATAGCGCGGCCCTTCCATCAGTGAATCATGAACTACAAACCACAGTGCTGGCGTTTGAGCTGCTCCCCCCACTGCCCTGAGGTCCGTGATTCACCCCAGGGTGGCGGCGATGGGGCCGGAGCCCAGGAGAGGAGGCTCGGGCCTCAACCCAGGCTCCAACCTCATAACCCGGTCACAGCCCATCTCAGGGACCAGGATCCAGGAGGTAGGGACTCAGGCCTCCCTTGCCAAAGCTTAGGCGTGTGCGGTCTCCTGGGGGTGGGTGTGGAGGCGTTAGCATCCCAAAAGCCTACCCCTGGGCCTGCATCCCCCTGTGTCAGAATACAGAGAAGCTTCCAGAAAGAGGATGGCACCTCCATTAAACAAGAAGGCAATCCCACCACTCCAAACAGCCAGGCGCATCCCTCGCCTCCCCAGGGCTGTGGATACCAAGGCGGGCCAGAGTGAAGGCAGCCGCACGTAGCACGGGTCTGAGTCCAGAGACGCCCACTGGCCAGCACGTCTAATCGAGTTTATATTCCACTTTGTAACCCCCCAAGTTTTTAGAAAGGCAGCCACCGAAGGGACACGCACACTGCTTTGGTCTTGGACGCGTGGTATGGGAGTGACAGGGCAGGGAGGCCTGGTCCCAGCGCTTCAGACAGGGCAGGTGCCCTTGGGATGACTCGGTGGCACTGGTGTCTTGCTGCCAGGCTGTGGTTAAGCATTCGGGTGGCCACATCGTCTATAAAGGGTGGCTTTGCCAGTGTGCAGAGGCACAGGCTGCCTCCTGGCTGCCCTCGGCTGTCAGGCCCACTGACAAATAATGCAGCTCAGAGCTGCGTCATCCAAGGTGGGTACTGGCCGGGGAGGCCGCTGCCCACCTCAAACACCTGGGAAGGACTGTTCCAGCTCAAGTGCACCCCCATGGGTGGTCCAGGCTGTGGGGGAGCCCACCCTGGCCTTGACGACCCCTTTGGCCACCCTGCTTCCTGCTCAGAGGCCGATCCCTACCCAGCACCAAGGCTCTCAGGCAAGGTCCTCCACCAGCACCTGGGAGCTCCTTGGAAATGCAGAGTCCTGGGCCTCAGCCCTACTCAGGGGTGAGGGGTACGGCCCAGTGTGTGGGTTTCCCCAGCCCTCCCAGTGACTCCGATGCGCACTCACGTCTGAGGACTTGGGCTGGGACGTGTCCCCTCATAAGCAGGCTGTGGCCTCGGCGGGGGACTCCAGGAGGCCAGCCCCAGGATGCTGGTTACGGCCAGCCCGACGGAGTCTGCAGTGTCCAAGGGAGTCGGAATCCTTCCCACCTGGAGAAGTGCGGTCCAGTGTCCCTGGAGTCACTTATCACCCTCACCCACAGGCTCCCCCTCCCTCAGATCCCACCACAGCCTGCATTTCAATCCCACCTTGACAGATGGTGAGGGAACGGGCACCCACATCCCTGGGCCTGGGCCACGCACCCCCAAACTCAGGAAATCCACAGGCGGCACATGGGCACTGTCCGACCTGGGAGGGGCGATCGTGCCCACTCCCTGACGCCTCGGAAGTCCCGCCCCGTGTCCACCCTGCAGTGTAGAACAGGGCAGTCTGCTGGGGTGCTGAGCCGGGCCAGGCACAGCTGATGCCTGCGCCCTACTTTTCTGAAGGATGAAGGTCGGATTCGCATCCAAAGTTAGAATATGGCGAGCCTGGCGTGCAATAGGCGCTGAACGAATGCCCAGGCTGAACATGCGTACGCTGAGCATCCGACGGACACCTCTGCAGGGGGCCTGTGGGCAGGCCAGCCTGGGGACACGAGGCGGGAGGGCCCCTGTGAGAGGCGTCTGTCCGGATGATGGCCACTCTTGGCTGTCCTCTGCAGAGACGTGGCCGGGAGCCACAGGAGCCGTGCCAGGACCACAAGTACCACAGCCTCTCTGCAGCCACCCACAGCGGCCTCCACAGCCACCCAGGAGAGAGGGGGTGTGTGCACCGGGAGCGGGGCTGCTGAGGTCACCAGACAGGCAGGGGACAGACACAGATGGAGAGGAGAAACGAGAGAGACAGGGAAACAAGACCCCTCAGCAACTCCCCAGAGACATACATGGTAGTGGCGGAGGTGCTGACAG
The DNA here is from genome assembly GCA_028533165.1 of Leontopithecus rosalia. Lineage (NCBI taxonomy): Eukaryota > Metazoa > Chordata > Mammalia > Primates > Cebidae > Leontopithecus > Leontopithecus rosalia. The sequence continues at coordinate 7,458,497 of CM052656.1, read as the reverse complement.
GAAGAGCCACTGACCAGCTGCCCCCAGGAGCTGGGGACACAGGGTGGAGGAGACAGTCAGTGGCGCGGGGTACTGGGCCCGGTGCAGGCTCAGCTGGGCATGTCCCACCTCAGGACTCCCACACACCCCATTTCAGAGGGTGTCTCCACAGCACAGACTGAGCCTGGCTCACCTGGGTGCCCCCACTCAGCATCCAACCCTCCACTGAAACGGAGCCTCACATGAGACCCTCCACGGCCTGCCCTCGCAGGGCCCTGTAGAGTCCACAGGAGAGCCATGGTCCTGCCTGGCGGGTCAGGGCCGGCTTCCAGAAGGCTGGCTTCACGGCCAGGGTGCTGCACGGGGACCGCGGGGACCTCAGGGCCTCCGTCCAGCTCCCAGGGGGCGTGTGCCAGACTAGAACCCTCAGCCTGCCACTCAGCAGGTGCCTTGGCGGCTCCCTCACTTCCCGGTGCCTCTGTCTCCTCATCTGGCCAGTGGGATGATCACGTGCCTCTCCCAGTGCCGGCGGGTCAAAATCATCGCAGCAGAGATAGTGCTGCGTGACTGTCGGCTAGCACCGTTACTCCATCATCGTCACTACCGTCGCGGTGGCCGGCAGCACCCATCCCATCACACGGCAGGGCTGGTGCCCTGGAATTCTGACAAGGCTCCCACGTCTCATGGGACTCCCAGGTCCCCTCCTCAGCCACCAGGAGGTCCAACGAATATTGGCTGAGACAACCTAAGTCTCCTTCGAAAACCAGAGGACACGGGAAGGCAGGGAGAACCCAACCTGCTCCCCTCCAGAGAAATGCCACGGAGAGGGGTGCTGAAGCTCCCTCCCCCAAGAACACGTCGGGGAAGAGGCAGGCAGTACCCCCGCCACAGGCACCCGACCCCTGAGGCTGCAGGGTTCATCTGCTGGGCAGACCCAGGTTTTCCATCTTCCCGTGGTACCTGGGGAGGGACCCGTGTCACGGTGGAGGGAAGGGACTGTGTCTGCTCACCCAGGAACCTACAAGGGAGAGAGAAGCGTGGACAAGCGTCCCAGGGCAGCTGTGAGGGGAGCTGGGCCTGTGTACTCCACGGCCTGGGATTCTCGCCTGAACACAAGGCCTGAGCTCCCAGGGTAGGTCAGAAAGAAGACAGGACCACAGAGGTATCCTGAGCGCCCGTGGTGCCTGGAGCACAGGGCAGTGGCTCCCCAGCCCACAGTCAGTGACCCAGAGTCCCAGACGTCTGTCCCACCTGCAGCTGCCAGCCACGTGGAGGCAGCGGGTAGAGGTGGGGTGGTCTCGGCTCACCTCCCCGCCCAGTTAAGGAGCTACAGGCTCTGTGTGCTCACAGCACTGGCCTACCCAGAGTCCCGGCTGCACACACCTCCCGTCTGTCACTGAAGCCGTGTCGGGCCCACGCCAGGCCTGGCACGCCCTTGTCCAGGTAGACTGATGAGCCGTGTCAGTGGCTCCACAGACCCAGCCACAGACAAAGATGCTCAGCGGGTGGCAGTCACTGCACTTCCACTTCACAAGACAGGCTGAGCCTGAGGCTGCCCTTGATTCTGCTCGCTGCCTCAGGGCGGAGAGGAGTCTCAGAGTTAGCACCTGGGCACCCCTGTTTATCCCACAGCTGTGGACCAGGCCTGTGGGGGTGGCAGGGCAGTGGATCTGCCTGGCACAGAGGCTGTCCCAGGATACGAGTGTAAATCTCCCTCCCTGGCAGGGCCCAGGCCATGCCACCACCTCCTTAGCAGCCGCAGCTGATCCACGGAAGGGGCGAACCCTGGAGACAGGTGCTGTCTCCTAACTAGACAGACAGGGACCTGCCCCACTTGCTTTCTGCCATCTTTCTGAGAGAGGCAGAGCAGGCAGGCACCATGTCCCTGCTGGGAGTCCCTGCCTGGAACAGCAGTTCCAGCAGAGCGTAACACTCACCAGCGAAGCCCCACCAACTGCCAGGCACTGCAGACACCATGGCTAAGGAAGGACATCTACGGTGCAGAGGGGCACATGTCCTCCCTGCTATGGAACATTCTAGGGCTTCCCGGTGCCCCAGCCTGGCCGAAGGATAGAATCTCCTCCTCCACAGTCTAACCCAGAGGTCTTCTACAGCGACTGGGGGTAATTTCAACAGCAAATATGAGTTGTGTGGCTTATACAGCCTTTAGTTGTTTTTGGTTTTTTTTCATTTTTTTTGTAATGTGATCTAAGATTTAAAATCTGGCAATTTCAATACAAAACTATATATTTCCAGCTCCTCATCAGAACACCAGAAATTCAGGGCCACTGGCCAAGTGTTGGCTGGAGCTGAGAAGGGGCCTAAGCTCTGTACTTAGCCACAGGCCTCACCACTCCCTATTGCCTCCCACAGACAGTGAAGTCAAGTATGAGCTGTTATTTATCGAGTTTGCACGTCTATTTTTCACAGGGTAAAAACAATCTCTATTTACCCATCAAAAGTGAGCAAAAGAAAGAGGGTCACATAATTTTCTCCATTTCTTCATTCATTTACGGCCCTGGGAGGTACCAGGACCCCCTCGATTCCAAAGACTCGGGCTCCCTGCTGTTCCTGAAGACACACCCTGTCTCCCATGCTCTCTGCCTTTGCACCTGAGGGCCGCATCCTAGTCTGACTGTGGGGCTGCTCCTCAACCTCCTGTTTGGGGCCCTTTATTCTGTGGAGTCTTCAAGGATGTGCCCCTCAATGCCGCCTCCCAGGGAGACCTGCAGCACTGACTTGAAGCCACCTGTTTACAACCAGCATGGAGCTCCCTATGCCTGCACACAGTAAATGCCCGATGGACAGATGAGTCCGCAAGCCCAACACTCACTCCACCAGACACTCACTCTGCCAGGGCACAAGCCAGGCCACCACAACAGGACACGCAGGGCCTCAACACCCCCATCTTCCACCCTTCCTGGTAGCTCAATGCCCCCACACAGGTCACGGGAGGGGACCTGGGAAGCCCAGTGAGAGAATGAGCATAAAACAGGTGCCCAGCAGACGCCTGACGACGTTTTCCAAATACATTTCGAGGCTTTTAGCCACCCCACCTTTGCCACAATCCCCACCGCTCCCTGCTGCCTCTCATGCCTCACATCTCTGTGCTCCCTGCCTGGCACTGACTTGAGTTTTTCCCTCTCAGTCCAGAAAGTTCCTGAATGCACTTCAATTTCAAAAACACCACAGCACGTGATGGCTCACACCAGTAATCCTGGTACTTTGGGAGGCCGAGAGGCAGGTGGATCACCTGAGGTCAGGAGTTAGAGACCAGCCTGGGCAACATAGTGAAACGCTGTCTCTATTAAAAATACAAAAAATTAGCAGGACATAGTGGCACATGCCTGAAATCCCACCTAATTGGGAGGCTGAGGTATGAGAATCGCTTGAACCCTGGAGGCAGAGGTTGCAGTCAGCCAGGGTCATGCCACTGTACTCCAGCTTGGGGGACAGACCAAGACTCCGTCACACACACACACACACACACACACACACACACACACACACACACACCCCACAGCTACATCTTTGGAATACACACTCTGTGCCACTCGTTCTTGGTTTGACATATCTGTTAGAAGGGCAAGCAGACTGGTCAACTCTGGCTACAGAAAACTAGACAGGAAAACCCTCTCTGCAAGCCACTCAGCCACCCTTCCACAATCCCTGCAGGTGAAGACCAAGCTCAGCCCCCAGTGTCGTGGCCGGATGTTGGGAATGCGGCGAGGCGTGGCTCGGGGAGTTTCTTAGGCTGTCGGGAAGTGGCTGTTTCACAGCAGACACTAGGAACGCCCCCAACCCGTGATGGCTGCTCTCTGCCCTGTGGGTCTCAACCTCTGAGAGCCTGGGAGAGGGAAGGTGGGCAGCTCTGGGGAGGGGCTAGGGGATGCCAATGTAGGGAGTACCCACCTAGGAAAACCTTGGGGGTCCCCTTATCCCAGCTCGTGCTATTCTTGCCCTTTGTCACTCTTACTGGGCCCCCGGGAAAGAAATGCCTCAACTGACTCCAATCCAGCAGCCACCAGAGTGCCCACTGCCTCCACTCGCTCCCTGCGTGCAGTGCTTCCAGCATCTGCAAAACCAATTCTCCCAAACACCGAGTGCCCAGGATCACCCTTTCAAAGGTGTGCCACTGAACCTCTCATCTCTACCATCATTTACTGAATATTTTCTCAAGCCAACTCCTGTTTCCTCTAACTCGGAGGTCAGCAGACTTTTTCTACAAAGAGCTAGATAGTAAACATTTGAGATCCTGTAGGCCATACACTTTCCATCATGACTCAGCAACTCCACCAGAGCAGCAGGGATGCTGCCATGGCAATATGTAAACAAACGGGCATGGCTGTGTTCCAATAAAACTTTATTCACAAGAACAGATGGTGGGCCGGATTAGCCCCAGAGTCCCAGTTGGCCAGCCCCTGCTCTAGCGTAAATAACCTTTCAGTCTCATTCCAAGCAACGTCTGAAAACACAGGGAGCTGAAGTACTGGCTATTTTTTCTTTCAAGTATGCGTTGAGATAAACATGCACAACCATTCACATTTTAAACACGTGAAGTTTGTGAACTTCCCCAAGTCATCCTGGGAAGCCCTTACTCTTGGAATGCGGCTCTTTTACACACAGAGATCACAGGTCACCCAGCCAGGAGTCTGGGATTTTGCAGGCTGAGAAGGCCTGTGGCTGTTTCTCCCCAGCTCTCTTTCTGGCCTCTAGGGGAGGCTTGAGATAGCCCGGCAGGGTGAGGCCCCCCAGAGGGGGTCTCCCCAGACCTGCTGCCACCGTGAAGGGGAGCCCGCAATCACACTGCCATGGCCAACAACTCCAAGGACAACACGTGGAGACGGTTACCTCCAGCCACACGGGGCGCTGGACACCGAGCATGTGGCCGCTGAGCCTGCAGGGAGCAGGACCCCAAGGACAACCCCCGCCCCCGCCCCCGCCCCCCCATCTCTTACCTGGCTCTTGCCGCGGCGCCGATAGCTCCGCCTCACCAGGCTTTTATAGTTCTCGTTCTTCTTTGTCAGGTAGTAATAGAGGACGCACTCAGCCACTGTCTGGGGAACAGAGAAAGGGGACACTGAGCAGGATACGGCATTCAGAGCAGGAGCCAGGAGGCTGGGCTCAGATCCCAACTCCTCCACGTACTGGCTAGGTGACCTCGGGCAGATGACCTAACCTCTGTGTCTCAGTTTTCTCATCTGTAAAATGGGAATGCTAATTGTACATACTTCACAGCGTTATCGCAAAGATCAGATCAGTTAGTACGTAGGTAAAGTGCTTGGGACGAAGCCCGGCCCGGAGTAAACAGGAGGGAAGTCCTGCCTGCTATCACGATCACTGCTGTTGCTACGGTTACTGACAGCGCTGACGTCACCGTACATCACCCCCAGCCCTTATGGGAAGTAGGGACTCCAGCCCACAGCCGGGCAAACTCAAGGCCTTGCCCAAACACGGGTCCGGGTTCTCCTTTCCCTGGCATCAGCCTTCTCCAAGCCTTTCGTGTCGGGACCACCCCATGCCCACAGGCCTCTTCCTGCGTCTCCTTCTTTTCTTTGCCTCGGTCTTTTCTGTGTAGATTGGGTCTGAAAGCCGGAGCAGCCAGCCCTCCACAAATGCCGGCCAAATGGGGCCAGTAAGAGAGCAGCCTTAGAAAGTAATGCCACAATGTCCCCACGTGAGGGCCTGGAGCCCAGCTCGCCAATGCCCACAGCCATTCTGCCTACAATGTCAAATGTTTCTGCAACAATCTGGCCAGTGCCAAGCCAGGACCCCACCTCCAAGGGGCACTCTGGGAGTCCTCTGGGCTGGGGCTCCAACCTCACTGCCCTCAACAAAAAGCCCTCAGCTGGCTGCCTCCTGGCAGGTACCACCGCCAGAGGGGCTCCCAGGCGGCCCCAGGCTATACCCTGCCCACAGGCAGGACCCATACAGCAATCGAGAAAGACATTTGATCATCAGATGCCAATATTTGCAACTCAGGGGGTGTGGGTGCCCGGCTTCTCCTTTAACAATTTGGGAGAGCTCCTTCCTGCGCTCAGGAACGACAGCCCGGCTCCAGATCACAGCTGCCCCAACAGACGGGCACAGACTGGCTGGTCCACCTGGCTCCTGGCCAGACGTCAGCCTCACTCACTGTCAGGGCCCGCCTGGCCCCGTCGGCCTCTCCGTTGGCAGCTCCTGCTCCAGAACCCTCTGGAAGCTCCACTGAATGAAGCCTCGTCCTCAGTTGCCTCTCAGCCAAAGGACACCATGAAGTCTACCCCAGCACAAAGCCGCCTGAACCCCTTGTCCTGAAAGAAGACTGCTCACTGGCCAATTCCTGAAACGCCCTGCGTCCATGTCGGGGAGCCCTAACCTAGAGTCCACTGTGCCGTCCACTCCTCTAGGGAGACGTCGTCACTTACTCAGGAGACGGGCTATTTATAGGGCTTGTTTCTCCACACTGGTTTTTCAGGCACGGAGAGATGTTTCCCCACACTGCTCTGTCCCTCTCCTTCTACGGTTATCAGCTCAGGAGGGGCAGGCGCTGGGATCAGCCATCCTTGCAAATGACTGCCTCATCCTCCCGGCCTCCCTCCTACAACTAGGAAGCCCAAGCAGGCTGGGGCAGGCAGCCCCTTCTCTAGAAACACGATTCAGGGGAATGCTGAAGACACAGGTGGCCTTCCACGCAACTGTCGCGGGCAGCCTTTCTCCTCTGACCCCAGGACGCTGGGGGGGGGCCCGGGGGCCACGTCTAACACGCAGCTTCCTCCAGCCACCTGCTCCCCACCTGCAGCCTCTCCAGGCCCAGTGCCACCAGCCTTGCGGGTGCAGAGGAACGGTCTTCTCATTCTCCGGGGACACTGTCTACCGGCCAGCTGGAGCAGCTCCAGGCTCGGGTTTGGCACCAAGTGGGCTTTAGGCCTCACTTCCACATAAAGCCTTGTCCAAAGAAGATGGGGACTTGCAGGCCTCATGTCTGGCTTGGCGTTAGGGGTGTCAGAAAGCAGTCAGTGGCCCCCAGAGGGACCTAGAAAAGCTGTTCTCTCCAGTCCCTTTGAAGCAAGCCACTCCTGCCTATGAAGACGTCACCGGGACGCCAGGCGAGGCAGTGCTTCCAGAACCCACCCCCAGTTTGTGAGGACGTTCCACGCAGCCTTTGAGAAGCTGGCAGGAGAGCCTGTCAGGCGGCCACCGGGGGCTCCGGGAAGCCTGGCCACGTAGCTCTCCTGGGGGTTCCGGGGTTCCCAGGCACCCGGCAACCTGAGGCTCCTCCCCCAAGGGCCCAGGAGGCCAGGGCGGGGCCTGCACTGATCTCCCAGAAGAAAGGAAGGGAGGGAGGGAGGGAGGAGGGAAGCATGGCAGCCAGAGCCAGGGGCCGAGCAGGCCTGGGCCTCGTGGGCAGGGAGGGAGGGAGGGCCTCCACCCCAAGTCCACGCAGCTGTCCACAGCGGTGGAGACCAAAGGAGCATAGGGCAGGCAGCGACTCACCTTCCTCTCCAGGAATGACGCGATCAGGCCAAAGTTCTTGGGATGCTGCATGAACCTGTGGGGAAAGACGGGCGGGCATGAGACCCGGCTGAGGGGGGCTTCCCTGCTGGGCGGCCGATCAGCTCCCAGGCTCCTGCCATCTCCACTGGCCCGGCCTGGCGGGCACCGCCCCACTCGGAGCAATTAAGCCCAGGGGGGTGTGGGAAGGGCTGCTGCAGCGGGCGGGAGGGGTGGGGACCCGGGGGTAAGAGAGGGCGTTCCTTGGAGTGAGTCACTGGCTTTAGCGCCTTTGAAAATATATTTGTTTGTCCTGCTGGAGGCGGCTTCCAGGAAAAATGAGGACATGACATACAGCTCTTTGGTGGGGTTCCCCCCCTTTTAAAATCCACTTTGGTTTTTCTCTCCAGCTGGATCTAGGAAGCAGGGCCTTGCCCGGCCCACACGGGGTCTGCTTGGGAACACGGCAGGACCCCCCCAGCCTGGTCACGGCTCAACAGCCTGCTGGGCCTCCCCAGGAGAGCTGGGAGCAGAGGCTCTGAGTGCCCATGGGGCAGCATGAGGGGTTGGCCAGCCAAGAAGGCAGCAAGTATGGACTTAAGTCAGAGGGCAGTGGCGGGGCGCTGGCACTATCCCAGCTGGCTTCCTGCGTAGCCAGGAGAATGACTGGGAAACCGCTGGGCCAGGCTGGAATCTGAGAGCCAAAGGAGTGGAGCGTGGGGGTAGGGATGTGGGTCAAGGCCTGCTCCACTCCCGGGGTGCTGGGTGGAGTCCCTGGCCCCGGCCCAGGCGATGTGCTACAGCTCCACGGTCTTTGCAAGGAGAGCAGTGGCTGCTAGCGGGGCTGGACCGTGGGCTCCCATGGAGAGAGACGGAGGGAGCACCAGTGCCCGACCTGCCTGGCCCTCCAGATGGTGGGGCAGGAGGCCAACAGCTCCTGCTTCCCAGCCTGACACCCGAGGATCCTGAACAGCCTCTGCTCTCTTCCCGGTGGAATGGCAGGCTTCCCCGGCCCGGGATCCCACCCGGTGGGGCTGGCAAGGCTGGAGCCATCCTAAAGCCCTTCTCTTCCAGACAGGGAGAGTCCTTCCCTCCCCGCTCCCTCTCCTTGTCCCAGTGACTTTCCTTCCCTGCCAACCTCTCCCGTGGGGCTTCCCCAGGCACAGTGGGGGCTCCCAAGAGACCAGGAATCAAACTTGGAAATCTCCTAGGTCACCTGTTCTCTCCCCCCGAGACCTCACTTGCACCCCCTGAAGAAGTTTATTAACAGTTTCCCATGCTCTGCGCACCTCACCACAGCTGAACAAGGAAGGCTCTGTCGCTAAGACCATTTTACAGAAGAGAACACCGAGGTTCACAGGGGGAATGGTCACATGACCAGCACATGGTAGAGCCCCACGCGGTCAGCAGGTGCTTTTCAAAGCCCCAAGTTCCAACAATCCCTTTGCACATAAGACCGCAAACCAAGCCCACGCTCTTTGAGGGGTACAGGAGGCCAGGCTGAGCTCTCACAGGGCGGAAGCTGTGCCAGCCCCACGGCCGGCAGACAGCGGCCCAGCCCGGGCCCCCTGCTCTTCAGCCACCGAATTAAGAGAGTGGAATATCAGACCTTCAGAGCCACACGAAATCTTCCAAAAGGCTTTTCTCCCACAGAAAGCACCCAGAACACCTTGTTTTTTGTCTTTTAGAAAGAATAAATACACTATCACGCCTACTGGGGAAATCATAATACTGAATTCAACGGTAATTCTTAACACCAGTGACCGTCCCAGCAGCACTTCCCTTGTTTAAAACTGTAAAAAGCATTCGACGGAGAATTCGATTTGATGTAACAAGAACGGGCTTGCTATGGCGACGATGCAGGCACAAGCCACAAGGGAACCGAGCACTCCGGCTCCGGACCCAGGCTGCTTGCCATGAGGGACCACTGGTTCTGTGCTGTGGCACGCAAGGGCGCACGACCCCACCCCTCTACTTTCATGGAGATTTCAACGTTTCCATCATCAAAAGCTATTCTTAGAAAATGTTTTCCGGCCAAGTGCAGTGGCTCATGCCTTTGATCCCAGTACTTTGGGAGGCCGAGGTGGGTGGATCACGAGGTCAGGAGTTGGAGACCAGCTTGGCCGATGTGGTGAAACCCCTTCTCTACTAAAAATACAAAAATTAGCCGAGCGTGTTGGCATGCACCTGTAGTCCCAGCTACTTGGGAGGCTGACGCAGAATTGCTTGAACCCGGGAGGCAGAGGTTGCGGTGAGCCGAGATCGCGGCTCTGCACTCCAGCCTGGGCGACAGAGGAAGACTCTGACTCAAAAAAAAAAAAGTTTTCCACCAAAGACCCTCCTGGATCGCCACCATGTCCTTTCTGAGGTTCAGTATCAGCACTTGTGGGTCCGCCCACCCCTGCCGGGGACCGAGAGTCCCCATCCATCCCTCAGGTCTTGCCTGGACCTCTTTGGGGCCACAACCCTGGACCAAAGCCCAGGCCTAGGGTGAAGACAGCCCAGCAGGGCGCTGGGGAAGGAGCGGCACTGCTCTGGAGGAAGCTCTTGTCTGGAGGCAAGGCCTTCTCGGCGGCGTAGTGGCCTGCCGGGTAGACGTCGGGCAGGGACAGGGCAAAGTCTATTCCCAGCATGCCCTCTTGGCCAAGCACGGGGACCTCTGTCCACTCCTCAGCTTCCCACTCACCTGCCTCCCGGGGGTCTGGGGTCCTGAGGAGGTGCTCTGTGACCTGGGCAGGGAACCAGCCCTTTCCATGATTACAGAAAGCCTGTCCAACCCACAGGCTGCATGCGCCCAGGACGGCTTTAAATGCGGCCCAACACAAATTCCTAAACTGTCTTCAAACATGAGATTTTTTTGTGATTTTTTTTTTTTTTCAGCTTAGCAGCTGTCATTAATGTTGTGGCCCAGGGAAGCCAAAAGATTAGACTCCCCGGAATTACAGCACACTGTCCCCAAAACGTGGGGTGGCTCAGCAGGGCCCGCCATCTCCTCTGGGGGGGCCTGGGCCAGGAATGGAGGGCTCCCTCTGCCTGGATGTCACATCGCAGACCCTCATTGTGGGGTCTGACCCCATCGGACACAGCTTTGAAGTCTTGGCCTTTCTCCACCTGGTACCTCCACAGTCACCTGTGCCAAATACTCCATCACTTAAGGGGCCCCCCAACAAGCTTTGCCTCTCAGAACCCAACTCCCCCCAAGCCCCACCTCTGCTCTGCACAGCCCCTCCCTGGCCCCATTTGCAGCCCATTCCCCACACAGACTCCTCATTTAAGCTGGGGGAGTCTGAACCCTGCCTCCGCTCTGTGGCCTTTGTTCGTTGTCTGAACCTCTCTGAGCCTCTGTGTCATCCCCTGTGTACTGGGGTGGGCCTGGCTGAGCTGTCATAAGGGACAGGAGAGGGAGACAGACGAAGCCGAGAAGACATCAGCACAGCAGCGGAATCACGGACCTGCCCAGCCAGTAGCTACTATCAAAGACAGAACAAAATAGAAACCGCCAAAAAGCCACCGGCCAGCCACAGGCCCTGCTCCGGCTGCAGCCCAGCCTCTATGTCCCTCCTGCCTTGCCCTTCCGACTTGCAGGGCCCCGTCTTGCACACGGCTGCCCTTACAGTTTGTACTAGGTTGAAGTGTGTTCCCAGAAAATTCATGGCCACTTAGAACCTCTGAATGCAGCCTGATTTGGACATGGGGACACTGCAGATGTGATTCCAGTGAGGTCATATCGGGCCAGGCTAAACCCTGAATTCAGTGTGAGTGGCCTCCTTACAGGAAGAGGGAAGCACAGAGACAAAGGTCATGTGGGGACAGAGGCAGAGTGTGGACGGAGGCATCTAGAAGCCCTGGAAGGTCAAGGACGCTGGCAGCACCAGAAGCTGGGGAGAGGCCAGGACAGGCTCACGGCCCCCAGCAGGAACCGACCCCACCGACATCAGAATTTGGACTTCCAGCCTCGAAATCAGGAGAGAGCAAATTCCTGTGGTTCGAAGCCCCCCTGGTGGATGGTCATTTGAGGTGGCAGCCCCGGACACAGTGCAGGCCTCAGCAGGGTGCGTTTCTGGGACCGGGGAGGGCCAGGAGGCCGGGCCAGGGGGTGGAGGACTCACTTCTCCCGGAAGGTCTCCTTCTCCTGCTCGCTCCACATGTTCATGACCTGACGGTCTTTGTACACCTTCATGGGGTCGGCCATGAGTCCGTTCATGTTGATGAACTTGATGCGCTGCTGGTCCGCGTCGTACAGCATGGGTGGGATCACAGCCAGCTGGCGCATCTGCTTCTCCAGGTTCTGCAGGGAGCAGAGGGCAGGGTCAGAGTGGCTGGGGCCGAGGTGCTCCGGCTGCCTGGCCGGCCAGGGGACGGAGAGTCACAGAGGGTGCGGATGTTCTGGGCCAGGGCAGGGAAAACAAAACAAAACGCAAAACCGACAGAGGAGGAGAATGATGAGCCTCAGCGTAATAATAGCTCACTCTGGGGGCAGGGAGAATGCAAAGGCCTCCCGACAGGTTTATGGTGGGCAGGACTGCAGATTAAATGCAGAGAGCAGCAGCCGCCTTCTCGGTGGTAGGAGGGGAGCCATGAATCTTCCCCTTGGAAGTGCAAGCGCCATAAAACTGCAGGAAGGATGCTCAGCCCAGCTGGGCCCAGGGAGCCGGGAGTCGGCCAGCCTTCCAGGTTCAGCAGGCAGGAGTGGGCTCTGGGTCCGGCAGCCCCCACGGTATGCAGGCAGCTCGGGGGCGCAGAGAGGGTCTACCACCTCGCTGGTAGAGCGAAGCGTATCCCTCCCCCGCACCCCACCCCCCTCCTGGCAGCCGCCCCTTCGAAGGGCCCACCTGGGATCCGGCCTGCCTGGCCCCAAGGGCTGCAGGAGCCAGGCAGCCGCTGCTAATGCACTGGGAAGGCTATTAAGAGGCTCCCAGCCGCCACTCGGCTGGGCTCACTTCCCCAAATCTCGCAGCCAGCCAATTACTGGCGATTAATTACCCATTTCCGGAGGCAGGCGAGGGCTTGGCACAGCCAAAGTCAGCCAGTTCAAACGATCCGGCTGCCCGGCTGCCCACACCCAAGCTCTTGACTCAGTGTCCAGGACTCGCAGCCAGGGACCAGGTGCGAGACACAGCTCTGACCCCGGAGTGGGAGAGGAGCCCCCCAAGAGGCTGGCGTCTGTCTCCCAGACCCTTGGAACTGCCCTCTCAACCCCCATACAGAATGCCGACCTTCCTCAGATGTCCCAGAGATGTAATAATGGCAGGACCCCGGGCATGGCCATAAGCAGAGTCATCCCTGGCAGGCCCTCTGCTCCGCCCTCCCACAGCTGCCTTCCTGTCCTTCCCATGCCAGGCCTATGCTCTGACCACAGAAGGCTCCCACAGGGATGGCAAGTGCCTCTGCTCCGGCCCAGCCCCGGCCCCCCTCCCCCTCCACACACACTCCCGGGAACTCAGGTCACCCCAGGCTGGCTGGGGTAGCTTCTGTCCCAAATTCCACTTCCACCCTACACGCCGGACACAGCGTCCTTGATGCCCTTGAGGACTCTGGTGGCTGCATTCCCATGTGGCTGGCGTGTGTGAGTGTGTGTGTGTTTAACAGCTGTCCCCAGTGCCACACCCTTGGCCATCAGGTGAGGAACGCAGAGGAGAGGGCCCAGCCTCCTCCTCTCAGTGCACACCAAATGCACGTCCAACCTCTGCGGGATGCCCGTGAGTGCCCGGCCTTGGCGAGGCCAGGGCTGAAATGCCCTCTCTGGTGCCCAGCCTTCGAGGGCCAGGCCCTGGCTTTCTGAGCTCTGCTTTCTGTCAACCCGATGTTGTTACAAACAAAAACGTACCATGAGAAGTTTTAAAATGAAAAATTATGCTTTAATGGCCAGATTCGTCTTTGGATTGCCTGCGTCAGAAGCATGTGGGTGGCTGGGTAAAAATGCGGATTCCTGAGCTCTGCCCCAGACCAGCTAAATCGGAATCTCTGGTGAGAAACTGCAACCCAGACCAATTCCTCCTGGAGCCCCTCCCCTCTGTCTAAGCTGAGCATCAGCGTCATAGGGCAGCAGTTCTGCTGCCCAACAGAGCCCTCTGCAGCCAGGGAGGGGCTCACTGCCTGCTCCATCCAGGAAGGGAGCCACTAACCACACATGGCCGTCCAGCTCCCGAGACGTGTCAGAGGCTACTGAGGAACTGAACTGCTAATTTTATCCTATTTTAATTAATTTTGATTTCAATAGCCATGCGTGGCTCTGCTGTGCTGAGCTGAAGAGCTCTAATGTCCCATCTGGACAAAAGCTCTCCCTGAACCAAAGTCCCCAGCCAGGAAGAAACGTGCCGCAGGTGCCTGGTGCCTGCGGTGGTGTTGGGAACAGGGGGTACTGTCATCATGCCTGACCCACAGGACCCAGGACGGGACAGGCTGATACCGAGCCCCTCCCCAGGAGACAAGGTCACCGCTCAGCTTCCTGGCCATCTGGGGGCCCCAGTGATGGCAGTCAGGTCACCTAGGCTGACCCGTGGGCTTCCCAGCACCCCAAAGAGGCCTGAGGTTCCTGCGTGAAGGTCGTGGCTGTGTGGACAGCTGCCGTGCTAGGAACTCATCACCCTGCCCCCTGCTCCCCTCACCCCGCCAGGCTCTGGGCCCCAGAAAGCTGACCCCGGAACCCACAGGCACCCCTGCCCCTTGGGTGTCTGGTTGGGCTCAGCCAATGGAAAGTTCCAAAAGGAGGCAGGAGATGGGAAGAGTGAGAGGCCAGGTCCTCGTTCCCCAGCCTCCTCCCTACTGTGGCATCCAGGAGCGCTGGGGCCCTTGCTGCCGGGGGTCCTGCCACCCTCCCTCTCGGACCCACTAACACCCCTCTCTCCACTCGCCCCTGCAGGCCTGGGATGGGCCTCAGCTTCCTGAGGCTGCTAGTCCTGGATACCTCCATACCCACCTTGATTCTGCCCATACTTCGGTGGTAAGCCCCTTGACATGAGGTACCCGGGAGATGCTTTCTGGCTGGGGCCTCTACACCCCCACAGGGGATGCTGGGGAAGTGGAGCTGAGGCCGGAGCCAGGGCCTGGACTCACCTCCTGCTCTGAGAGGCCATCGATGATCTCCGACACCTCGTGCTCACTGCGGGCAGCCGACATGGACAGCCCACTGCCCCGCTGGCCCACCCTGCTGGGGACCAAAGGGACACACTCAGGACCCGCCTTTTGGTGGCCGGGGACACTGGCAGGTCCCCGCAATGCAGCCCTGAGCCCACGCCCTCCCCAGAGGAGGAGACCGGCCCCACACCCAGGGGTCCTGGGGAGACATGGAGCCTCCAATGCAACCCAACAATCCCAAACCCAGTGACACAGGCATCACAGTCCCTTCTGCTCTCCTAAAACGCCCTGAAAAGCCCGGCTCTGCCTCTTTGGCCCTGGGGCAAAGTGTTTCTGTCTGTGCCTCAGCATCTTCCCATCACATAAGGGTTAAAAAGTGGCACCCAGCTGCCGAGGGCTGTTGTGAGGAGCTCGCTGAGATGCGGCTTGTGAGTTCAGTTAGGGTGGAAGCTGTTGTTATCACGAATGGACTGCCTTGTCTGTGCAGCCAAAGAAAAACGGCCACAGAACCACAGCGGCCTGTCACCAGGCACATCCCGCCATGGGCCCACCCAGTCCTCACGGCCACTGCGGGAGCCCGGCAGCCTGGCAGCCTGGTCTCTTAGCCACATCTCTCCCCTTTGTCCCACACCAGGGATCTCAGACTCAGCCGCCTTCAGGGCCATGCGGGTCCCACACAAGAGTGAAGCTGGCAGGTGCAGGCTGTGGCACAGGGCTTGCCACATAACAGATTTAAGCTCCAGTTCCAAGCAAGCGTTATGCCAAACAGGCGCCCCGTGACACATGCCAGGGTCTGGCCAGGCCCCAGCCGCCAGCCTGAGAGGCGGCTGCACTGTTCTGTCTCGCCCTGCCCGGGTTGGCCCCGCTCACCTCTGCATGCGCTCCTGCAGCTCCCGCTGCTTGCGGATCTCAGGGAACTGCTTCTCGTAGTACTCGCGCACCTTGCTCTCCTTGGCCCGCCGCCGGGGGTTGTTCTCGATGCGCTCCACCTTCTTCTCCCAGGCCTCCATGAGCTGGTCATAGCGCTGGCAGAACTTCTGCTCCTGTGAGGGCGCGGAAGGGGCACTGCGGAAGATGCTCCTGCCCACTCACACGTGGGCACACACACAGGCACACGCGCACACACACACACACACACAGGTACACACAAGTCACACAGACACACACGTGCAGTCACATACAGTCAGATATACACACACAGGCACACACACATGCAGTCACAGACATACAGTCAGATATACACACACAAACACATGCAGTCACAGACAGTCAGATATACACACACAGACACACACATGCAGTCAGTCAGATATACACACTCAGACACACACATGCAGTCAGTCAGATATACACACTCAGACACACACATGCAGTCACA
>CM052656.1:7405532-7434126 GCA_028533165.1 Leontopithecus rosalia | reverse complement strand
GAGACAGACGGAGACAGAGACCCAGGGAAAGAGGGAGACAGAGACACAGAGAGAGACAGAGACCCAGAGAGACAGAGACCCAGAGAGAGAGACAGACCCAGAGAGACAGAGACCCAGAGAGACAGAGACCCATAGAGATAGAGACCCAGAGAAAGAGAGAGAGACACAGAGACCCAGAGAGAGACAGAGACCAGAATGAGAGACAGAGACCCAGAGAGACAGAGAGAGACCCAGAGAAAGAGGGAGACAGAGACACAGAGACACACACAGAGAGAGAGACCCAGAGAGAGACCCAGAGAGACAGAGACCCATAGAGAGAGACAGACAGAGACCCAGAGAAAGAGAGAGAGAGACACAGAGACCCAGAGAGAGACAGAGACCAGAATGAGAGAGACAGAGACCTGGGGTGGGGAAGACCCACAGAGAGAGAGAGAGAGAGAGAGAGAGAGACAGAGACCCAGGGAGACAGAGACCCACAGAGAGAGAGAGAGAGACAGAGACAGAGACAGAGACCCAGGGAAAGAGGGAGACAGAGACACAGAGAGAAAGACAGAGACCCAGAGAGACAGAGACCCATAGAGAGATAGACACAGACAGAGACCCAGAGAAAGAGATAGAGACACAGAGACCCAGAGAGAGACAGAGACCAGAATAAGAGAGACAGAGACCCAGAGAGAGGGGGAGAGAGACAGGGAGACAGAGGTGAAGAAGAGACAGAGACTGGGAGAAGGGGAGAGACGGAGAGAGACAGAGAGATGAGATCTAAGAAAGGGCGGAAGCCTGGAGATGGGCAGAAGGAGATGAGACCCAGAGACAAGACTGCAGGAGACAGGAGATGAAGAGGGTCAGAGACAGACAGCGGCAGCCAGAGAGACACCATCCAAAGGGGACAGAGACTCAGAGGAATGAAACTAGGAGAGGGAAAGACAGAGAGAAGCAGGGAGAGGGAGGCAGCGACAAGGTTCAAAGGAAGGGGACAGAGACCTCGAGACAGCCAAGGGAGGGAGCCCCGGAGAGCAGGGTGGGGGGAGGGGGGGTTTCCAGAGCCCCTGCCGTGAGGGCTGGAAGACACCCCCCGCCTGCCGCTGCGCCCAGATGCCCCTGCCCACCACCGCACTCAGACCCCAGGATCGTCCTCTTCTCTCCCAGAACCTCCTCACAGTCCCCACCACACAAAGCGGGGCTTGCAGCTGGCCTCGCAGAGCCTGGGGCCACAGCCACCTGAGGAGCCTGCTGTACACCTTAACTTGCTGTCCCCAAGCCAGGGCGCGCAGTGGCACCCCCTCTTCTGGGGAGGGGACTCCCGCCTTCTTCATATTCTCAGCAGTGTCCACACCCCCTCAAAGCTCCAAAGCCACTGACTGGCAGCCACGTCTGCCCAGCCCCCAGGACCCCAGCCCCCCTGGCAACAGGAACAGGAGGGAACCCCAGGAACTGACAGACGAGAGAAGCCTCGTGGGGCTCGAGGGCCTGGAACCAGCATCAGTCCCTGGGTCATTCTGGTGGCGCCTCAGCCAGGACTCCCCACCTTCCATCAGCCTGGCCCCCACCCCGGCCAGGGCGGGCCCTGGGGGTCCTCAGTCCCACAGGCTACGACCAGCACCCTTCATCTCATAACAGGGTGTCTCTGGGCCCACCTCAGAAGCCCTCAGTTTCCTCATCTGAAATCGGTGGCATCACAGTTTCATCTTCTGTTACTCAACAACCATTTACTGAGCATCTACTATGTGCCAGGTGCTGGGGACACAGCAGGGGGCAAGACACAGTTGAAGGCCCTCACAGAGGTGACACCAAGATAACCCTGGATTTGGGAACTTAAACAGTGCTGGGGAGGGGTGTAGGGGCTGTGGTGCAGAAAGGTCTCCCAGAGGAGATGGCCTTGAGCTTGGGCTGGGATCTACGCCAGCAGAAAGACCCAGCTCTGGGAAGATCCAAAAGGAAGGGAGGGCACCGCAGGTGCGAAGGCTACAGGTAGAACAGACAGAAAGAAGATGGGCCAGCTGGGGAGGGGCAGAGAGGACGGAGGAGGCGCTGTGAGCAAGACAGGCGGGGCTGGTCCCTCAGGGTCCCGTGAGTTTCAACAGGGCAAAGAGTTTGGTCTTTTTTTTTTTTCCCAAAAGGTAATCAGTTATTTAATTAGATTATTAGGACATTTAAAACACCAATTTGTAAGGATAAAATTCCATGTGTCAGGGCAAACACAGATCGCAGGTAGCCCTGGAGCTGAGGAATAGCTTTGATTTTTGGCACAGCTTTCGGATCAATCTCGCGCTGCTCTGTAATCTCGTATTTCTCTTTTTCTGTGTGGAAGATCTCACCTTCCTGGTGTCTGGGCTTCCGCAGCTTCTTCTTCTTGAAGTAAGCATCAGTAAGACGTTTTGGGATTTTTACATTGCTGACATCAATTTTGGTTGACGTGGCAATGACAAATTGCTGGTGCGTTCTTTGCAGAGGAACTGAATTGAGGACCAGAGGTCCAGTCACAAGGGACAAGCCACTGGCCCTGCTTCAGGAAAGCCACCTCTTGCCCTGTGGCGCCCAGTGAGGATGATCACAATGCTCCCGGGGTGATGCTGGCTCGCAGTTTTCCCACGTGCTGACTGCAGGGTTTCTGCCCGGCTCAGCAGTGTTAGAGGCACATCTTCAGCAGGATGATACCCGGGCATTTTGCGAAGTTGAACCGCCCGGGTGCCGCCGTTTTTGTCAGCACCAACTGGTTTTGTAACAGTTGCAAAACCTTCTCCCTTTTCTTTCCAACCTTGGATTCAGCCGCCGAGTACTTCCTCTTGCGCACGGCCTTTCTGGAATACCTGGCCGATCGGGAGCACCTGCCAGTTCCTCTGACAAGAACAGGACTGCGGCTGCAATGGGGCTTCCGTTCTTGGGCTTTTTAGCCTTGAGGTTGCCCTTTTGCACTCCGCCACCAGCATCGGCCTTCTTGGGTTCCGGTTGCTTCTCTTTACTATCTGGCTTCTCAACTTCTTCACCTGCCATCTTTTATACAAAAGACAGCCGTGACCGCCTCACAGCCAGATCTCGGCGAATCCCGCCCTCCACCCAAGACCCCAGACCCCAGACCCCAGATCCCGTGCCGCCTGGAGACGCTGCTGAGTCCAGGGCCCCGCCAGGAAGTTTGCAAGAAGAGCCCAGGGTGACTTGATGCCAAGAATTGCCAAAAACAAAAGAAAAACAACAGTCAAAAGGACACAACGCAGCCTGGAGGTTTCCGACCGCCAGAGCTAAGACAGCGCAGTGACGACAGTCACCCTGGGCCAGATGAAGCTCCAAAGAGTAAAACAAATACCCCCGAGTCTGTGTTATTAAAAACACATGATTCAGCACATCAAGTGGGGGAGAAGGGACGCATCCTTCTTCTAGAGCGCCAGTGAACGTGGGTCCGAAAACATCGGCATTAGAGCGCGGTCCTAACCCAAGAGCCGCTGGCAAGATCCGGGCTGAATGCGAAACTGGTTGGCAAAATTTTAAGGAGCAACAGGAAATTTGCATAGCCTCAAAGAAGCTTCCCTCAAGTATGTATGAATCACGGCAATAGCTTTAACTGACGCCCACAAATCTTTATATTCCTCCCTCCAAGAGGCGGAGCTTAACTCCCCTCCCCAGAAGGTGGGTGGGACTTGGTGACTCCCTTGTAAAGAACAGAGCAAAGCAGCGAAAACTCTAAGGGGACCAGGAAGACCCAGGGCAGAGGCCCTATCATGTCGGCGACACGCAGCCCCCTTACCGCCCTCTGGTCTCCCCCAAAACCCACCACCCCAGTCTTACCGGGAGCAAACACCTGCCAAAGAAAGCCCCGACCAGCACTCTTCAAAAGCATTGGGTCATGAGAAACAAGGGCAGGCTGAGACACTGGCACCGGCTGCAGACTAAGCAGACGAGAGCACGGGCGCCATGCGAGAACCCGAATCCGATCCAGGATCGAAACCAGGCATCAGCGGAAGACGGGTGGACACGCAGACAGCCGGTAGCTTAGAGAGGGTCGTGTGCCGCTATTTCTTTCTTACTATTTTGTTTTGTTTCCATTTTTGTTTTTAGAGACGGGGTCTTGCTCTGTCTCCCAGGCAGGAGTACCATGGCTCGATCGTGGCTCGCTGCAACCTCGAATTCTTGGGCTCAAGCAATCCTCCTGCCCCAGCCTCCCGAGTAGCTGGAACTACAGGTACGTGCCAGCATCCCTAGCTAATTTGTTTTTTGGTAGAGATGAGGTCTCGCTTTGTTGCCCAGGCTGGCCTCCAACTCCTAGCCTCAAGTGGTCCTCCCACGTTGGCCTCCCAAAGTGCTAGGATGACAGGCGTGGGCCACCATGGCAGGCCCCAGCTATGTGAAATGTTTCCCGGCTGTTACACAGGCTGTCTACGTGAGGGACTCTCTGCAGCGAACCTGCAACTCTTCTGCTGTGCAGCGTACAATCCAGTCATTCCAAAACCAATGGTCCCACCTTCCCGCAAAAGGAGAGATCATCCACTTTAAAACGCCGTGGTGAGAACCATGCAAAATTGACTGGGGTCTGCAGGAGGCATGCTGCCTAGAACAGGTGGGAATGTCATCCCCAATCCCCACCCGAAACACAGATATGTGCAAGTCCTAAGCCGCAGCACCTCAAAACATGACCTCATTTGGAAACACGGTCTTCAGAGCAGGAGCAAGATGGAATGAAGTCACTGGGGTGGGCCCTCATCCAATGACTTAGGAAAAGAGGAAATTTGGACACAGAGGCAGACACACACGGAGGGGAGATGACGCGAACAGACACGGGAAGAACGCCACACAAACACGAAAGCTGGGATTGACGCATCTCCCAGCCCAGGAACGCCAAGGAGGCCAGCAGCTGCCAGGAGCGGGAACCGGCAAGGCAAGAGTGTCGCCCAGGGCCTTCCAGAGAGCACGGCCCAAGGCTGCACTGTCAGCCGCTGGCCTCCGGCACTGCGACAGAAGAAAGTTCCTGCCATTCTCGGCCTCACAGTGCACGGAGAGCGCCCCGAGAGCATTGTGTTGGGCCACAGTGCCCTCTAAAACCCTAAATTCATTGACAGCTCTGAAAATCATAAGCTGTTTAAAAAAAAAACCGAACCTAAAGCTTCTCTTGAAAACATCAGGCCATTGGGCCGCACCCCTTCATCGCACAGGTTGAAAAACTGAGGCTTGGCTGCCCCTTTCAAAGGCCGCCGAGCTCCCTGTTCTGCAGTGTCTACCATGTCCTATTGCCTCACAGCAGCCTCCTCACTCAGACGTTCCTTCCCACTCCCGGAGGCAGCCACCTGGGCTTGCGGCCGCTCGACTGCTGGTTTATGATGCCGCGTGCTCCACATTCCTCTGGCAAACAAGCAGTGTTTAGGCAATGAAGATGCAAATAGCTTACTGCAGACACATCTTTTCTGCTGAGCTTCTGTCCTTAGACCACAGTGTCCAGGAGAGCTCTGGAGGGGTGGGCCTAGCCGCATGTGATGAGTTTGCTGATAGAGGCATTTGTGGGGCACCAAGAAGTCAGGGTTTACAAACACGCACCCTATAAGGAAATCTAGTGTCGTCACCTGCCAGGGCACTGGGGAGGAGAAGCAGGAGGTAGGAAGGAGGGATAAGGAGGCAGGAATTAGGAGAGTGTTCCCGGGGAGTCCAGTCGGATCCTGGCTGGGACTGGTCCTGGGGCTTATGGGGTTCTGGAAAAGGAAAGCTTGGGGCAATCAGGGGAGGCTTCCTGGAGGAAGTGAGGTTTGAGCTGAGGCCTGGGAGAAGCAGAGGAAAGGGGTAGGAAGAAGAAAATGAGCAGAACCCTGGGTTCCAGGGAGGAAGGCAGCGATAGTGAATCTGGAGGGGCAGAAAGGGTGCACAGGGAGAGCCTGACCCCGGCTGCAGGGGAGAGGAAGGGTGGGGCAGCCGTGCAGGCCCAGATGTCTTGGGAAGAGGCTGCAGGTCGGGGTGATGGTCCAAACGTTCTGCTCACTGAGTGGTAACCAAAGGCTGTGACAGTACCAAGCTAAGTGATACGACTTGCCTAAGGTCGCCCAGCTAGGGAGGGCAGGGCCTGGAGTGCAGACCCAGGAGCGGGTGCAGGACTGGCCTAGGAACCTGGCTGTGTGACCTTGGGGAAGTCGTCCTACGTCTCTGAGCGAGACCCCAGAGACCTGCTGAGAGCAGCCGGGGTCCTGACCGCTCCCCATTTTGACCTGCACAGCCCAGCGCTGACACTTTCCATCAGCCGACCCCGCAATGAGGCTGCAGGAGGGAAGAAATCAGGCTGCGAAAAAAGCAAAGCAAGCAGCAGAAGAAACCAGCAGGTTTCCAGGCCTGAGGGGGCCGTGGACCAGGGCAGCCCCGGGCAGGGGGGCAGAACCTGCCTGACCACGGGCTGCTGCTCACACCCGGGGCCCACACCATTTCACCGCATCTCATGCGGGCTCCACAGATGCCCAGGAATCCCTGGAGGATCCTGCCCAGGGCGGGGTTCGTCCCTCGATGGAGCCTGCTCTGGGGCTGCCCCGGCCCCGCCCCAGCTTCCCAAAGCCCCAGAGGTTGAGCATGCCCTCCTGCAGCAGGTGACACCGACCGTGCCTGAAGCAGGTGGCGGAGGGAGGGCAGTGGAGGCAGCTCGGGCGACTCCAACGTGTCTGCAATCGCCTGTACAGCAGGAAGTCAGGCGTGAAATTAACTTTCACTCCGAGGCCCCAGCACACAGACACAGAGAAATTAAAGTGACGGGGCAAGGTCTCTGGGGAGGGAATGACCTCCCACCTTGCAGCAATGACAGCAGTAGGGGCGAGGAGGCCATGAGCTCAGGGGAGGCGGCTCAGGGGGAGGCTGGGCGCCCCACCTGACCCCGGCTGGATCATCTCATTGTCCCACGGCTGCAGTCACTTACTACAGTGTATTTATTCTCATTAGCCTCCCCTACTAGAATGTCAGGCCTCGTTCCCTGCTATCTCCTGGAGGCCCAAAACAGTGCCTGGCATATAATAGATGCTCAGTAAATATCTGTTTAATGAGTGAGTGAATGAATGAATGAATGAATGAATGAATGAATGAGTCTGAGTCTCTGTAGATAAAGAAGAACCAAAACCACAGTATGTGCTCTACGGCTGAGCACTGACCTCAGTGAGCATGTATGAGACAAGCACAAACTGAGACCCAGAGAGCAAGGGACACACAGCTCGTCAGACGGGCAGAACAAACTGCAGTCCAATCTGAGGCCCGGGTATCCAGCCACATGGCAGGACGGGGCCTGTGCGGGGCCTCCCTTCCCACACTCCAGCACTGGACCTGGGACAGTTTCTGCAGTCCAGCACGAGCAGGGTCACAAGACATCAGAGCCTGCAAGGAGTGCAGGGTGCAGAGGCTGCCGAGGGCAGCCTCCTGGGTGCTGCAGCTCTCCTGAATATTATGCACCCTTAGCTTGCATACCTCCCAGTGACAGGGCGCTCACTATCTACCTCAGCAGCTCCCGAAGCAGCCTTCCCACAGGATTCTCGGCCCCACCCCAGGTCCTTTCTCCCTGCGGCCACCAAAGCAAATTTTAAAATAAAAATCTGGCTGGGCACGGTGGCTCACGCCTGGAATCCCAGCACTTTGGGAGGCCGAGGTGGGAGGATCACCAGGTCAGAAGTTCAAGACCAGACCAGCCAATATGGTGAAACCCCATTTCTACTAAAAATATAAAAAATTAGCTGGGCTTGGTGGCGCGCGCCTGTAATCCCAACTACTCCGGAGGCTGAGGCAGAAGAATCACTTGTACCCAGGAGGCGGAGGCTGCAGTGAGCTGAGATCACCCCACTGCACTCCAGCCGGGGCGACAGAGGAAGACTTCGTCTCCAAATAAACACGTAGAACAAAAATCTGATCACATTGCTTCCCGGGATAACCTTCATCGCTAACTTCCCTTCCGGCAGATAATAAACCCCAACTCCTTACCAGCCCCCCATGACCACGCCTGTGCCCTCCTCTCCCTCACCTATCCCCTTGGGCCATCGGCCTTCTCTGTGACCCCTGCCAGCTCAGGGAGGCCCCCAGGGCCTTTGCAACCCCTGCTCCACTGTCTGGGACACTCCCCAGAGGTCCACACAGCCGGGTGTTGTTCAGCCTCCAAGGGTCTCCTCAACTGCCACATCCTGCCCTGACCTCTCTGGCTAATGCCACCCCTCATTTTCTCTCCCATCACCCCACTCACCAGAGTCACAAATGCTTTTTAAAACGAATGACTGCACACTGAAATTTAATAACCACACTGAAAGCCAAAATATAAATGGGACGATAATTTCAGCAGAAAATATCCAAATAAAACTAAAATTCTAAGGACAAATCAGTTCCAATAATTTACACAAGTATTTTTTAACCAAAATTGATTGCTTACAGTGTAAGAAATCTTAAATACTCATCTATTTGTTTTATATTTTATTTTATTTTTTTGAGACAGAGTCTTGCTCTGTTGCCCAGGCTGGAGTGCAGTGGTACGATCCTGGCTCACTGCAACCTCCACCTTCCAGGTTCAAACAATTCTGTCTCAGCCTCCCGAGTAGCTGGGACTATGGGCACACACCACCACAGCTGGCTAATTTTTTACTTTTTAGTAGAGACAGCGTTTCACCATGTTGGCCAGGCTGGTCTCGAACTCCTGACCTCAAGTGATCCGCCCACCTCGACTCCCAAACTGCAGGGATTACAGGTGTGAGCCACCGCGCCCAGCCCATCTGTTTGTTTTAAGCATAAACATGTTTGTTAGTGATTAAGACTTGGAACAAATTCAATGAGGCAGTTACCTGTTTACTCAAAACGTACTCTAAGAGACCACAGCCATTCTCTGCTGAAGATTATGGGATGTCAAATACAGCACTGGTGTTAATATGCTTACAGTTTTATTCTACTTGGACAAAGATGAAGCCATATCTGTTTTCTGGTGTTAACCATGCCTTGCTCCTCTTTTGTTTAGACTGTATGGCTGTTTTCATTACCTGAAATCATCCACATTTTCAGCTTAAAATATCACTCACTTTAAGTGCAAAAACCCTATGTAAAATTGTCCGTATAATAATATGGCTTTCACAAATTATTATGTCAAAAAGGAAAATCATAAGTAGGTATATCAAACATAAAGAGCTTAAGATAGTTATGTGAACATAGTACTTTAGATTTGCTGGTATTTTCTTTTCCTTTTCTTTTCTTTTTTTTATTTAGAAACAGAGTCTTGCTCTGTCGCCCAGGCTGGAGTGCAGTGGTGCAATCGCAGCTCAATGCAGCCTTGAACTTCTGGGCTCAAGCAATTCTCCCACCTCAGCCTCCTGAATACCTGGGACCACAGGCACGTGCCACCACACCCAGCTAATTTATTTTCAAGTTTTGCTTTTTTGGCCAGGCTGGTCTTGAACTTCTGGCCCCCAGGCAATCCTCCCACCTCAGCCTGCCGAAGTGCTGGGATTATAGGCAGGGCTGGATTAGCTGAGATTCTTGTTTTGTTTACTTAACTCATTCTGATTCTGTCTCCACTGCTAGACAAATCTTGATGAGAAGTGAGGACTCTGTTTTATCCAAGGCTGAGTGGCCAAGGCCTAGAACAGAACCTGACACACAGCAGGCTCTCAATAAAGATGTGATGAATGAACAGATGGATGAATGAATGAATGAATGCCCCAAATAGCCTGGACTCAGTTGAGAACACCCCTCCCTCATCCCCTAAACCACCTGTGATGAGGTCCTAAGAATGTCCCCCTTGCCTTCACCACCCTCCACCTGTGGCTCCCTACCCCAGACAGGGGCCCCAGAGCGAGGCAGGTCCCAGAAAGCTGCAGCAGGGACAGGGTAGCCTGACTAGAAGACAAATGACATCGAGTCAAAGGGGACGTGGTGCCAGATGAATGAGCCCACCAGGCCGATGCGGAGCCTGGGCTGCATCTGACTTGGGTATCCCACACGAGCTCGGGACACCGGAGCAGGACGCATGCCCCTTCCTGACACTCTGACACTCTGCAGCCCCCACTGAACATCGGCTGAGGATGAGCCTGTGCCAGCCACACTGGTGAAGGGTCTTTGTCCGATGCTCCTGAACCTGAGAGGGCCAAGGGCCTCGACCAGCAGGAGATTTCCAGGCTGCTGCCACAATCGCCAGGAGCTGCGAGAGGGTGGCCAAGCTGAGCACCTGCGCTTGGACTAGTCAGTGACTCTCAAAGCTGCAACAGCAGTGATCTCCCTGGCCTCTAGGTCAGCACCCTCACATGCGTGAACACATGGGAGCTTTGCATGCCTTCAGGAGCAGGGAGCTCACCACTGCTATATACAGTCTGCAGATCCATCCTAGAAAAGCTCAATCAGACCAGGCTGCACTACCCACTGAATCAGCTACACACCTCCCTCTGCAGCCACACTCTCACCATGACGAACCTGGAACTTCAACAGCTATGATCCCGAAGAGTCTCACCTCCAACCTACCAGCCCACCACACCCACGGCCACACATTCCTCAAAGGGCAAGATCTGCAGCCCCTTTTACTTTTTGGGGTTCCTGGGCGATAACATGAGATAACATCCCCTCCTCAGCCCAGCAGTCTGTGCTCCCATTAATGCATCCCAAGAAAAAGCTGGCCCTCTTCCAGCAGCCACGCCTCCAATGCCTTGTACCCACTTGCAGACACAATGCTACCAGCCTCCAGTATTGCCCCATCCATCTGCGCCTGGCGCTTAATTGACATTTTCTTCCCTCCTGGCATCAGTCTGGGAAAAGGTCCCCATTGTTAGGATATACCACACTGGCGACCTCCAAAGCCTCAGGGCCTGGATAAGCGCTCTGGTCCACCCCATGCTGGGCTGTGCCAGAGGGACCTGACTCCCAAACATGCTTATGCCAGAGCCCAAAACATGAGGCTTCCACTTGCCCCGGGCCACTCCCCATCTGCCAGAGCCAGCTGCCCTCTGCCTGCAGCAGCTCCCTCCGGCTTGCACAGGACGCAGACGTGCAGCCTCGGGCCTCTGACTCCCGTCTCTCCAGGCCCACCCATGCACCAGCAGCTCCCTCACCCACCCTCCCAAACCCAGACCTGCTTCCCGAAGCCTCAGAGGGGGAAACTCTCTCTACTCCCCACCCCCACCCCAGGCCTGCTCCGACCCCATCCGAGGCCCCACCTAGGACTGTCTCCTGTCCCCTGCTCAAGCACCTGGTCCTGGCCAGGAGTACCTAATGGGAACAGAGAGCCCACGTCCCATGCAGGCCACTCAGAGCCCACCCACCCACCTGCCCCCATGTCTGCACAGCTGCCCAAGAGCACTCACATTTTGATGTTCTCATGATACTGCCGGGTGTCGGAGGGCTGGTTGTACAACGGCTGCAGAGGAAGAGAGAGAATCGCGTCAGAGCCCGCTGGCCACCGCCTGCACAGACCCACTGGCAGGAGCCCCGGCCCCGGCTCCGAGAAGCCGTCCTCTGGCCGAGTGCTCAGTCGCAGCCAGGCATGAAACGGAACAAAGGGACCCAGCAGTGGCCCCAGCCAGGAACAGGCTGAAACTGGGTCCTCGGGGACAGCTGTGGGTGCCGTGACCACCCCCACCCAGGGGGTCGTGGCTGCTCTGTGGGGCACTGGCAGTGCTGACCTGGAAGGAAGCACCGCCCAGAGCACACCAGGAGGAGCCCACACAGCCCAGAGGTCGACCCAACCGTGGCGAGCCACTTGGCTTCCCAGCTCACCGTGGAAACACACGTCCCAACACCGAAAGACACCACTCTGTCCCCACCAACCAGAAGACAAAAACGGTGAATAATGCCAAGTGTTGGTGAGGTCTGGGGTGACAGAAGGCTGGCACACAGCTGGGGGGAGCAGAGCGTATGCACACACATCCCCCAGCGAGACAGAACCCACCTCCCGAGGCCTCTGCCTCTGACCGCCGTGCAGACGCCTGGGAGCACCGGGCGCTGTGCTCGTGCAGGAGATGGACGCTGTGATGCTACTATGGCATAGCTCACAGCGGCCGAGGAGAAGCCAGCGAGCCGCCCACCACAAGAAGGTGGCTAGGTGGATCAGGGCTCAGTGACACCACAAATCCCACCCAGCTGCGAGAGAGAGAGATGCACGGGGCTATGGGTAGCAAGGACAGAGCTTCACAGAGCACACAATGAGACGCAGAGAGTGCAGCAGCAGCTGTGACGGGGCAGGACCCAGCCAGCTACCATGCGTCCCCTCCCCGGATGGAAGCACCATGGTTAGCAACCAAGGGCACAGCCTGGTCCAAATCCCGGTTCTGACGCTTTCTAGCTGGGTCTCCCTGGGAAGTTACTTAATCCACCTGTGCCTCAGTTTCTCCTCATCTCAAAATGGGGTTAAACTCATTGGGTTCTTGTGAAGATGAACGAAGCTCTGAGGTGAGCACCTATAGGCTGAAATGCCCCAAGGTGCCAGTCACATTGCCCTCATCAGCGTGCATGACTGTCAATGGCACCCACCGTCCACACCACCCTGTAGCCACCACGACCTTGCTGTGGCCAATGGAACCACTGCACACTTAGCAAAAGCAGAGGCTTAAAGATGAGAGTTTGCGTTCCTACTGCTTCTGTCAAGAGAACGAACGAGCCTAGCCTGGCCTGCAGGAAGTGGGCAGAGACAAGGAGCAGAGCGCTACCACCCATCCCAGGTCACTGAGCTAGACCACCAGCCCACCGACTCCCCCACCGGCCACGAGATGCGTGAGCCGAGCGCACACCTGTAGAAGTGCGCAGCCACCCCCAGACTGGCGAGCAGCCGTAAGCAGCCACGCTTCAGGCCCCTGAATGTGGGGCTGCTTCGTTCCCTGGCAGTAGCTATGTAACCACGCCTCGTAATTGACACGACCATCCCCGCCGTACACATGGGAGAATTGAGTCCTTAAGAGGTGACGACATTTGCCCACAGCTGGTAAGAGATGAGCCTGAATGAAAGCCAGCCTCTCAGCTCCAGCACTGGAGGAAGGAGTCTGCCCCTCTCTGCCCCAGCCTGTGTGTCTGTCTGTCTTCCTCTCTTCCCATCCCTCTCCCTCTCACACACCTACGCCCACAGCAGGAGCCTCCCGGGGTGGCCATGGGTACCATGGTGGGAACACCAGGTACAGACTGTGAGTGATCAGCTGGAGAGGGAAAGATGGGGGCGAGGAGTCCTGCAGGCTCAGGGCAGGGCTGCAGTGATGGAAGGGACACACAAGTCTCTTCCCTGGGGAGAGGGCTGCACACACCTCCTGATGACCCCGGCAGAGGGAGCCACCCAAGCAGTGAAGCCCAGACCCCCGCCCACCCGCCCCCAGGGAAGGGCCTCTACAGCTCTGCAGAGCCTCACAGACAGTCTCAGCTGGCGACAATGTCGCCTTCCTCCCTGTGGCCCCAGATCCCCTCCTAGGGAATTGACCACTGGGCTGGGGCAATTCCAGGCTCCTGCTCAGCTACTCTCCTGGGAACAGAGATGTCATCCTGTAGCTGGCATGAGCCATTCCTCCCCATACCAGGTCAGGCTCCCCTCCCAAGGTTCTCAGCCCTGAACGGGGGGCAGTTTCCCCACCCCGACCCTGGAGATTTGAACAAGAGGAGAAGTGGACGAGGAACAAGAGGGCCCACGGTCAGACTCAGTGCAGAACTTCCATGCGAAGGCGGGGTGCAGCCTCCCTGCAGAGGGCTGCAGGGCCTCGCCTCAGGAATGGCAAGGGGCCCTGTGAAGATGCCCACGCAATAACCTGGGGCAACTATGTTATCTTCTCTATCAAATGCCAGTCAAACACAGGCCAGGTGCAAGCAGGCATCGCTTAAAGGTTCAGGTTCTGGAAACAGATAGGCCCTGATTTAAATGCTGGCTCCTCCTTCACTAGCTGTGAGCTTGGACAGGCGCCCTCAACATTCCAGCCTCAGTTTCCTCATCTAAAAAATGGGTATAGGGCAAAGAGGACCTACTTCACGGGAATTTTGGCTAGCCCAGAAAATTTCAGACTTGGTGAAATTTGGAGTTTGCCTTCTTTTGGTTTTAAAGATAGCAAAAAGCCTAAAGGGGCCAGAGAGGGGCTGGCAGCCCAAAGCACCCAGCACACAGCCCCCAGGAGGGAGTGGTGGGCAGACAGGACAGTGCTTCTTCGGCACCGGGCGGGTGCAGGAACTCAGGACTAGCTTCTGGGGGCAGCAGGAGCCTGCTGAGCCTCCAACCCACCGAAGCCACAGGAGAGGGAGGCCACTTCCACTTCCACTTGGTGGCCTCCTCCCCTGCCCCCGTAGATAGGGACATAGCCCCTGCTTCTCAAGGCAGCCGTGGGTGAGAGGCCCACAAGGCGAAAGCCCCAAAGAACTGAGGGTACTGTGGGCTGCTGCTGCTTCTAAATGGGGTACCAGCCACTCCTCAAGGACTGTACCCCAGTAGCCCAGGGAAGACTCCAGGCCCAGAGCTGCCCGCCATGCTGGGCATTGCCATGGCAACAGGCTGAGGCCAGCCATCTTGGAAAGCCCAGCTGGGGGTGGGGGGAGGGAGAGACACTGACCCGTCATGGCAGGTGCATTGCTGAGGGGACACAGGGCCCGAGGGGACCCCCCAACTCCCCCCTCACCCTCTGCAGAAGGGGCTACACAAAGCCCTGGCGGCTCCCCAGCCCAGGACAGCTGGAGTCCCCATGTGGGGCCGCGAGGTACCTCCACAGCCACACAGGCTGGTCACACAGCTGGCCCCCACCCCTCACTCCCAGGCCTCATCCTCCCAGGAGAAATGATCCCTGGGGGATACACCCAGGTGAGGAACACTCCCTCCCTCCTGAGGCCGAGAGGAGTGTGGAGCCTGGGGCAGCAGAGGCGGCACCCAGGAGGCCCCAGGGCCTGGCTCTCAGCTCTCAGCACCCTTCTCTCTCTTGCTCAGCCTCTGTCTCCTCTAAAAACGGAGGCACAGCCACTCAGGGGGCAGAAAGAGGGCAAAAGGGAGAAGGTGCCAGACACAGGGCACGGGCAGAGATGAGGCATGGTGGTGACTAAGTAAGGCAGCAGGGGCCAGGGAGGAGGCGGCCCCCTCAGGCTCCAAGCCAGCCTGCCGGGCCACCAGGAAGAGCCACAGTCCCAGGCGGCCTGAGCTGGCAATAAATGAAGCGTCAGCCCCAGCCCTCAACCCACTGGTGACACCAGCTTCTTAAAATAACGCCTTGGAACAGGAAGGAAGCAATGACTCAAAGCGGCAGAGAGGTCGGGCTGGTGGGCACGCCCTCCGCCGCTGGGCACGCCCTCCGCCACCAAATCACTCCCAGCCTGGCCGGGTCCCCACAGCTGGGCTACAGGGGCCGTGCCCCACCATCTCGGTGCCCCAGACCCCTGGTTAGCGCCTCTGGTGCTATTTTCATCCTTTCCAACGCAAATTCTTCCAGGGAGGCCGCAGGTATCCATCCCTGTCAAAGGGAGGGGCGCTGGAACTGCAACTGCAGAGGGAAGAGACCTGGGCACTGAACCCCGGGACCCGTGGCTCCTGGGTCCTCTGGCACCTAGGTGGTAGACGGGCCCCTGCAGAGGGTGCACCATGGAGCCACCCCTGCTCGGAGGACGCCTGTGGCCACTCAGGCCTGGCAGATGTGTGCAGAACTGGCCGAACGCTCCCCAGGGGCTCAGCACACCTGCCCGCCTCATCGCCTGCTGTGTGGCCCACACAAGGCACTCCCCTCGCC
Source organism: Leontopithecus rosalia (assembly GCA_028533165.1). Lineage (NCBI taxonomy): Eukaryota > Metazoa > Chordata > Mammalia > Primates > Cebidae > Leontopithecus > Leontopithecus rosalia. Next base: position 7,418,497 of record CM052656.1, on the reverse strand, counting down.
GAGCCTCACCCAGAAAACGGGACGACAACAGCTCTGTGGGGTGCCCTCCCTGTCACCACTGGCTGGCACCAAGCCAGGGGCCTTCGAGAGTCCAGACACTAGACCTTTAGCCTCCTGCATCACCTACCCTTGGAAGCCTCTGCTCTGAGATCCCCAAGCAGGGGGCAGCCCCGTCCCTTCTATCCAAAGAACCTGGGAAGATTCACAGTGAGGCCCTGGGTTCCAGAGTTTCTGACGGCAGCAGCCGCCAGCTCCCGTCTGCCCGTCTGCCCACGGACAGGGGCTTCCTTGTCCATGTCCCTCGGGCCTAAGACACGGGGGCCTCCGACACTTCCCCCCAGCAAAGGTGAGTGGAGGGGGCCTGGAAGTCTGGAAATGGTTAGGAACCGCATCCAACCCTGCCATCACCATGTGGCAAAAAAAGGGAAACCGAGGCAAGAGGCAGCTTCCTGGTGGGGATGTGAAATGGTGCGGCCACAGTAGAAAACAGCTGGGCAGCTGCTCAAGGGGCTAAACAGAGGGTTAAGAGGGGATCAGCAACTCCACGCCGGGGCAAGCCCGGGAGACAGACCTGGAAACAGCACACGAACGTTCACAGCGGCTTTACTCTCCACACCCCAGATACGCAAACAAGCTCAAGCCCACCCGCTGGGGCGTGGGTAAACAGCATGTGGCCTGCCCCTGCAGTGAGACAGGATTCAGCCACAAAAAGGAATGAAGGCGCGACCCACGCTCCACACAGATGAACCTCGAAAACATGATGCGGAGTGAGATAAGCCAGACACAAAGGAACGTATACTGCAAGATTCCATTTATAGGAAATGTCCAGAATAGGCACATCCATAGAGACAGAAGGGCTCTTCTTGAGATGATGGAATGTTCTAAAATGGGCCGTGGCGACAGTGGCACACATCTGTGAATACACTAAAACCCCCTGAATTGTACACTTTAAGTGGGTGAATGGCATGCGTGCGAATTGTACGTCAATAAAGCTGTTTACAAAACAACAATAAAAAAAAAAGGAAGCAGCATCTGCTGCTGCTGAAAACTTCCCCAAAAATCACTTCCACTGAGAGAAGCACAACCCAGGCTAGAGCCTGTCACCCAGGCCCCCAGGCTCCCAGGCCCCTAGGCTCCCCAGGTCCGAGGAAGTACCTGGAGGGGTGGGAGCCAGGTGAGGCTTCTGAGCCCAGCAAGTGGCAGCCAGGTGGGCAGCTGCGCCCTGCTGCTGAGCTGGAGGAGCCCCTGCCATCTCCAGCCTGCTTCGGCCTTCTGAGCAGGCCTGGGAGGCTGGGGCTTGCAGTTCCTGAGTGGCCTCAATGGGACCCACAAGGCTTCGGTGGGGCTCTCCTTGCGTCAACCTGAGCAGCCTGCAGAAACTCCACGGGAAGCAGCTCATCTCCAGATTGTCCACAACTACTGAGCACTTCACAGGGGCAGGAGCTGCACCAGGCAAGCCTTGAATGGGCATCACTGTCCTCAACCCTGGGAAGACCCTGGAAGGAGGCCCTGGAGTCTCTGCCTGGCACAGATGAGAGCACCACGGTCCTAGAAGGTCAGCCCCTTTCACAGGGCCACTCGGAAAACACGCAGTGGAGCTGTTTCGGCGGAGGCTCTGAAGGGGTCAGACTTCTGCTTCGTTTCTTTATGAGGCAGGGTCTCTACTCCCCAGGCTGGAGTGCAGTGATGTGATCATAGCTCACTGAAGCCTCCAACTCCTGGGCTCAATCGATCCTCCTGCCTCAGCCTCCCAAGTAGCTGGGACGACAGGTGTGCACCACCACACCTGGTAAATTTTTTGTTTTTTTTTTTGCAGAGATGAGGTCTTGCTATTTTGCCCAGGCTGATCTCAAATTCCTGGCCTCGTGCGATCCTCTGGCCTTGGCCTCCCACAGTACTACGATTACAGATGTGAGCCACTGCACATGGCCGAAGGCGTCAGACTTTATTTGCGCCCTGGGTGGACTCACATGAACACCCTAGCCCACCACGCACAGAGACTCTCCCTCATCTGGCACATGTGGGTAGCTGTGTGCCATGCTGGCCAGCTCAGTGGGCACAGATGGCTGTGTGGTAGGCAGGGGCTCTGGCCAGTTCTCTGGGGCTTAGGGCTTCTGTATCCACCCATCCTCAGCCCAGGGACTCCAGGAGGCCTGGGCCCTGCTTTCCCACTCTGCTGCTGACATGGCATCTTCCCACAGCAAAAGGACACTAGTGACAGTCATCATCATCATCATCACCACCATCATCATAGCTAACGACCAGCATTAACTGCCCACAGGCAGGCGCCGCACCTGATGCTGGATAGACATCCATACAGCTCCCCCTCACTGGAACTCAGTGGAGCAGGTGCTATTAGGATTCCCATTTTACAGATGAGGAAGCTGAGGCACACAGAGGGTAAGAGACGCACTCAGGGTCACCCACACCATGGTGTACCCGGGAGTGGACCGAGATCATGTGACCCAAAGAACCGACTCTGTGCTCAGCTGGAAAAAATGCGTCGGCCTCCAGGTGTGTGATTTCTCACAGCCCACATGATGGGGCTCCGGGCGTAAGCAAGTGGCCCCCCAGGAGCTCCCTGCCAGACTCCCACCCCACCGGCCCAGCCAGGCCGGCCCCACCCGCTATCTGCAGTCCTCGCATCAGGAAGGTGGGTTTCCTGCCTCCTTCGCAGATGCCGCCTGGGCAGCGCCTGGCAATAGATGACTTCCTCCTCCCCCGCCCCCTCCCGCCTCCCTGCCCACCTCTCTCGCCACCCCCACCCTCCCCGGAACCCCCAACCCTGTACCCCAGCTCACCAGCTCCACCTGGGGCCCCAGGCCTTCCAGAATCCGATGTGCAGCTTCAGCCTTCTTCTGCAGGGTGACGGCAAAGAGGAGGAATTTTTTTAAAAAACAAAAAAACACAGATTATAAATAGAGGCTCCCTGGAGCAGCGGGCACCTGCCCAGCCCAGCCCAGCATGCTGCTCCTCAGCACGGGGGAGGGAGGCCCGGGGCCCCCTCCAGAACCACCCCAAGCTCAAAAAAAAACACAGAGGGGCCTCAATACCCCCGCAGCAGCCCTGGCAGGTCTGCCAAGTTTCGATTTTAGCAAACGCGCCGGGTCCCCTGAAGCCTGCTCCCGGCGGGCCCTGCTCCCCCAGGGCCCAGTGACGTGGGCACCGCTCCCCGCCAGCCTAGCCGACACTGGCAGCCCTGAGATGCCTTCCCTCGCCCTGGAAGCTGGTTGGGCTGTCTCAGAGCTAGTGCAGCCAGCTAGGGAAGAAGGCGGAGGTGCAGGAGGGAGGGTGATGGAGGCGCTCAGAGATACCCTTTCTAGGATTCTTGTGTTTCACAATCATGTGATTATTTCTGGGCTGCCCCGGGGCCTCCCCGCCTCCTCCCCACTCACAACCGGGGACTTATTAGGAAAACAGGAACATGTGGTGACGGGCTCGGTGGCTGCTCCGGCAGCAGGCTGGACCTCCGGCCCCCGCCTGAGCCTCGGTGCGAAGGCAGACGTTGTGCCTGGCCTGGCCCCCAGACCCAGCCTGGGACCACCAGGGCCCGTTGAGAGGAGGCCAGCCCAGGTGCAGGGAGGCGGGGGACAGAGGGGTCCTGGAGGTGGCTTCACAGGGCTTTGGCGGAGGGCAGCGGCAGAACTCAGGTGGGTTTGGGTGCCCCCTGCACCAGGCTAAAGTGTGTGTGCATTGGCAAATGGGTGTCCCCAGGCCAGCGCGTGGCAAGCCCCTGCTGTGATTCAGCCGCACCAGGCCAGCCACTCAGTATTTGGCAAGGACTGGACGGACAGGCCACAGAAGTCGCCATCACCATACTGAAACCGTCCCCAGTGATTCCAAGCCCAGATTGGCCAAAAGGAGGTGATCCCCAGCTCTGGGAAATACGGATGCCAACAAAAATTCGACGCAGCCTTTGCCAAGATCTCCTTGCAGGGTGGAGGGGCCCAGCCCCCCCGGGCTACAGCAGAGAGAAGAGGGAATGGTGGACCAGCTCGCTCCCCCTCCCGGCCCCTGGTGAAAGACAGCGGGTATGTAGGTGGGCTCCACCTGGCACCGAGGAGTGCCTCTGCCTAGAGCCCAGGGCCCAGCAGAGCCATGCTCCCGGCCACCTTCACGCTGAGCTGAAACCAAGACGCCTGCAGCTCCAGGTGCAGCCGGAGCAGCAGGGGAGAACGATTACAGCACTGATCACTTCCCCGAGCACCCGCCATGAGCCAAGCATCGGGCACACATGTGTTCCTAACATTTCAATCCCATGTAAGCACCACGGGAGGCACATACAGGAGAATTCCCATTTCACAGATGGTGAAACTGAGGCACAGAAACACAACACAGGGAAGAAGCCTTCGTATGACCTCCAGGACAGAGGAAGCCAAGGCCCAGGTCCCACGCAGGGCTACCCCTAGGCTTGGGACTAGTATTTCCGGTACACAGGGGCAGACATCAGCCTGACAGTCACTGCCCAGCCACACCCTCAAAGCAAGAAAGAGTCTGCCCTGGGGTCCTCAAGATGGGAGAACCCCTGAGACAGGCCCAGTGAAGGACTGGGTATGGGGTGGCATGAGGGCAGGGCAGCTCCCAAACACTGGGACCCGGCAGAAATATGGAAAAAATGATACCTGGCTCCTGCCTGCAATAAATCCAAACGATTGGCCATCGGTTAAGAGCAGTAGCAGCAGATTACCATGCTCAGGCAGAGAAAGGTACATGTGAAAGCGGGGCACAAGTCACTCCCCAGGAAAGGTAACAGGAGGGATATATAGGCTGAGTGTTGAGGGGCAAATAGGAGTTTGTGTGTATCATCTGTGGGGATCAGCAGCAACTGTCCATCTAGATAAAGGAATGATACCAAATGGAAAGGGCCAAGCCACTAGAAACACCAAGGCCACACACCATGAGCAGGGAGGACCTCTTCTTCACCTGCTAAAGCTGCAGGGAGCCCCACCTCCTCCTGTCTCTGGCTGTTTCCTACACCTCCTGCCCCCACACCCCCTGCTCTCAGTGTTGGATTTGTTCCGGCTCCACCGTCTTCTGTGGTCCTGCCTGTCAGCCTTCTGGTGGGTGTGGGCCTGCGGGGCCCTGTCCCAAGATGGGCTGGCCTTCCTCAACACATCTGCTCAACATCGGGGAGCTGGCTGCGCTCTAACTCACAGCAATCTGCGTCTCCTGTCTGGCCACATTCACCCAGGATGTCAAACTCCCAGGACTTTGGCAAGGATGTTCTGCAGGGAACAAAATGTCACCTCTTCCCTCTTTCAATGCAGAGGAGACACCTGCCAGAACACAGCATGGCTGAGAACGTGGATGTGGGCCAGATTCAGCCCCATGCCAAAAATTCCCCCTGGCCTCCTCGGCTGCTGACTTCCTGCCACCCTGAGAACCAAATCCAAACGCCTCGCCAGGGTCAACAGGGTCCCAGCCCTCACGGGCCCTCTACCTCTGCTGGCCCCTCACTGTCCCCTGCACACTGAAAGCCACTACTGCCTCTGAGCCTTTGCACCTACTGTTCCCTGCCTGGAATGCTGTTCCCCACATGTTCCCATGCTCTCGCCTGCCTCTTGCTCATGTCTTGACTCAGCCCCCTCTCCCCAGAGAGGCCTTCCCTGATCCCCCACAGGAGGCCAGACCACCTCCCTCGACCACGCTTTTCCCCGCCGGGCTGACTTCACAGCACACTCCGTCACGGGTAAGGGTGTGCATCCCACTGTTGATGTTACTGGCCATCTCCCCCAATGAGGACATGAGGAGCAAGGCACCTGCTCTGTTCCCTGCTGCACCACAGTGCCTGGAACAGCGTCTGGCTCAGCGTGGACGCTCAGGAATGGTCTAACTCCCAGAAATGGGGCTGGGCTGGCTCCCTCGCTCAGGCTGTCTCTAGGGCAAAGCATTCTTGTACTCCCAGGCTGTCTGGTCCCAGCCCAGAATCCTGCCCTCTCTACATGGCTGCAGCTGGCCCAGTGCCTCCCACCTCCGACCAGGACCAGAGGAGGCCAGCGCCGGCCACTGAGCTGCTGTTGTCCAGCAGTGCCCGGCACAGGACGGAGGGTAGCGGGCACTTTCTCCAGGGCCGAGTGGGAAGCAGTCACATCCCCCTGCATGCCTGGCCTTTCCAGGGACACGGTGCTTGGGGGTACAGAGGTGGAGAAGAGGGCAGTCTCCCTACTCTCCGAGACACAACCAGGATTGCCAAGTATCCCAGTAACCCGTTTCTGGGGTGCAAGGGCTGCCGCATTTTACAGATGCGGAAACAGGCTCAGAGAGGATGCCTAGATAGGAGGTCAGCAACCCACACAGTTCTAGGCAAAATCCCAGACCCTTCCCACCTGACACTCTCCCACCTAGAACTTCCCACCCCAACACTTCCATGGCAGGTATCTGCACATCTCCTCCGCCCCCTGGGGCCGCCTCTGACACTGGCTCCCTGGCTGCCCCTGGCCCTGGCACACAGCGAGTGCTCCAACAGGAGCTCCTGCCTGCATCTTCCCTGTGTGGGCCCAAGGCCCAGCTTGCAGGGAATGCCAGGACACACTAGTTAGAACTGAACCAACTCCACCCAACAGTGGCAAAACCCAGGGGCTGCTCCGGCATAGAGGAGGGCCTGGGGCTGGGCTGAAGCCTACCGGCTGGGAGGCTAAAATTCAGCGCGCTCAGCACCACCCTGGCGGAGAAGGGAAAAGGCCTTTCTCAATCCCACTGAAACCAGATGGCCCCCACGACCTCCCATGTGCCTGGCCTTCAGAGCAAGGTCTCCGCTCTGACAGCAGGGGATGGGGGCTGATGCCAAAGGGGAGGTGCAAGACTGAGAGCAGCTGCTGCCCAAGCTCACCTGGCTCGGAGAGGAGGACCAGGGACCAAGACAATGAGGGGCCCGGCTCACCGTTGCATCCACCCACTGGAGGGGCTCTCGCCAGGCAACCAGGGGTCAGGGCAGGTTCTCACTCCAGCAATGGCCCTCCTGCAGGGACCCAGGGTCTGTGTGGCCAGGCCCCCCTGTTGCCAAAGAGCCCCAGAGCTGTGCTGGGACACACAAGTCCTCAGTCACCTGTGCAGGTGGGTGCACGGGAGCACCAGACCCACGTGACCAAGTGCACATGCCAAGATCTAGGAATGCACAAAGACAAACACACATGTCCACACACGCCAAGGCACGCACACGCACTCACACACGCACACCAAGTGGCCGCGAGGCGACACACCCGCCCCACATACGCCATCTCAGGCACGTCCGTTTGTACGTACATGCATACAGCCTAACTGCACCCACGTGAACGTGTGTATGCACAAGGGGACACAGACACACCAGTACCCACACACATGCCCCACACGTGCCAATCCACGTAGGAATGTGTTCACACATGCACACAGCACCACAGGTACACCTGCACGCGTGCACACACACACCCACGTGTATGCATGGATGTGTAACTGCGCAGATAACCATGGGCCCCACATGCTGACTCACACACACACACACACACACACACACACACACGTACACAGCCATCCAGAGGTCCACACACACACGCATAAACGCATACACATACAGAGGTGTGCTGTATCGATGCGCACAGCACCACACGCATGTCCCACACAAGCCAACTCTCAGTATTCATTTACAAGGGCACACAGCCAAAGGCACACGTGTATGCTCACACAACACACGTGTATCCAACACACACACCACACACACATACACACGTGTATCCAACAGGCATACCACGCATGCATCCACCCACATATGCACACATGCACCCACAGGCACACAAACCACACGTGTCCACATGCAGCTCTCCGCTAAAGCAGAGAAATAGACCCGACACTGACCACTGCCTGGCCGCTCCCCTGCCTGGAAGGCCCATTCTAGCCCCTTCTCAGCCATACTACCCTCCTCATCGGCAGACTGGGGACAGCACCTACCCGCCCAAGAAGCCCCAAGCCCCCAGCCCTGCACCCAAGCCCCTCCTCTGCTGGCTGCAGCAGTGCCTCAGGGCAGCAGCCGACCCTGAGCTTCAGCTTCCTCATCTACAAACGGAGCCCCATGCCCGGGAGCCCCGTGCAGAGCTCTCCCAGGGTGTGTGATGAGCAGGAAAAGCGGCAGATTGGGGGAGATGTGTGTAGCAGCCTCATGGGGCTAAAACAGACAATGTGAAAGAACCCCTAGGCCCTGGGGGCAGTTAGGATGGCCAGGCGGCTGGGCACAGAGGCCAGAGGTGGGGGCCTGGCCCAGGATGCCGGGGCCACAGGACGGGGTCTGAACCACTGCTCTGAAAATCTTGCATCAGGGTGTCTGATGCTGGGTCCTGCAAACGAGCATCCAGAGTGCCAGAACCCCCAGCAGGCTCTGCTTCACATCCACGGCAACTGCTGATGGTATCACTCATCCCTGCCCCGCTCTGTCACTACTACACTGGGCACACACTGAGTCCCAATCACACTGTCTAAACACGTTCCAGTTAAGACGCTTAAACTCAAAGACAAGGACTGGAGTCTTACGCTGATCTCTGCATTACTCAGCAACTGGAGGTCGCTGCTTCCATCAATCCTGCCTCTTCTTCCCCGTGTGAATGAGCCATCGGCATCTCCACTGGAAGCAGCCTTCTACGTTTCCCCAGTGGACCTAGCTCAAGGCCCGTCTCCTCTATGAAGCCTACCCTGATTGCTCCCGTCTCTCAATTCCTACAACAGTATCAGCAGCCTGTGCTGCACAAATGTTCCTATGTATCCACACTTGGCTAGTGCTGCCTGCCTGTGTGTTTTATCCAGATTCCAAGTGTGCTCCTTGTCCCAGAACCAAAAGGCTCCTACCCTCATGCCCACCACCTTTGAAGGTCAAAGGAGATGCCAGTCCCCTCTCTGGGACTTGCCATGCCCCTCACCCGAATGCCCTCCTTCCAGCCCAAGGAGAGCATTCAAGAAGCCTCCAAGAAGCCTTTCCCAGTGCCCGCTCCAGGTCACACTCTGCCCTCCCAGTCCGGGGCCACCCTGTCTGCTCCTGCTCTCAGGCTACAGAGACCCTGCCGGCTGCCCCACCATCTGTGCACACCTGCCTGGCCCCCGCCCACGCAGGCAGCTCCCGGGAGGCAGGAAAAGCCTTGCTCAGCAGGTGCCTCACCAATGTGCTCCAAATGGATAATGAGCCAGACTCCGGCACTCAGAACTGCCAGGCAGGCCCTGCCCAGCAGGAAAGCTACGTTTTCCGGCTGGCTCGGCGTTTAGAGACAGACCCTTGTCCTCCATCTCTCCAGGAACCAGCAGGGAAGGAAGGCGGATTAAAATTTAATCCTACTGATCCCCCAAGGGGCGGTAAGTCCTGGCTGCTCCTGCCAAAGGCGGCTGGGGGCCTCCCGCACAACAGGCTGCAGGATTTAGAGGCTCAGAAGCTCAGCCCAGGTGGAGGGTCCCCACCAGCCCCCACACCCTCAAACCAGAGGCCTCTTCCACGGCAAAAGCTGGCCACTGGCCTCCATCTCCCCTCCCCTCCCCTCCTGCCACCTGGACATGTCCACAACAATTATTTCATATGCATCTGCTGTGTGCTGAGCGTTGTTTTAGATGCCGGAAATACAAATGAAAGTAAAAGTGGGCGGAATAAAATCCCTGCCCTCACAGGGCTTCCATTCATAATAAACAGAATAAGTAAAATATGAATCACGTCCCATGGGGACACGGGCTAAAGAGAATCAGAAGCCACGAAGGAGGAAAACGGGAAGGAAGAGTAGAGGGTTGAAACGGGTCTTGCTGAGAAGGGGACATTTGAGCAAAGATGGAAATGACAGTATAAGCCTTGCAGGAAGGGAAGCTCCAGGCAGAGGGCCAAGGCGCTGCAGCAGCGTGCTGGGCCACTGACTCGGCCTCCGCAGCTGCTGGTGAGAACCGTGCCTGCTCTCCAAGGATCAGAGAGGGATGGCAGAGATGATGCTCAGGAGCCCGGCCCATGTCCCCTCCACTTTGGGCTCCTGGAGCCACCTCAATCTTGGCTCTGAGTCCCAGGCTCAAAGCTCACTTGCTCTGCAATCTCAGGGAGGTCACCTTCCCTCTCCGAGCTTTGGTTTCTTGGTAAGCTAAGTGCAGAGAGTAACAGTAGTTCTATTAAATGCAAACAGAACTCTACGAAATGTACGAGGTAACACAATCACAAGAAGAAATGGCAGCTATGATAATGACAATTAACAGCACCAGCTGGCACTTTCTTCATGCCAGGCACTGTGTGTCCTAAGGGCACTAGGCATTAGCCCCTTTAACCCCCATGCCAACGGTACTAGCCAGAGCCACCATTGTCATCCTTTTAAAGCTGGAGCATGAGGCACAGGGAGGTTTAAGTAAAACGCTGCAGGTCACAGAGCCAGGAAGTAGGAGACATGAGATTTGAACCCAGGAGGCCTGGCTGAAGCACATGTGGCCCCTTGGGTCTCCTATGACTGCTACTAGGGGTGCTTGGGGTGAGGGGCCGGGCTGTGGAAGAGTGACCCAAGCTCGTTCCCAGGCCCCAGACAGGCTCGGCTCATTCTGCATGACATTGCTGTTTCTACAGGTGGAGGCATAGCCAAACTGGTTGATCCAGTCGTGTGCTGCCTCAGGCTACCACTACAGGCACCTACAGCAGGACTCCAGAGGCCTCCCCACCCCCACCTCAACTCTGCGCACTGATCGGCCAAGGAAGATATTACAGAAGAGGCAGCTGGGAAGGGTGGCTGGGGCCTCCGGCAGAAGGGAAACCAGAGATGCCAAGACAGGGAGAGGAGGTTCCTCACTTGTCACACTTCACAAGGACCAGTCCCTCTCTGGGCCTCAGTTTCCTCATCCAGAAAATAAGGGAGGGGGGATCAATACCCACAGATGCCAAGTGCATCTGGAAAAAGTCGACTGTAAATCATCAAAGCCCAGCTGGTATTGGCTTGAGAGGGAAGACGGGGAGCTCAGCACCTCACCAGATACAAGGTTCCACCTTGGAGGTGCACGGGCCCTCAGGGTCCAGACCCCGGAGACACTGGACACCTCAAGCCCCTCCACCAAGACCAGACCCCCTGTCGATACCCGGCTGCTGCCCCAGTGAGATCTACATGGCCCCCACAGCCTGCTCCCAACCCCGGGATTCAGTCATCTCAAAGCCCCTTCCAGGGTGCGGTGTCAGTGGAAGCCAGTGCTGAGAACTCGGGCCCTGTGGTCTGACAGCCCACAGGTTCAAATCCAGGTCCAATGCTTCCTAGCCGTATGACTCTAGACAAGGCACTTAACCCCTCTGGCCCTTAGGAAAATGGAAACAACGCCTGCACCTGCCGTCCAGGACTGACGGGAGGGGCTGCTCCATGAATACTCGCTGCTGCTGTCACAACGTCATTATCTTCTACCTCAAAGGGATTTCCTGCACACGCGCCTCAAGTGTCGGCCCCTTCCCTTTGGCCATCAGCTGGCCCCTGGTGCTCTCCTGGAGCCCAGTGCCTCTTGTTGTGTTGCATCCTGCTGGCCAGCCACGGTCCCATCTGTGTGTCTGAGCACAACAGCTCAGAGGCCACACCAGGCTGGCTTTCCACCGGCCACCTTCCCCCACCCACTCATAAACCCTGCGTCTCTGGGGGAGAGGGTGGTGAGGTACCCTCCCCATTTCGCAGATGGGAACACTGAGGCCCGGTTCAAGGTGCCCCCTGGGAAGTGCCTTGTGGCCAGCACCGGGGGCGGCAGGCGGGGGCGGGGGCACATACCCGGTTCTCGTCGTAGATGATCTGCACCAGGCTTCGGTGCTTTGACTCGATGGGCGGCGGAGACACCGGCTTCTCAGGCTCGGGCGGCTTGGCGGCCTCCTCCTCCAGCTGTTGCTGTGGGGACAGGCAGAGCGTGCTGGGTGAGCACCCCAGCGGACGGAAGGAGGGCTGCAGCCCCCAGGGCACGGGGAGGCCCCCTTGCAGCTCGGGCCTCGGCCACGCACAGGAAGTCAGGCTGCTACCCATTTCCTGTGAGTCACCCCAGGGACTCCGCACCCCAAAGAGGCCCCAGCTTCCAGGCCGGCTGCAGCCTCCAAGCTCTGAAGCCAGGTTCAAATCCTGCCTCCGTGACTTGCCAGCTAGGGAAGCACAGGCGAGCAGCCTCACTCCGCTGGGCCTCAGTTTCCCCATCTGTAAACAGGCTGATTGCTGCGTCCTCATTCTGACTGTGGTGCGGACTGAATGAGTTAGTTACACAGGCAGGCACAGTCGGGCATTACCACGCATCGCCGTTCCCATGGGCAGCATCAGCGCCGCGACACTGTGCAGAGTCCGTGGCTGCACTGGGCAGACTGAAACCCGACTCCCACCCCTACTGGCTGCGTGGCCTTGAGAAGCTGCTGGACTACTCTGAGCCTTACCTTCCTCATCTGGAAAATGTGAACAAATGACTTACTATCCTAGAGAGCTAGTGTGCAGGTGAAATGAGCTGATGAGGCCCGCAAAGCACTTGGCATGGGGCACACAGACAGCACTCCACACTCAGAGCTCCTCATCCAAGCTTCATCCCCATCCCCCCATCATGCTCGTCCCCCATCAACCTCACCCCCCACCATCCCTATCCCCCATCATCCTCATCCCCCATCATCATCATCACCCCATCTCCTCATCCCATCATCCTCACCCCCCATAATCCTCAGCCTCCCATCATCCCCATCCCCCATCATCACCATCTCCCCATCATCTCCATCCCCAATCATCCCCATCCCCCATTATCCCCATCCCCATCATCTTCATCCCCATCCATCACCATCTCCCCATCATCCCCATCCACATCATCCCATTCCCCATCATCCTCACCCCTCCATCATCCCCATCCCCATCATCCCATCCCCCATCATCCTCACCCCCCATCATCCCCATCATCCCATCCCTCCATCATCCCCATCCCCATCATCCCATCCCCCATCATCCTCATCCCCATCCCCCATCATCCTCATCCCCATCATCCCATCCCCCATCATCCTTATCCCCAATCATCCC
>CM052656.1:7370050-7405032 GCA_028533165.1 Leontopithecus rosalia | reverse complement strand
TCTCCCCATCATTCCCATCCTCCATCCTCATCTCCCCATCATCCCCATCCCCCATCATCTCATCTCCCCATCATCCTCATCACCCCATCATCCTCATCCTGATCACCCCCATCATCCCCTCCTCATACGTTCATATACTGGACCCCCTCCTAACACCCTTGGAAATGGTATTCCATCATGCTGCCATCTGCTTCATAGCAAGAGGGTGGCTGAAGACCACAGGGTTTAGGGCACTGGCCCAAGGTCAGATGGGAGGCCAATGCCCAGTTCTGCAATGTGACAGGGCATTGCAAGCAAGATCAGAACATGGTCTGCTCCACTTATGAAGCTCACACAGCCTGCACGTGACCACAGGGCATATCAGTATGAACCCAAAAAGTCGGCCAAGAAGTGAACCATAAAGAGCCAGAAAACCCAGGGTCCTGGCTTCTGCAGACTCCGGGGCTGGAGGCCTGAGCAGAACTGCCTCAGTCCCATAGCGACCCCTAGTGGTTGCTTCAGGAAGGGCATCGAAATACTCCCGCAAAGCACCAAAGAAATGAAGGCAAGAGGAAGTCCACAGCCTGGAAAGGGTGGGTGGAAGGGAGACTCCCTCCAGCGGGGGAAGGTGGCCCTCCCGCAGGCACTAGAGAAAAACACTACCTGGGACACCTACAGAGACCCAGCTAAGAAGGCGACTGAGCTCTGCTGGGCCGGGATTCAAGCCTGAGCCCCACGCCCATCAGTTCCGCAGTCTCGGGCAGGGCACTTCACCCCCGCACCTCAGCGTTTGCTCAGCGAAACCCACGAGGACACGCCCACCTCGTAAGGTTGTTTGGAGGATCGAGGAGGTAGCGTAGGAAGCGCCCTCCTGCACAGCAGCTATGTGCTAAAAAGGGCTGTCTCATGGAGTCAGAACCACAAGGGGTATCACTGCACACCATCAAAATCGTTTTTCCAAGGAAGATAAAACAGATGGTGTGGCTGGCCAGGGTGGCTTGCACCTGAAACCCAACACTTTGAGAGGCCAGGGCGGGCAGGTCACTAGAGAGCAGCAGTTTGAGACCAGCTTGGGCAACAACCCCATCTCTACAAAAAGTGCAAAAATTAGCTGGGTGTGGTGGCGCACGCCTGTACTCCCAGCTACTCAGGAGGCCGAGGTAGGAGGATCATTTGAGCCCAGGAAGCAGAAGCTGCAGTGAGCAAAGATGGCACCATCACACTCCAGCCTGGGCAACAACGTGACTCAGTCTCAAAAAAAAAGAGAGGGGGGCTGGTGAGGATGTGGAAAACCTGGGACCTTCACACACTGCTGGTCGGAATGTAACATGGGGCAGCTGGCGTGGAAAACAGCTTGGAAAGTCGTCAGCACATTAAAACTAGAGTCACTGCACAATAATTCTGCGCCTAGGTATATACCCACGAGAACTGAAAACAGGTGCCCCACAAAAACGAGAACACAGATGTTCACCATCAGCGCGATTCACAACAGCCACAGCCCAAATGGCCACTGATAATGAAATAAACAAAGGTGGCATCCCCACACAATGCAATATGATTCAGCCATGAAAAGGAATGAAGGACTGAGACGAGAGACAACATGATAAACCCCGAAACCAGGACGCGATGGAAGAACCCAGACGCAGCAGGACGTACACTGTGCGACCCGACGTATAGGACATGTCTAGAGCAGGTGAATCCGTGGGGACAGGGAATAGGGGAGTGGCTGCTTCAGTTCCTAGGAGGCTTCCCTGGGGGCTGTTGCCATGGCTTAGAACCAGACAGAGGCGATGGCTGCACGACACTCAATATGCTAAACGCCGCTGAACTGTGCACTTTAAAATGATCATGTTTGAGAATTTCACTTTTGAAAAATGCCAAAGTAGAATTTAGGGGGGAAACAAACAAAAACCCAAAACCTAACCATGAGGGCCACCTGGCTTCCAGCTGCAGTCACCAGTGTGTTCCGGTGCCCCGCAGCTTCAGACCCACCCCAGGGCCAGGACTGGAGACGGAAAGGTGCAGTACCAGGCTGGCCCTGGCAATGTCTGCCCACCCCACTGGGGTCTGGCCCTCTCAGGATGCCTGTGCCACCATCATGAGACCTGCCCACTGACTGCTGAAGCCTGGGACAGCTGGCAGTCTCGAGGACTAGGCCCTACAGCTGGACTATCCCCAAATCCTGGTTCCCCCAACCACATAACAGCCCTGATGGCCCCTTGAAATCAATGCTCTCCCCCTTCAAAACCCAGCTCCCACGGCACCTCTTCAAAACCCAGCTCCCATGGCGCCTCTTCCTGGAACCCTTCCTTCTCTCACCAGCCTTTGAGCCCTGCCTACAGTGGCTAGGATGAGCCCTTGATCCTCCTTGGAGCCCCCACTTCCTTGTCTGGAGCGCATTAGATATGAGCCTGCTTCCCTGTTAGTCTACACACTCCCTGGGTCCAAGACAGTGTCACAATGACTCAATCAACCATTTTTAATGAGCACCTACTATGTACCCCATGCTGCTCAGAACACAGCAGTTAACAGGAAGAAAAGGAGAGGATCACTGTATAACAAAGCTTCGCCTATATTAATTCAGATAATGAGGCCACCACTGGGGTGATGGGACAGATCAGCAATTGGCAAAATTTCTCTTTTAGGTGAGACAGGGTGTCACTCTGTCGCCCAGGCTGGAGTGCAGTGGCGTGATCATGGCTCATGCAGCCTAAACCTCCTGGGCTCAGGCATTCCTGCCCCAGATTCCTGAGTAGCTGTGACCACAGGCATGCACCACCACCCCTGGCTAATGTTTTAAATTATTGGTAGAGACGGAATCTCACTATGTTGCCCGTGCTGGTCTCAAGTGATCCTCCAGTCTCAGCCTCCCAAAGTGCGGGGATTACAGTCATGAGCCACTGTGCCCGGCCCAAAGCTTTTCTTTAAAGGCCTAAATAGCAAATATTTTTGACTTTGCAGGCCACACAGGTCTCTGTTGTGATGACTTAACTCTGCCAACGTGGCACAAAAGCAGTCATATAGACACGTGTGTATTGAGATACACAGACAAGTCGTCGTAGATATGCCAATAAAACTTTATTTACAAAAACCAGCAGCAGCTAGAATTGGCTGGATTGGCTGAACCCAGAATAAAGGAGAGTTGGGGTGCATGTTCCTGTACAAAGCCGAGGGTGGCCCCTTGGAGTCAGGGACATCAGAGCAGAGACCTGAATGATACCAGGGAGTGAACCATGAAGAGCTGGGAAAAGGCAGATTATCAAGGAATTGTATATTAACTCACACTCAAAACAAAATTATAAAAGGAACGTTATAAATATTTACAGCAGATTTTTCTCATGTTTTGTGTGGTTTCAACAGTGACAATGCAGATTTATTTTTAATCTTGAGGTCTTGCTTCCTCTTCTACAAGCTGGCCATTTTACAGGCAAGGAAACCGAGGCTCCAGAGATGAAGGTTCTGGGGCCACACGGCTGGTGAGGAGCAGTTAGGAAGCCGGTCCATTCAGATTCCACAGCTACGGGTATTTCCCCACATCACAGATAAGGAAAGGGAAGCACTGAGAAGGGACTGCTCACCCACGCTGCCGGGTGGTAGGAAAAACAGGATCTGAACCTGGACAGCCTGGCTGGAAATCCTGAGCTCTCGCCCGGCATGCCCATGCTGTCTAATGCGGCAGCCTGTGTGGCTACGGAAAGGCACATTTAATGTGTATATTAAACAAAATTAAAAAATCCGTTCCTCAGTTGCAGTAGGCACATTTCAAATGCTCAACAGTGGAACGTGGCTATCCTGCAGATACAGTGTTTCCATCATGGCAGAAAGTTCTGCGGATGGTGCTCCTGTCCAATAAACGTAAAGGGCATAAAAACCAGTGAGCACCTGGGAACTTGGAAAGGGCCTTGCTTAGCGCATGTCTTGACACTGCTGTCACTGCTGCTAGAATGGAGGCTCACAGCCAACACTGCCCATCCCCTGCCCATTCACACCTGCTTCTTCTTCAGCTTAGAGATCTGCTGCTCCACCATGGTGATCTCTCGGTCCACACGGTCCATGTTCTGGATCAGCTCCTCCTTGGACAGCCGCGGAGGCACCAGCTCCAACTCAGGGTCGGCGTGTGGGGGGCTGGGGGGAGACACCGGTTCCAGCTTGCCAGTCAGGCTACGGTCCTGTGGCAGAGAAAAAACGGGCATGCAGTCAGCATAGGGGACACCCTAGTCCGTAATGCCCTGTGATGATTAATGCTGAGTGTCAACTTGATTGGATTGAAGGATGCAAAGTACTGATCCTGGGTGTGTCTGTGAGGGTGTTGCCAAAGGAGATTAACATTTGAGTCTGTGGGCTGGGGAGGCAGACCCACCCTTAATCTGGTGGGCACAATCTAATCGGCTGCCAGCAAAGACAAAGCAGGCAGAAGAACGTGAAAAGGCTAGACTGGCCTAGCCTCCCAGCCTACACCTTTCTCCCATGCTGGGTGCTTCCCGACCTTGAACATCAGACTCCAGGGTCTTCAGCTTTGGGACTGGGAACGACTTCCTTGCTCCTCAGCTTGCAGATGGCCTCTTTTGGGACCTTGTGATCGTGTGAATACTCTTTAATAAACTCTCCTTTGTGTGTGTGTGTGTATGTGCATGTGCTTGTGTGTTTGTATGTGTTGTGTGTGTTTGTGTGTTTGCATGTGTTTGTGCATGTGTTGTGTGTTTGTGTGTTGTGTGTTTGTGTGTGTGTGTGTGTGTGCGTGTGTGTATTAGTTCTGCCCCTCTAGAGAACTCAGACTAATACAGTTGCTAACTTTTTGCCTGCTGCCATCCATGTAAGACATGACTGGCTCCTCCCTGCCTTCCGCCATGACTGTGAGCCCTCCACAGCCACGTGGAACTCTCCAATTAAACCTGTTTCTTTTTTAAATTGCTCAGTCTTGGGTATGTCTTTATCAGCAGCATGAAAATGGACTAATACACACCCCCTCCACAGTCCACCCCCAGTTTCCGTCCCTGATTCCAGGCCCAGAGTACTGGACAGCTGTCAGGACAGTCCCACCTGTTCAAGAATGCCATCCCCATCCCAGCCGTTACCCATTCTCCAAAGGTCAGAGTTCCTTACAGCCTCCAGATACAGTTCAAACACTCCGGCTACACAAATGGTTTCCTGGCCTCTCCTCAAGTTGCAAAGTCTTCCCACGCCCTGTTCCCGTAACACACCTCTCTTCCTCCGCTCACTCCATCTGTGTGTTCCCCACCAGCCCAAGGAACCAAGACCCACAGCCTCCGTTTCCCCAAGGCCTGGCCTCTACCGACCCTCTGCAAACACCCGTTCATGAAGCACGGTCCAAACACGCAGGTTCCAGAACCATGCAGCCAGCACACACATGGCTCTGCAGACAACATGTATCCCAAACACACGGAAAAGCCACCAGAACAGGCTGCAGAGAAGCTACAAGGAGTGATCTAGGCAGCAGGGCAGAAGACGGTGTTTTTACTTTCTTCTTTCTGTTTGCCCATATGTTTCCTGATTTTCTTTCATGGAGAGTTACCCTCTGTGTAATACAGCTGTTTATGAAAATGTGCTTAACAACAAAGGCAGCCTGCATTCAGTTATCCACGGATGCCTTCCTCCTACCCGCTAAAGCCTGCTGCACCCAGGCAGTGCTGGGAGCACTCTCAGGATAAGATTACAAAAAAAAAAAAAAAAACAGTCCTTGCTGTGCAGCCCTGGGTTCAAATCCCAGCCCCCTCTGCCACTCTCCAGTTCCGTGACCTCAAGCAGATCATTCAGCTGCTCCCTGCCTCAGCTTCTTCATCTGTACAATGGGAAAAACAACAGCTCGCACCTCCCAGGTCCTTGCGAGTCTTGAATGAGTTAATGGTGCTGAGCCTGGCATGTCCTAAGCCTCAATAAATGCTGGCTGGGATGGTCCCCCCTACTCAGGCTCCAGGAATCCAGACTCCACCCGGTGCCATCCTCAGGGCCAAGCTGGCAGCTGCTGGCAGACGAGGCCCAGAGCATCGCCAGGCCACCACCTCCCCGCCCCCGCGGCAGCTGCACCCAGAGGACACAGGGTGCATTATTCCCAGGACAACTGCAGCCTGGGGCCACCAGGGAAACCCCCACCTCGGGACTCACAGAGGCTGCGTCATCTTCTGTCCACTCCTGCATCCTCAGGGCCTCTGTCCTCCCCTCAACCCACAGAGCCCCAGCAAGGCCCACAGGGGCCAGAAGACTTGGGGTCACACTAGGTTTGCCTCTGGCCTCTGTTACCATCTGAGATGTGGGGATAAGGACAGCAGGCACCTGGTGCTCCCTCCACACGCATGGACTTCTCGAGGGAAATGCAGACAAGGGCTCATATGCCTCAGTCGCGCAATGTAGTCCTCCCTGCTCCTCAGGCCACCGCCCCCAGGGACTCAGCGCATCCCAGAGCTCCCCAGACCCCATGAAGCGGACCCCACAGCAGCCCTCCAAGGGGGTTGCTGCTTCATCTCCATTAGAGGAGGAAACTGTGAGCCTGGAGGCCACGGGGGCTGGATGCCAGAGGCCCTCACACTTTCCTATAAAGGGCCAGATGGTAAAAACATCTCGAGCTTTGAGGGCCACGAGGTCTGTCTCCTCTCCTTGCCCCTGCCACTGTATTGCAAAAGCAGCTACAGGTGATGGGAACCCAATGGGCGTGGCTGTGTGCCAATAAAACTTTATTTAGAAAAACAGGCCGAGGGCCAGGTTTGGAGCTTGCTGGAGTTTGCTGGCCTGCCGTTCCAAGCAACTCACAAGTCTTAATCCATGTAACTGTGACAACCACCGAGGGAAGTGGGATTACTGTCTGACGACATGCCGAAGGCACTCAGCACCCTACCTTGGAAGGTGCTGGAAGGGGGAGGCTGCAGGGGTGCCCACATCAGAAATGGGGTCCCGGCCACACATCCGTTCACCCCACAGAACCATGGGGCTGAGCACAGGCACCAAAGCAGCACCCCTTCCAGGGACCCAGAGGGCAGGACCTCCAGAAATTAAAGGCAGAAACGTGTGTAAGAGAAAAAGTCCTAGGAAAAGCCTCGGAAGCGTGTGCGTGTACCAGGGGGTGTGGGCTCACTGCTCCCCAGCGGGAGAGCAGGCAGGGCCATGGGCACCCGACCCCCGACACAGCAAGCCACAGACAGCACACACATCTGGCACCTCCGGGCCTTTGCACAGGCTGGCTCTGCTGCCCAAAGTGCCCAACACCCCTTTGTGCCGAGTGACGTCAGACCTGTGTCCCAATGTCACCGCCCAGCCCCTCACTGCGGTCCACCTCGGGGGCTTGGCTGGTCTCTCCCTGCAGCCCATGTCATTTCTTGAGGTTCTTAAGACAAATGGTAGCAGCAAACATGGCACCCAGAAGCCGGCGGCACTACCAGTGGCAAGAAACATCTCTGCTATCCTACCTCCACGCTTCTAACCAGACCAAGAAGAGAGAACACCGCAAGGACGAGGATGTGGAATGGGGGCTCTGGGGGCCGGGCCACCCTAAAACCGTGAGAGCGAACCACTCATCCAACCTGGGAGTAACGCTCCAAAGCAACATTAACAAAAAGTAAGTTTCCATCCCCAGAGTAATGGGCAGCACGAGGAGCGGAAGCAGCAGCTGGCAACCACTATTGACGCTTGGAAAAGTTGCTGGAAACTTACTTCCTTTAAACTCTCCATGGATAACAGCTGCTGTCTTTAACAGGTTCTTCTTTAAGATTCGGGTTTAGCTTTGATTCACAGCAAAACTGCACAAGTCAGTCCATCACCTGATGAACAGATAAGCAAAATGTGGCATATCCATACAATGCCACGTGAAGGGCCAGGCATGGAGGCCGAGGCAGGAGGATTGCTTGAGCCCGGGAGTTCAAGACCAGCCTGGGCAACATAGCAAAACCCCATCTTTTTTTTTTAACGCTTGAAGCACTGAGCCAGGCTACACTGTGGATGAACCCCGAGAACACGATGCTGAGTGAAAGCAGCCAGACATAAGAGGCCGCAGAGTGTACGATTCCACTTACATGAAATGTCCAGAATAGGCAAATCCATACAGATGGACAGCGACGAGTGTTTGCCAGGAAAAAGGAGGAGGGTAGTGAGGAGTAACATGGCTTGGCTGTGTCCGCACCCAAATCTCACCCTGAATGTAGTTCCCATAATCCCCATGTGTCATCGGACAGACCAAGGGGAGGTCATTCAATCACGGGGGCGGTTTCCCCATATCCTGTTCTCGTGATAGAGCTCGCACGAGACCCGACAATTTTGTAAGCGCCTTTCCCCACTTTTGCTCTGCACGTCCCCTTGCTGCTGCCACGTGAAGAAGGATGTGTTTGCTTTGCCTTCCGTCAGGACTGTAAGTTTCCCGAGGCCTCCCCAGCCATGCTGAACTGTGAGTCAATTAAACCTCTTTCTATTAGAAATTACCCAGCATTGGGCATGTGTTTATTCACAGCGTGAGAACAGACTAATACAGGGAGTGACTGATTAGTGATTAGCATGGAGTTCTCCCTTTGGGGTGATGAGAATGTTCTGGAACTCGATAGAGGTGACAGCTGCACAACACTGTAAACATCCGACAAGTCAATGAACTGTTACTTAAACGTGGTTACTTTTACGTGAACCAGCCCTCAACTGAAAAATCAGAGGCAGACTCGGTTGCCAGGACCGCTTCCCCGGTGCTAGGTTTCCCGGAACGGGGTCTGAGAGAGCCTGGCGGTCAGGCCTGCAAGCACAGTCGCAATGACTGTCCACCTTCCCACCCAACCAAAGCCAAGGGAAGCAAAACAACAAACTAATACACCCACACAAGTTGCCAGGGTGCAGCTGGCACCGTTTATCAGATGCCCCTGCTGTAAAACTTCAAGCCAATGTGAAGGAGAAAAGTTTATCATGCAAAACTGAAGACAGAAGCAGAAAAGCCCTCCAGCTCCCCTATGCCAGCTCCAGGAAAAATCGGGGCCCAGCTTCATGCACTCCCAGTCTACCCCCTACTCCAGCCATAATGACAGGTTTCAGGACAGGCATGGGCCCAGTCATGGTGAGAAGCAAAAGCAGTTTGGGGCTAGAAATGGGAGAGAAGGTGGGAGACTGCTCTCTTTTTGCTGGCCTTGAACCTGGGAGGAGGAAGGCCTGGAGTCACCAGCTTCCTTCCTGCTAACACACCAAGACCCCGTGAAAGACGGCAGAGGCGAGATGAAAACAGACAGGTTCACCGTTTCACCCAGATCAAGCTGTACCCAAAGCTAACAAACCTGGACGTCAGTCACGTGAGCCAGAATTCATGTTTAAATTTGACAGGGGCTGTCTGTCCCCGTCAGGGATTTTCAGAGATGGTGCTATTTGTGATCATTCTAAAGTCCCCAAAACAAAGTTCGGTGAATTCCCAAGGAAGTCTTTGATGCCGCAGAACTGCAGACGCTGAAGAGCAGAGAAGCATCAGAAAACAGGAACACGGCAGGGCAGGGGGCAAACAGAAAACTCCCATCGAATTCCTGCCTCAGGCACCCAGCTGAATTCCGCACGGCAGACCAGACAGCCTCTGAGCGCCCTCTCCCAGGCCGTTCCCTGGCTCACTGTCCAAATCTCTTCACAGCCTGGGGCAATTACTGCGGCTGGGCTGGCCAGGCCCAGCACCAACCCCGTCACGCTCCCCACCTTGTGGTCCAAGCAGAGAGGAGAGAGAGACAGACACAGAGACGAAGACAAACAGACAAAGAGGTCGAGAAACAGAAATGGACATGGATAGAGACAGAGAGAAATAGAAAGACAGAGACATGATGACGGAGACAAAGAACGAGATAGAGAGACAGAGACACAGAGACTAAGAGATCCCAGCGGGCACGCCGCAGGCAGAGGGATTCCTGACAAGAGGGAAAGCCAGGCAGGCAGAAAGAAACGCAGAGCAGTAAGGGACAGAGACCCTCCGAACCCACAGGCCCGAGGGCGCAGCCATGCTGGAGAGGCTGCAGGCAGCAGACTCAGCCCGGGCCTGCTCTCTGCGCAGACACAGAACATGCACATGGGGACAACAACGGCCCACTCAAGGGTTCGTCGCCCTCCAAGACTGGGCCCTGAGCTGCCTACACACACACACACACACACACACACACACACAGATGCACGCATGCACACACACAGAGATGCGCGCGCACACACACCACACACACACACCACACACACACACCACACACACACCACACACATACCCCACACACATACACACACCACACACACACACAATGTGCGCGCATACACCACACACACATACCACACAGACACATACACACTACACACAGATGCGCACACACACCACACAAACATACCACACAGACACACCACACACACATACCACACACAAGACGCACATACACACTGCACAAAGACACACCACACAGACGCACACACCACAAAGACATACACACCACACAGACACACACAGACACGCACACACATACACATATACCACAGACACACCACACACACACACACACACACACACACACACACCACACACACACCACACACATACCCCACACACATACACACACCACACACATACACACACCACACACACACACAATGTGCGCGCATACACCACACACACATACCACACAGACACATACACAGACACGCACACACATACACATATACCACAGACACACCACACACACACACACACACACACACACACACACACACACACACACACCCTGGCCTGCTGTCCATCCAGGCCTCTCCCAGGAGGCTGAGCTAAAACTCTCTCCTGCCTCTGTGACAACAACAGAGCACCGAGCGGCTTCCAGTGCTGATGGGGGTCCCAGGCAGAGGGAGGAGGGCACCCGCCAGGGAGACCGAGGGGGCCCAGAGCAGCGTGTCAGCCTGGAGGCAGGCCTGGCGTGCACTCCCAGCTGCCTGGGCCTGAATCCCGTTCCGCCTCCTTCAGCCCACTCAGCGGGGCCTTCTACAAAAGCGGGTACCTCCCCAGCCTCCTGGGGCTGGGAAGAGACCAGGGGATGACACTGCCTGGCCGTGGCATGGCTCAGTGAACAACACCTGGAGTCACCGTCAGCATTCTTACCACCTGCACCCAGCCTCCTGATAAAGGACCTGTCTTACCCCAAGAGTCCACCATTCAATCCCATCGGCCTCATCGGGCAGTGAAGGGGACCTGCAGGCCTGAGTAGGCCACCTCCCTCCCCCGCCTGGCTCCCAGTGCCCACTACCACCCCCACTCCCGCTGCAGGAGGAGGATCGCCTTTGCCCAGAGGCTGCTAAGGAGCTCAGGGTGCCCCAGGGCCGTGCAGGGAGGAGCCTGCTACATAGCTGGCCGGGCACCCGGCTGCAACAGGATGAGGACGCCACCTGGCCATAGTCCCCACCCCAGCCTGGGCAGTCAGACATGGCTGGGCGGCTGAGTGACCCTGGGGAACAGAAGCCTCTGGGGCCACTGCCTGCGATCTCCCCAGCAGCCCTGCCATCGGCGTCCTCTGTGGAAGCTGGAGAGAGAAGGGGCCTCCAGCCTGGGCTGCCCTGAGCTTTACTGAAGCCACAGCAAACTCCCACGGCTGCAAACTCCCACAGCAGCAAACTCCCACGGCGGCAAACTCCCACTGCAGCACACCACAGGTGCTTAATCCGCGCACAGCCTCCCCCCGCCACTGTCTGGGTTCCACTTTCTGTTTGAAAGAGGAGTGAAATCAAAAGGCCGTCCAGGGCACTGGAGGCATGGCAGGCCCCAGGCTGGACACACACACGTGGGAAGTGTCACTCTCCAGCCAAGAGGGCCACGGGGCAAACACCCCCAGGCACCCTTGTCCAGCAGTGGGTTATGAGTTTCTGCAATGAACTGATGGCTTACAGGGCCCCAGACTCCAGGGGAGTTGGGGAGGAAGGGGAGCATTTGGGGGTAGGGGGTGGGGAAGCAAGGAGATAGTGGGGGATGAATGGATGGGGAGGGGCAAGGCCACTGGCGGGAGAGGAAGACAGGCAGAACCCATGGGTGAGGGCAGCTTCGAGGTGGGGGAGGGGTAGGTAAGGAGGGCAAGGACAGATGGCCGCAGGCAGACGCAGACACATACGCAGACGGGCTGGGTGTAGCTGGGACAGCTCTGTGGTAGGGAAGGAGCTGCAGTGGATGAGCAGGGAGAGCTGACAAGAGGGAGGAAGCAGGGGGTGAAGGGGAGTGAGCAGGACAGGGGGGCTGTTTAGATGGAAAGAAGGGGAGGGAAGAAGGAGGGAGATGGAGGAGAGAAAGAAGGGGAGAGGGGCAGGAGGGATATGCTGGAAGGGTTGGGCCTAGGGCAGGGGCAGGGATGCTGGCTCAGGTCCCCAAGGGGGCAGTGCCTGAAGGAGAAGCCCTGGCATTGACACCAGTCCCAAGTCCAGACTCAAGTGCAGGGGGCCCAAGCCCCAGGCCACAGAGACCCCCTTCAAGGCCAGCAGGGATGCTGTGGTTGAATCTTACACCCCAGGAGGATGTGGTGGGGCTGCAGCCTCAGCCATGAGCGGCCTCAAGGGTCCCCACAGGGCTGGCCACAGGCCCTGGAGGGCAGCCTGGACTGGAAGGAGGGAGGGAAGGAGAAATGTGCCTGAGGGGAGGGCGCTCCTGAGGGGTGGGTGCTCCTGAGGGGTGGGTGCTCCTGAGGGGTGAGTGCTCCTGAGGGGTGGGGTGCTCCTGAGGGGTGGGGTGCTCCTGAGGGGTGAGTGCTCCTGAGGGGTGAGTGCTCCTGAGGGGTGGGGTGCTCCTGAGGGGTGGGTGCTCCTGAGGGGTGAGTGCTCCTGAGGGGTGGGGCGCTCCTGAGGGGTGGGGAGCTCCTGAGGGGTGGGCACTCCAGCCGAGGGCATAGCCAGCGCAAAGCCCCCAGGCAGGAATGTGCCTGGCGTGTTTGGGAACCCCAGGGTGGCCTGGGAGGCTGAGCCTGAGGGGTTGAGAGGACTGGTGCAGGAAGATGAGCTCAGGGAGGTGATGGGGCTGGATCATGCCAGACCTGCAGGCCATGACAAGGATTTTTGGCTTTTTCCTGCTTGAGACAAGAGCCACGGACGGTTTGGAGCATAGGGGGACACATGGGGGGGGACACCCCCTGGGTGACACAGGCACCTGCCTTTACAAGAGCCCTCTGGCTGCTGCTTGGAGGAAAAACTGAAGGGGGAAGAGGGAGGCCGAAGCAGGGAGATCGGGAGGAGGCCACTGCAACATTCCCAGCAGTGACGAGCCCAAGTGGCCTCAGGTGCAGGCTGAAGGCTGGAACTGGGCTATCTTAGGGCAGAGGCGTCAGAATTAGCTGACGGGCAGGAGAGATGGGAGGTAGCCAGGGAGGAGGCCCAGTGGCAGCAAAGATGCAGCTGCATCCGCCCAGGAGGCTCCAGAGCAGGCCCTCAGGTGCCTGCGGTCTGTTGGCCAGGAGTTCATTAACTGACCACCTTCCTGTGACAACTTGGTGAGGGGAGCGGGGGTGGGGGGGTGCCCCAGTAGCAGGAGGCCAAGCCAACCAATGACCACACAGACACCCCAGCCCCTCCCTGCTCTGCCCCACAGGCAGCCCTGCGGGCACCTGGCAGGTGTGCAGATGGCCGGCCACAGCCATGCAGAGCAGGAGGGGAGCCTGGCCATCCCAGCCCCAGGACGGAGCCCACCTCCTGCCAGCCCAAGCCCACCCCGGGGACGTCCCAGGGCCCAAGCGGGCACCCTCTCTCCCCAGAGGAAGGCCAAGTGTGGCCCTGCAGCCAGGCCACCACCCATGCATGCTCCTAGGTGCCAAGCAGCTCCCACGCACAGGGCCCACAGCCGAGCCCTCTACACAGATGACCAGGTGACACCCTGCACACAAGCTCCTAGATCAGGGAGGAAGAAATGGGGCTCAGAGAGGCACAAGGGCTGCACAGCCGTGGAGGTGGAGGGGGTGGAAGTCGTGCCTGGGCCCCCTGAGGGCAGACGGATGGAGGGCCCTGGGATGGGTGAGTGCCCCAGTGAGGCCTGAGGCCACCCGAAATGCCAGGCAGCCCCACATGGGGAGGCAGACGAGCCTAAAATCATCTGGTTCCCCCTGCCCAAAGCTCAGCCGTGGTCCCTCAGGCCTGGTGGCTGCAGACTCAACCCGGGCCAGCCCGGTGCCATGTGGTGCCCCGAGGAGTGGCCAGACTGGGCAGTGGAAGAAGCCTTTGTTGCTCTAGAGGTCAGGCCATGTCCTAACCAAGCACCACCCCTTTAGTGCTGAGCCAATTCTGCCCATCTCACTCTGGGGGACTCTGGAGTCTCCCCTCCCTGCCGCTTAAGAATACAGAAGCCCCAGGGGCCTGGCGAAGCCCTGAACTGAACGCCTCACAGGCCGGGGTTCAAGGCCCAGGGGGCTGCCTGCTATGTAGGGCTGGAGGCAGGGGTCACTGAGCCCCCTGTTCCAAGCAAGCATGGAACCAAGCCACCCACCCTCAGTGAAGCTCTCGGAATGTGCTAAAAGCTGAACACGGACCACAGGACGGTCCTGACCCCCATCAGAGGACAGTTCTCTGTGCCTTGGCGCCCCCGGCCCTCCCCTTTCAGCTCTTCCCTCCCTTACTCCAGCCGCCCCCGACCACAAGCCTGTGCCTGCCCCAGGACCTTTGCACTTGCTGCTTGGCCCCCCGGAACGCTTTCCCCACTTCTTCCCACGCTCAGGCAGCTCCAGAGAGACCTGCTATCTGCCCTCCTCCTGCCACCCAGCTCCGGGCACCCAGTGCTCACCCACCTCCGAGCCTTTGCCCGAGCTAGCCCTCCCTGCATACCCACCCACCACCTCCCACCCAGCCCAACCAGCAGCAGAACCTCAGGCAGCAGAGGAGCTCCCGGCTGGGGGCCCCGTCTTACCTTGGTGAGGTCCTCGGATCCCCCAGGCTGCCCCGAGGCCAGCAGGGGTGACGGTCTCAGCAGGGGGTCAGGCAGCAGCTCCAGCCGAGGGCGCTTGCTTTCAATGAACTCCATCTCTGACTTGCCCAGCTCGGGGAGATATGAGTGGGACTCTGGCCGCAGGTGGAGCTCCTGGGACCTGTGGTAGGGGAGGCAGGTGGCGTCACAGGGAGAATGCCACTCTGAGAACGCCCAAGGTCCTGACCGCCTCTGCACCGAGCCCCTACTGCGCGCCGTGCTCTGTGTGGTCCTGCGGGAAGGTGCTCACAGGAGCGCACCTCCCACGGCCCCACGGCGGGGCAGGACTGCAATGCGGCGCTGCCTTCCTTCAGGTCCGCGCTCGCCCAGGACATTTACAGGGAGGGAGGGTGCCACAGAGGCACTGCAATGCCCCAAAGTGACTGCCCCTCCCTCGCCACTCAGGGTGGTCCGTGCACCAGCCCACCATCCCCACCTGGGGCTGGCTCCGAATTTTAGCAAGTTCCCCGGTGGTTCACAGGTACAGCCCATCTGGGAGAGGCTCACCGGTGACACCATTTCCCTCCCACCCACGAGGCGCAGACATCGCTAGCCTATCGCAGAACGCCTCCTGCGGAACCAGCCCCCACCACCTCTCAACTCAGCCCGGCAGCCCGGACTCCCCACTGACGGGCCCTCCTGAACCCTCGTCCGCAGTATGCCCAGAGAGTGCGTGGCCTTGCCTAACTCGGCACACCCCGCAGAGCTGGGACTCTTGGCCACCACCTCTCTGTGCCCACCTCCCTGGAGGGTCACCCACCACAAACAGGCTGAATGTGGCCCTTGCTAAAATGCTTTTCCCAGAGGCTGAGCAGGGAATCCATGGCCATTCCCCTCCTGCATGGGCCCTGCCTGGCTTGGTCCTTGCTGACCCCCCACCGCACTCCTGTCCCAGGGCCTTTGCACCTGCTGGGCTCTGCCTGGAGCATTGGGGCCACAGGCCCTCCATGTGAACTCCTCCCTTCAAGTTTTGGTGCAGATGGCGCCTCCTTGCCCCAGGCCAGACCCCACCTCACCCACCCGTCTGCCCTCTCTCCACTGCCCTCCTGTGTGCTTGGCGGCCACAGGTACTTCCTGGCCACCCCCCACCCCCAACCAGGAATGAGGCAGGGTGGTTCACCTGTCCTGCTTGTGGCTGTCCCCAGGGACTAGCACACAGTAGGCATTCAATCAGTGCCTGTAGACTGACTGAATGCTGCCAACTATGGCCTGGGCTAGAGCTGTGTTGCTGGCCCCGTGGGGGCGAGGCCGCCACCTCTCTGTGCCCACCTCCCTGGAGGGTCCTCAAGTCCCTGTCCCTCCAGAGCTGGGTCCCAAGACATCCCCTCTTCATGACCCAGAACCTAGGGCTTTGCCATCACGAGGTGCTTGGCAAGAAGCGCACGGCGGTGTTTTCGCTTAAACATGACAGAGGCGCCATGGTGGCTGGAGAAACATCCTCCCAAATTCACGGCTGCTGGAGCCTCAGAATGAGACCTTCTTTGGACCTAGGGTCACTGAACACGGAATTAAGATGAGGCCATTCTGGATTAGGATGACTGCAGTCCTTCTAACAGGACCAGGGAACACAGGGACAGATGAAGAGATGGCCATGTGAGGCAGGCGCAGGCGGAGGCTGAGATTGAGCAATGCAGCCACAGCCAGGGGACACCCAGAGCCGTCAGAAGCTGGTGGGACAGAAAAGCCTTCCGAGGGGCATGGCCCTGCAGATGCTCTGAATTCAGATCACGGGAATGCACTTCTGTGGCTTGAAGCCACCCAGTTTGTGGCACGTGGTGACAGCAGCCCCAGGAAACCAATCCCGGCACCAAAGGCAGGCTGCCCCAGCCTCCCCTCCTCCTCCAGACGCCAGCGCACACCCAGTCCACCAGCCCCGCCTGCCCCGGGAGACCAGCCCTAGGACGCCTCTGTGGTGTCATGAAGGGCCGGGGCCCGGGGCCTGGGGCCTGGGGCCCGGGGCCCCGAGTTCTAGTCCTGGCTGAGTAAACAATGGCCCATCCCTCAACCTGGCAGCCTCAGCTGCTCCATCTGAGAAACAGGCACAATGCCCCACACCTCAGGGTCTCCAGCAGAAGTTACTGGAGAAGGTGGGAGAAAGAACGTGGCCTAAAATGTGTGCACGGAGAGCTGGCTCTGGGCCCAGTCCTTGCCCTCCCCTTGCTGTAGTTCCCCAACTCCCCACCCCACCTCCCTCCCACCCACCACCTCACTTTTCATTCTCCTCCCGCCTGGATTAGGGAAAGCAAGGCTGGCCCAGCACAGGCACATACCGGAGAGCGTCCTCTGCCAGCTGGAGAAGACGGAGGAATGGAGGGGAGGGGAGGGGTCCTGGGGAAGCAGGTGTGGACTCGGCCCAGCCCTGCTGCAGCCCAACTCTGTGCTCCCCCCGCCCAAACTCACAGAGTCCACTGAAGGTCCAGGCTGGAAGGCCGAGGGTCACATGGCTCTTCCCTGCTGGTCCCCATCCTCAACCCAAGTCACGGCCACACCAGGTCGAGGGTGAGCCCACGGCCCCATACCCCCTCATTTCATAGACCCCTGCATGCTCCTGCTCCGCCACGGGCCTCTGCCTCTCTATCTGAGACAGAGCTCTGCGCCTCTCCTCACCGTTCATTCCCAGGCTGGAACTCCGACAGCAGGGAGGGCCTCCGCCGCTGGGGCTGGATGATGGAGCCGGGTGACAGGTGGGAGGCATAGTCACGGGAGTGGTGCTGGTAGTCCAGGAGCCCAACGTCCTGCGGGAGGGAACAGAGGAGCAGTGAGTGCCAGTGGGCACGGGCATGGCGGGGCAAGGCTATGGACACCTCTCTCCCGCCCTGGGCAGACAAGCTCACATCCCCGCAGGGAACTTCAGGGACCAACTGGCCAGAGGCCACCACCCCTGGGCGAAGCCAAGGAGGAGGAACACAGCCGGCTGAACAGCCCTGGGCTGCGCCCTTCCCACACAACCTCTCAGGGACCCATGATCACGCCCACCTTCCAGGTGAGACCGCCAAGCCTGGCAGGGCTAACGGGCCATCCGCGGCCACAGGCTGCTACAGGCCTGGAACCATACACCTGCAAAACCCATTCCAGCCACGCTGGCATTGATGGGGGGCCAGGCAGAGGAGAGGAGGCTGTCTCCACTTTGCTACCCTCCCACCCCATGCCACCCCTGCCGGGCAGCGGGTCCCTCCAGCCTGAGGAGTTGAAGGTCGGAAATGCAGCCCTGGGAAGACAGGACTACAGATGCGTACGGGGCAGCATCATATGCAAACAGGGACGCGCTGGCAGCAGCCACACTGGAAAAAGGCGCAACCAAAGTGCCCACTCCTCGGCGGGGGGGGGTAAGTGATGCCTCACTCGCCGGGGTAAGGATGGACGGTGGCAGACACTGACTGGCAGCGAGGCCTAAACACCGGGTTTCAGGATCAAGTACCCCCTGACCCCAAGCCCATACCGCAGGGAAGGCTCTATCCCAGACAGGAGGGTTAACCTCAGGCAAAGCAGCCTCCTTTAATATCACGCCACCCTCCACGTGAAAAGACTCTCCTTGCCCACGCCTGAGTCAAGCTCCTCTGGCCCATCCGCTCTGCGCGGGGCCTTGACCTTGGCCTTGCGGGGCTGCGGGAATCCTAAGTCAGTTTAGAGGAACGCCCACCCTCAAGCGCTCCTCAGAGTAATTTTCCACCCACTGACCCCTCCCTCCGCACGGCTGTGAGGCCCCAGCTGTCTTGGCCGAATC
Source organism: Leontopithecus rosalia (assembly GCA_028533165.1). Lineage (NCBI taxonomy): Eukaryota > Metazoa > Chordata > Mammalia > Primates > Cebidae > Leontopithecus > Leontopithecus rosalia. The sequence goes on along the minus strand of CM052656.1, from coordinate 7,386,430 downwards.
TGGATCGGAGCCCGGACTCTGTCCCTGCTTGTGACGGTCCTGACATTGATAGCACACCTGTCTGGCAAAACCAATTCCCCTTAACAAGTGCCCAGATGCTTTTTAACACATTATTCATTATCGTGGGGGGCTCGACATCAACAAATGAGATACAACCCGATTGCCAAATACGCTCAGGTTTGACAAACATTAAACTGTGTTTAAAAAAAAACCAAAACAACAGCAACAACAAAACAGCAACAACAAAACAGCAACAACAAAACAGCAACAACAAAACAGCAACAAGCCTCTCAAACAAAACAAGACGGGGTTCACTCACGCGCCGATCCCGATCGGTTAGTTCTGTCTGCCTGGAACACTCAGTTATGCTGTTTGCAGCAATCAGTTAGTGATGTCTGACACAGGTAAGGCTTCAGAGAGTGAAGTCACCTTTAGAGCAGGTGACTTCGTTTCTTCTTGGCACCTTTTTAAACTTTTCCCAATTTTCCATAAAACTCTAGTCATTCTTTTGTTGCCTGGCTTTTAACAAAGCAGTTATTTTGGCAAAGAGAATCACAGTGCCAGGTAGGTGTGACAGCGTACCTGCTACAGACCCAGAAGAGTCAGCACCTCGAGCCAGGGGCCCGGGGCCAGGGAGGATGAGCGAGTGGGACCCACGGGGACCCCGGCAGCCTCAGAAGCTGGAAACAGGAAAGGGACCTCCCTGGGCAGTCCGATGTAGATACCAAGAGCTGTAAGGCCTCCAACAGAAGGTATGTCTTTGGCCCTGTTATTCGAACCCTCTGGGCCTCAGTTTCTCCTCTTTGAAATGGGTGTCCAGCCCAGATTAAAGGAGGCCTGCACCTCCTACACTCAACTCCCTCACCTCTCCGAGGACCTTCCCCCAAGGCTGAGGGTAGCCTCCGGACGGCAGAAAAGGCATGGGCCTCCTCCTGAATCCCACACTGTCTAGCACAAGACGCCAGGTGCTCCCAGGGGAGGAGAAGGGAGAAGACGGGGCTGGAGGAAAGAAGCGGAGGAGGCCACCAGGCGGACGACGACATAGCTGCCAGGCAGAGACCTCACCACACACACGGAGGTGTGAGAAGAAAGCATCAAGCCTCATAGACTGCCAGGAGGACCCTCTCCACCCAGCTCTCCCACACCAAGGCCAAGTGGGCAGAGAGGCAGGGCAGCCAGTCCAGTCCCTGGGGAGAGGGCCTCGGCCAGATGGCGCCCACAGCTGCCAACCTTGGTGGAGGAGGCCCCAGGCCTCTGCATGGACCCTTTGCCTTAGTTTCCCAATTTAGGAGAGTCTCCGAGGAGCATCTTAGGGGCCATTTATGCCCAGAATGTGTGGGCGTTTTGTTACTGGACCCTAAACCCTGGGAGGCCCAAAGTCCACACTGGCCCCCACCACCAGGCTTGAAGCAGTCACCAGGGTTGAGCCCAGGGACTCCCCCACAAGAGTGCCGGGAAGCTCTAGGGGAAGGCAAGACTTGGGGAGACCCTACAAGAGAAACTGAAACTGACCCGAGGTGGGCCTGGGGGTCCCATGAGCTGGAACACACCCCGGCTGGAAACTACCCACCACGTCTCCGAGCAGGAGAGCTCCCAACACAAAACAGCAATCATAAGAAACGACAATAACAATACCCCACAGTAATAAACTGCCTACTGTGTGCACCTGCAGCTAAATGCTTTAAATATATTAATTAATTTCATCTGTAGAGCAACCCTGTAAGGGGGTATTACAAGTAGCCCCACGTAAAGATGAAAAACAGAGGCACAGAGAGGGCACGTGGCTTGTCCAAGTCACACAGCAGTAAGGGGATAGGTTCTGAGGAGCAAGGCGAAGGCTACGCTGACTTTCTGAGGAGGGACAAGAGGGGACGGGCCCCAGGCTCTGAACCTGTCTCTGGAGAACAACCTCGAACCTGACTCTGACTCGGGGAGAGGGAGCCGGACCCAGCTGCTCAGAAAGGGAGGCAGGAAAAGCCCATGCAGGTGACGCCCCCACCCCCTGCCTCGGAGGGCTTCTCCCCGGCCTCGGAGGGATTCTCCTCGGCCAGGGCACCTCTGAAGCTAGAAATCAGGGCCACCAATAAATCAATAAATTATACCCTTAAAACTCCTGGTTCGGAAGGTGGCAGGCCCCCTGGAAAAGCCGTGCACCCCGGAGGGAATCCCAGCTGTTGACTCCTTGGCTGGGCCCCAAGGGTAGGGAGGAGTGGCTGGGGGCAGCAGGAGAAAGGAGATAGATTCCAGGGGATGTCTGAGCGCTGGCTGTGAGTTCTTTGGAGGGAGAGGAGCGCCCTCTCTAGCGCCTGGATACAGCTCCCTACTCCAGAGGGAGCCCTACTTACTGGAATGCTCCATAGGAGCTCCTTAATCTGCACCTATCAACTAATTCCATCCTCACAATCTTAAAACCATCCTTGCTCAACTGATGGAGAAACTGAGGCACAAGGCGGTAAGGCCACTTGCCCCAGATTTCACACCTAGAACATCACTGGGGCAGGACGTAAATACCAGCAGTCTGGCTCCAGAAGGGAATGTTTGGGGCTACACACTAAAAGCAAAGGAAGAATTTGGGCTGGTCTTGGACTCTGGATTCATGGGTCTCTCCTGGAATGATGGCAGCTACTGCCAAGAGAGCGCCTACCTCAGGACCTTTGCACATGCCCTTCCTGCCGCCTGGAACATTCCTCAGCCAGATTCCCATACGCCTGGCCCTCTCCCTGGCTCCAAGTTCAGCTCCAAAGGCAGCTTCTGAGTGAGGCTCCTCCCTGCCCCTCTACTTAAATCTGGGCTCCCCCAACCTTCCTCTAGTCTCCTTCCTAGATCGCTGTTCTCCGTGAGGAGGTCAGGGCCCTGAGACAGGCATACTTACCTGTTCCGTTCAGAGCTACACAGCGAGAGCCCGGAATGGGCACAAGACACCTGGTGGTATTTGCTGGAGGGAGGGAGGGATCTCCCAGCATGGGAGCTCCCACCAGCTTCTCTTTTGAAGGCCAGATCATCCCTCCACAGCCTCTTAAAAGCCATCACCAAGCACCAGGAACTGAGCTGGAAGAGGGGCCATGAAGCTAACAGAGGGACCCCCAACTCGGGGCACTCAGGACACTACAAAGCCTCCCACAGTCACCTCTCCCAGCGATCCCCACGCACCCACTTCCCCTGGCCCGGCCCAGGCGGTCTCTGCAGTCTGGGAGCCTTGGCGCAGGGGAGTACTGCTCCACCAGAAGTCTGCGACTTCGTGCATTCCAACAAGGTGGGCACAGAACATGACAGCGTGCAGACCCCTGGCATCCAAGGGCGTGACCAACTCTGACACCACCGGACCTGGCTGAGCTCCTGCGTCTGTGCAATTGACAATGGATCGATTTCTGACAAACTGGAAATGAGACAGACCGGTCCTTCCCACAGAGAATCTGATAAGCGCTCATCTAGGTCAAGAGTCAGCACACTAGCGCCCAAGGCCAAAGCAGCCCTGGCCAGCGGCGTCCAGTGACACGGGCGCAGGCCACGCCCACTCCCTTACTCCCGGGCCGAGCTGCTTTCACACCGCAGGGGCCAAGAAGTGGGTTGGCATGGCCTGAAAAGCCTGAAATACTTACACAGAAGGTGTGCTCACCCCTGCCCTAGGGGCAAAGCCCAAAGTGGACCCTCGGGGTGAGACAGAGGCTACAAAGGCGATGTGATAACAGCATATTGATTGATCACATCAAATGTCTGCTTACTCTGCCCATACCCTGTTTGAAGGGCTCTGCGCCTATCAACGAATTCCATCCTCACAATCTTAAAAGCACCCTTGCTCAACTGATGAGGAAACTGAGGCACAGGGCAGTGAGGCCACCTGCTCTGGGTTTCACAGCTAGGATACCACTGGGGCAGGATATAAACACAGGCAATATGGCTCCAGAACAAGTGCTATGAACCACTCTTCAATACTGCGGCACAGAGACGTTAAGTAACTTGCCCAAGGCCACACAGCAGAAAGGGGTCATGCTGGGATTCCAACTCCGTGTCCCTGCTTTTAACTGCATTCAATTCAGCCCAAGGTCTGGAGGAGCTCAAGAGCATTCAGGGGTCCCAGAGAACTTGAAGAAGGCAGAATCAAACTGGGCCACAGAAAGCACGAAAGGAGGCCAGGAGAGAAGGACGCGTTGCTCTCCGGGAAACAAAAGTTGTGAGCATTTTGTTACTGGACCCTCAACCCTGGAGACCCTCAGTTCCCCACCCTCAGGGAGACCCATGGGGTCCTGCTACTGTCATGAAGGGAAGCTGGGCCTGAGGATGGAGAGAAAGGGGCACAGAGGGATGCAGCAGGTGGGCAGTGGGGGCCGGGGTGACACCCATAGAGCCCTGGAGAATGGCCAAGCCTGCATCAGGGAACCAGGGCTTCCCATGGTCTCGGGGGTCAGGCCTCTGTCTGCAAGCACTCCCTAAGGGAAGCCTCCCATTTGCACTGGGAACCACTCACCAGCAGTCTGCTGAGGACGCAAAGCAGAGCACAGGCAGAGGTGGCAGCTTCCACGGCCTGTGCCATCCAGCTCGGGCTCCACATCCACAGTCCTGTGGTTCCCATGGGGAAGAGGCCCCGCTCAAGTCTCCTGCCATCCCCCCAGGAGTAGAGATGACCACCCCGGGCTTGCTGTGTGCAGACTCTGCCACCGACGTGCAGACCCCCAGGACACTGGTACTACAGGGGGGGAAACTGAGGCCGTTCCACATGGCTGTAAGCGGCTCAGTGCCACTCAGCAAGCTGGACATGGAGAGGGATTCGAAGCCACCCTGAGTTTCTTGCAGGCTGCAGGGAAGGCTGGCTTCCCGTGCCTGGAGTGCCAGGAAGACTCTCCAGTCGGGAGAGCCAATCCCAGGAGGCAAGCCTATCAGGAGCGTGTGTGCGGGTGACCTGAATCTGGGGTCACTGAGGCGGCTCCTGGATCCCAGCAGAACGGCCTCAGCTACTGCAGAAGGAACCAGGGCCGCCAGGTTCCCACCACTGACTGTCCCTCACCCAGGGGTTCTGTCTTTCCGTGGCTTGATTTCCCCTTTCTCTGTTCCATCTTCCCAGGATCCAGGAGCTCAGGAAGAGGGCAGCATCTTTCCAATTGGGTCTTGCCAATTAAAAGGACAGGAAGGGTTTGGGGGCCGAGGGGCTGCCAGGGAGGGGCCTCCAGATCACAGCCCCCAGTTCACCTCCAACCCGCAACAAGAAAGTGGCTCCCCCTGCGCATATGCCCAGGGCAACCGGGCCCTCCCCAGAGTGCCCAGAACTCTTCTCCCTACCCTTCAAGAGACAAGCAGGGGTCCCTGGCAGACAACCCTACCATGAGGCCAGAGGGTCAGATATGGGGCAGTTCCCCCAGGGAGGAGCAGACAGGTGGCCCCTGCTGTCCCCACACAAGGACAGAAATGATGGTACCTGTGGCCGCCAGGCTGGGCCCTGCTCACTCCCTGGCCTCCGCCTCCTGCCTGGAAGGGGTGGTGAGCGCTTGACCCTGTCCGCTGCGTCCTGCGTCACTGATGGCCCAGCAGGAGAAGAATGGGAGGTGTCTAGGGTCAGCCAGTGATCCCAACTGCCCAGAGGAGGGCCCAGTTGGGACAAAGGGCAGGAGAGGAGGCGGGAGGGCACTAGAGCCACAGGAGCCTGAGGACTCCCAAAGGCTAGGGGGTGGAGGAGAGTGGGGACCTCCAACAGGACAGGTCAAGAAACCAGACAGAAGCCAGCAGCCCCCCGGGCAGGCAGGTTCCCCTCCAGCAGCTGCAGGAACAGCAACGAGAGCAAGGAATGGCAGCAGCGAGTGGACAGCCCAGGCAGGCCGTGAGCCAGGCACTGTCTTAAGAACGTTCAAAGATCCACTTTACCCCTCGTGAGAATCTAGGAGACGGGGACGCTCCGTAACCCCACTTCATGTGTGACAAAGCTGAGGCCTGAGGTGACGAAACTGCAGTTTCCCACACTGTGAAGTATTTTCCCTTCAACAAAATACAGAGCGTGACAGTCCTGCCCCGGGGTGATGAGGGGACCGGGCACAACCATACATGCTCAGGGCTGTACACAGCATGTGACCCGCAGCAGGTGCACAGCTCACGAGAGCTCTTCTTTTTGCTAGTGGTGACAGATAATGACAATGATGACTAGACATGGAATCATTTCCCACAGGGAGCCTACGCTTTAGCCCTGGGCACACAATAGGTGCTCAATAAATAGAGGCCTGGGGGAGGTTTGCGGGGGCACAGAGGCTTGGAGCCTCCGTGCAGGGGCAGCCTCCCCATGGAGGGGATCGCACCTGAGGCCTGGGATTTCGCCCCCGAGTCCTCATCTGCAAAGTGGGATGACAGCACAAGCCGCTCTTTCACGGGGCTGCTGGGGAGAATGCAATGACCCTCCCCAGGGACATGCTGCCCTAAGAGGACCCGAAGTGCACACACTGACAACAGCTGGCTCTGCAAAGCGTCCCGGGGTCCCAAGCCCACAGGAGGCGACTGTGTCCAGAACCCCCAAGCAGGGCCCGGGAGCTCATACGCAAAACCTTCTCGCTCACTGACGGAAAGGTCCTCCCACACAGCTTCCTCTGTGGGTCTGACAAGAGGGGCCACACTAGCCAGGCAGGACAGACACATGCACACCACAGGCGCCCCACGGTGGCCGGCAGAGTCAGCTTCTACTCCAGCTGTGACCTCCAGGCCTCACGCCCCTCACTGAGCAGCCAGGAGGTCACAAGGTGAGACCCACACTTCTGAACGCCGCTTGGCAAACACCAGTCATGGTATACAGCAGGCACCCCATGAATGCCAAAGGAGCAAAACCGAGGCCCGTCATCCTGGTCTCACTCATGCAATGAGAAATGAGGCAGGAAACGGGGACCCCGCCGGGAGGTGGGGCAGGGAGGGTGGCAGGAGGGGGGCATCTTAGGAGACCGGATGAGAGCACACGCGTGGGCAGGCACCAAGGCCCACCTGCTCCCAGGGCAGCCCGTCTGCCCCGGCCATGGGCATGTTCCCCAGAGACACAGCCAGCGCCCTGGGCCCTGCTGTCAGGGAGGCAGAGATGTGACCTGTGCGACGCCTCCTCATCTCAGAGCCTTGAGCCTGGGGGGCCAGGCAGAAAGGGGAGCTATGACCTCTCTGGCCCCGTGGCGCCCCGGAAGGCACTCCCATCCTACCCAATCCCGTGGCAGGGTGGGGACAGAGGCGAGGTTGGGCCGCAGGAAAGTGAACAGAGCAGGGGCTCCTCTTTTGCACACCGAGCCCACTGCCAGTCAAGAGAGGGCAGAGCCCCAGCTCAGCCCGGCCCTGGCCTCCAGCTTCCCTGCTTTAAAATGGCAGCAAAGATTTTACCAGATGCTCTGGAAAAGGCTTCAGACACCATGAGCCTCTGCGGAGGCCTCCCCTCTGTCCTAGAGGCTCAGAGCCACACAAGCCTGACTCCCAGGAAAGGGTGAAGACTCAGCAGAACGGAAGGATCTCACAGTGGCCCCAGGCGCACTCATGTGCCCCCTTACCGTGTGCGTCCGGGCGATCTGCACGGGGTAGGAGAGGCCGTGGGGCGGGTAGCGGGGCTCGGTGGCCCTCCACGTCTGCGCCACAGGCTGTGTCGATCCCGACATGGTGGTAGGGAATGGGGGCTCCCAGGCCCCAATATGCTTTCTCTTAATCGCCACCAAGGATTAAAAGCCGGTCCTTGTCATCGGCTCACGGGCCACCCCGTCACTGGCACCTGTGAGAAAACAAGAAAAGAAAAATAAGATCAGCCACGGGGCCACCGGGGCCGCTGGCTCCTCTGTGTACAGGTTCCCGAGGGGTTCCTGTGGTCCTGTGAGGACACACCAGCACCCAGGGGCCTGCCTGGACCTCCTCCACCCACTGACACACTCACCTGCCCTCCAGCAGCACAAGGAGACGGGCTTGGCGTTCAAGGTCCCTCTGAGCCATGCAAGCCACACATGGGACCAGCAGCCCCTCCCCACCCAGGCCCTCACGGCGGGCACAGGGACTCTGCGCTGCCCTCACCACCACGCAGATGGCTCCCAGCCCCCCTTGGCCCCCCATCCTCACTCCAGGACCCCTGGGTTTCTAAGTCACAGGGCAGAGTTCCCAGAAAGCACCTGTCCTAATGGGGTGGCCAGCGGGGACAGCACACACCGCTGTCCTGGGCAACAGGGGCCAGGGCCAGCTCTGGCAGGCCACAGGCCACAGCATGACCCGGGCAAGGCTGTGACCCTGTGCAGGAGGCTGACACCATGACCTGAGCAGGACTGGTAGGAGGTTAGCCAGATGCAAGCTGGGAGGTGGGATTAAGGCATGGAGGGCCGCACCAGAAGAGCCAAGGGCAGAGTGACAGCCCGTGGGCCTGCACCCTTGGGATAGGCGCCCCAAATGGCTCCAGAGCCAGATACTGGAGCCTTCCATGGGAGAGGATCTATTCATGGCCAAGCCAGAGGAATAACGGAAGCGGGCCAGCAGCTTTGCAGATGGAAAAACAGCCCCACAGCAAAGACACAGCCCAGCCAGGGAGCCACGGGGGCCCCTACTCAGAAGCTGCCTTTGCCAGGAAATCCCTGAGGCCCTTAACAAGGCTTCTTCCCTTCTTCTGCCAGCCACGGCTCCATTCTGCCTGCTGGGCTTACAACAGGGTCCCATCCCAGACCAAGTCCCCTGCACACTCTCCCTGAACCAGCCCCTCAGAAAAGGTGTGTCTATCAGGTCCTGCCTCATGCAAATCCCTCTCCAGCACCCCCACAACTGCACACCTCCCCCCAGAGCTTAGGAAAGTGCACCCTGGCACAGGGCCCAGAGACTGGATGTGGGCCTCTAACAGCAGAAGACTGAGGCTGCATCACATAAGGTCAGGGGTCAGGAGGGGAAACAGAGCATACCCAGCCCTTCATTTCATCAGAACACCCCCTCCCCTGACCTGAGAGGGTGACTGTCCTTCTTCAAGCAGGCACTCCCTGGGGCCTTATGTGGAGGAGTAATGGAGGAAGGTAAGGGTGGGCGGCCCTGACCACATCCCAGGCCCACCCCATCACTCACTAGTGGAGACTTGACCTTGCCTCCCTCCCCAGGCTCCAGGGACGGTCATGTGACCCAGTCCCGGCCAGAGTCCTTCATGCTCCTGGGCCAGCGACTGGCTCAGAGATGAGCCTGTGACCCAAACGGAGCCAACGAGAATCCACCTTGAGACTTTCGCTGCTGGAACTAGGAGCACGGTGCTCTCTGCTAGGGATCTAAGCTGGGATGGAAGACTGGAGGGGGCCAGCATCGGCAGGAGCCTGCCTGAGACCCATGCCCCCGGGGGGGAAGGCAGCACGGAAGGGCGGGTGGTGTCCGATGACAGCCACGGCTGGAGGCAGGTGGAAGCCTGCTGGCTTCATTAGGGGAGCCGGGATGCTCCTTCTGCACGTTTTGTCTTTGGCAGCTTGAGCTGGGTTTCTGTCACATGCCACCAAGAGTTTGGGCTCACACGGAGAGAAGGAGTCACAGAGGAGGCGACCCTTCAGCTGGCTACTGTCCATCCTTCAGACATGGAAAAGCCAAGGAATTCCAGAGCCAAGCCTGACGCATCCACCACTGCCTCAGTGCTGCCTGCTGGCTCCCCCCGCCCGACACAGGATGCACGGTGCAGTTCCTGTGAATGTGGAAGCAAGTCCTGCTCCACCATCGCTACGCTGTGTGGCCCTGGGCAAGTCACTTGCCCTCTCTGAACCTCCAAGCACGCCTTGTTCCTTAAACATCAGACATTCATGTGCCACCCCTGCATAGGAACTTCTGGTATAGAGATTACCAAGGCCATGGCCATCTGTGTACTTACGTTTCTTCAAAGCAAGTCACTGTCATTCAGTTAGGCATAATTTTACTTACAAGAGAAGCTTATTGTCGGCATAGGAATACAGAAACCCAGTACGATGTGAAATAAATAGAAAGGCATAGGAAGAACAAGCGCGCACCCACGCACATGAAGACATCTGTCCATCTCCCGACCACCTAAGTCCTCCTGCCAGGACCCCATGAAAGGCCAGGTGGTGGAGAGCAGGCACTCAGCAGTGCCCAGCACACAGTAAGTGCTCAGCAAGCCAGAACTCCTAGACTACTGTCACCAGGACGCAGCTGCAGCCCAGTCACCAGCGATGCTCCGATGGGGAGGCAAGTAGCCGGAAACCAGGGGCTGGTCCTGGGAGGGCGGGCAGCACTGGTCGCCGGGACCCAGCCCTGTTCTAAAATTCCTGCGAGACCTCGGCTCCCAGTCTGCAGACCCTGGTCATCTATTGCAGCAAATCGGCTCCCAGTCTGCAAACCCTGGTCATCTATTGCATCGAAGCAGATTCTATCCCCCTCTCTTGAGGTTTTCAACAGCTACTGGTCTCGGAGGAGACGTAGCAGCCATCACTTCTGCAGGGTGCTGCTCCCGAGGTCTGCGCCTCTTCCAAGGGCACCGCGGGCAACCAAATTTTGTGTTGTGCAAGGTGGCCGCGAGGCCTCTTTTACCCACAGCTTTTCCAGCCTCCTTTGTCCAACGAGACGCCTCCTGGAGGTGAGAGGACCCTGACACACGCTCACCATTGTGCACCAGAGGCCAGGGAGGGTGACACCTTCCTAAATCACCCGGGCAGGCTGGCTTTCTGGTCCCTGGTATTGACCCTGTGCCCATCCCGGAGCATGGGGCTGGGACCTCCACCCCTCACCCACCAAGGGGTCCCCCCACCAGCCCCCTGCCCAGCATCCTCACAGGCCGGTGGGCCTCATGCTGCCCTCACTCACCACGAGCTTAGGAAACCCGATTTCCAAGCCCCCCCCACCTGAGCCACGCTTGCTGCCAACTCGAAAAAAACAAATGTTAGGCCGGGCGCGGTGGCTCAAGCCTGTAATCCCAGCACTTTGGGAGGCCAAGGCGGGTGGATCACGAGGTCAAGAGATCGAGACCATCCTGGTCAACATGGTGAAACCCCGTCTCTACTAAAAATACAAAAAATTAGCTGGGCATGGTGGCGCATGCCTGTAATCCCAGCTATTCAGGAGGCTGAGGAGAATTGCCTGAACCCAGGAGGCGGAGGTTGCGGTGAGCCGAGATCGCGCCATTGCACTCCAGCCTGGGTAACAAGAGCGAAACTCCGTCTCAAAAAAAAAAATGTTAGAAATCCTCAGGTTTGGCGGATCCTCAAAAATGTAAACATAGAATTACCACGTGACCACTGAGTCCAGTCCCAGCATCCACCTGGAAGAACTAGAAAGGGGCTCCAACAAAACACGATATGCGCGTTCACGGAGGCATGTTCACGGAATGCTCGTTCACTGTATGCGCATTCACGGCGGCACGTTCACGGTATGCACGTTCACGGCGGCACAGTCATGGCAGCACGTTCACTGTATGCACGTTCACGGCGGCACAGTCACGGCAGCACGTTCACTCTATGCACGTTCACGGCGGCACAGTCACGGCAGCACGTTCACTGTATGCACGTTCACGGCAGCACGTTCACTGTATGCACGTTCACGGCGGCACAGTCACGGCAGCACAGTCACGGCAGCACGTTCACTGTATGCATGTTCACGGCAGCACGTTCACTGTATGCACGTTCACGGCGGCACAGTCACAGCAGCACGTTCACTGTATGCGCGTTCACGGCGGCGCGAGTCACAGAAGCCAGGAGGCGGACCCAGCAAACATTCCCGTCTGTCCCTACAGTGGAGTAGTACGCAGCCATAAAGAGGAATGAAGGACTGCTGTGTGCCGCGCCACACACACCCAGAAAATGTGACGCCGAACTCAAGAGCCCAGACAGAAAAGGCCACGTATAATGTGACTCCATTTACATGAAATGTCCGGGGCAGGTACATCCACAGAGACAGAACGGAGACCGGCGGTTCCCAGGGGCGGGTGAGGCAGGAATGGGGCCTGCGAACAGGTACAGGGTTTTACAAGGCAGTGAGGCAAAGCTTTTGAAACTGAAGCGAGGAGGCGGGTGCACAGCACTGCAAGTGGGAAAAAAGTAAGCTTTGACTTTTCATCAGCAGCTTTGGAACTGAATGCCAAGAAAATCTGATTCTATCATTTCCTCAAGGATGCAGGCAGAGGAGGATGAGGGAGCCTCTCGAGGGTCTCCAGGATCTGGTCCTGGCCACATGAGGTTCTGAGGACAGATCCGAGCTGGAGCAGGGATTCAGACACAAAAGGCCCCACCCAGGTTGCCGCTGGGTCTGGCTGCGCTGGGGTCAGAGGCAATGGGCGGCATCCGAGTATTTACAGACACTCTGGGGTTTCTGCTGAGCCTTGGACTAGCGCTGGAGGCTTGATGTGGGCCCCGGGGGGTTCCAGGCCCTGGAGGGTCTCGGACTAGGCGCCCTGCCCAGCCCTGGGGAGAGCCAGGGGATATGAGGAAAGAATTCCAGAGGGTGAAGCAGAGGGAGGGAGAGTGCTTCGGCAGGAGGCACGGCTGAACAAGAGCAGGGAGGTGAGCACAGGCCAGTGAGGAGTGAGCGAAGGTGGGGTGGGGGTGGGGCGAGCGCAGCCCCAAAGGTGAGGAGGGCCGGGGGATGAGCACAGGCACTGTATGTTTAAGAAATTCATTGAGTGAATATGGGGGGGAGATGGGGACAGTCACTCGGGGCCCCATGGGCCTGGGTAAGGATGGATTGTATTCCCAGGGCAGTGGGGAGCCACAGAAGGTGGCTGAGGGGGAGAGTAAAGGGTTAGAGCGTTTTACGAGCAGGAGTGGATCAGGGAGACCTGGGGAGGCTCCTGCAAATGTCCACGAGAGGAGCCGCTGGCGGGATCAGCGACAGAGAAGAGGACGTGGGCAGGTGGGTAAAAGTCAGGAGGGAGACGGACTGCAGGCTGTGGAAACAGCTGGCTGCAGGAACATGGGAGGATGCCCCCGGACGCCTCACGGCTCTGAGCCTGCCTCCTCAGGTGCAGAGTGGGGACACGAGAGTCCCACTCCACAGGCCAGAGGCGAGGACTCTGTGCCTTTTGCCTGGGGAACAGCAGGGGCTCAGCCATGCATAGTCAGCAAGACCAGGCCTCTGTGGAGGACAAGACAGCGCCTGGGTACAAGTTCTAAGGATTTGCAAATCTCAGGTGGCCGGGAGGCCCAGTGGGGACACCAAGGGCCCAAGCAGGCCTCTGCACATCCCAACCACCAACCGCAGCCCCAGGGCCCCTGCTAGCCCCTGCACCAGCTGGAGGAGGGCCGCAGATCCCACGCAGGCAGGTGGAGGGGCTCCCCATGCACAGCGGCAGCAGTCTGTCCCCGGGCCACGCCCGCCAGGAGGCAGCACACACACAAGTGCCCCCCGCCCCTGCTGCAATCAGCCGGGGCAGCACAGCAGCCAAGCAGGCCACGTCCCCTGTTCCCGGCCGCTGTACACTTTGATGAGGTTCCCAAATCCGCAGCCAAAAGCTCGGGCCATGAGCTCTGACTGGCCGTCCATCTGCCTTGCTTTCTGCTGAATCAGAGCCCCTCCTGGTACCTGGCACACAGTAGGTACACACAAATGACTGCCCAGCAGAGGTGCCTGCCAGCAACACAGCGATGCCAGAAACCAACACACCTGTGTCCCCTTCCCACGTGGCCGGGCAGAGGCCCCTTTCCCGGAGGTCCTGGAGGCTTCCATGGGGCCTCCCACTCCTGCATTCCTCTCCAGCTCCAGCAGGATGAGGCCACACCGAGACACATACCATAGATTTTCCGTGTCTTGAGCAGCCTGGTTCAGACCTGGAGGGGGTGGAATTACAGGGCAAGGGGCCGGCAGAGGTGTGGGAGCGGCAGGCTGTGGGGCGGAGGAAAGGCACGCGGTGCTCTCTGCCCTACACGTGCCTTAAATTTTCTGGGAACTACTGGGCGCTGACATGGGAAGAACCTGTGGCAGGTGGGGGAGCCTCGGATTTAAAAACCAGCCTGCCAGGCAGAGCGCGCCACGGCGTGCACACAAGCACACACAAGCACACACATGCACACACGCACACACATGCACGCGCACGCACGCACGTGCACCCACTCAAAACCCTCTGGTACTCTGAGAAGCCCAAGGCACAAAGCCCTCCTGGGGTGGGTGGAACCATTTGCTCCACTCACTTCAGAAAAAGCACCTACTGTGTGACAGCCCCTGAGAGGCTCGGTGCCTGGCACACACCAGGCATATTGGCCCCCGGCCTGCACCACCACAGACTGAGTGGCTTCAAACAACAGCCACGGCTTCTCACTGCTCTGGGGGCCTTGAGTCCAAATCCAGGTGTCTGCAGGGCGCACGGCCTCCGGAGGCTCTGGGGAAGCCCTTCCTGCTTCCTCCCTCCTCCAGCTCTGCTGGCCTGCAGCAGCCCCGGCGTTCCCCGGCTTTAGAGGCACCGTGCCAGTCTCTGCCTCCATCTCCACGCGGCCTTTCCGCTGCATCTCCTGTCTCTGTGTCTCCCCTTCTTCTAAGGACGCCAGTCTTCTTGGATCTAGGGCCCTCCCTACTCCGGTTGTGACCTCATCTTAACTAATGAGATCTGCAGAGACCCTTTCCAAACACAGCGGCGCTCCTGGGCTCCAGGCGGACGTGCGTTAAGGAGGAACGCTAGCTACTCCAGTAGGCGCTCCAGAAATACTCGTTTTGTTCACTACTATATCCCCAGAGCCCAGCACACAGTAGGCATCTAATAAATATTTACTAAACAAAACCACTGCACTGCAGCCAGCCCAGCCCAAGAAGCCGGCCCCGGGGAACTCTGGGGCAGCAAGGGTTCTGGGTTGTGTCTCCGCGGGCCCGGCTATTGACACCTGCGTGTTTACTTTCTGGCACACAATAAAAATTGGGGCACCAGCCGAGCATCCGATGGCTACCTTCAGCGGGACTCCAGTCGAAAAACGAAATCGGCTCTGGAGTGAGTCCTAAGGCTCAGAGAGCTGGAGGGACATGGCAAGGGTGCACCTCACCCAGCCCGGCCCACAGGGGCCCCACGGCCAACGCTGAAGAGGGTCAAGAGAGAGCTGCTGCTGCCCGGCCTGATGGCTCCCTCTGTCCGCCACGATTTATGAAGCACCTACTGTGTGTAAGGTGCTAGGGACGCAGCAGTGAAACTACTGATCTCCAATCTCCCACCCCGTGGAGCTGCCGTGCCAGCAGGCAAGCCTCAACTAAGAGGATGGCAGACGCTGTTGGCACTATGGAGAAAAGCAGAAGCAGGAGGAGGCGGGCAGGCAATGGGGGCTACATTTTGAAAGTGGGCAGTCACGAGTGTGTCACCAGAGGCGCCTCTATGCAAAGGCATGGGGGAGAGAAGGGCGTCTACGCAGCAGGAGCGGCAGGTGCAAAGATCCTGGCAGGACCGAGCCCAGTGTGAGGACAGCAGGGAGGCCTGCGTGGGAGAGCGGGCTGAGTGGGGACCCGTGAGGCCACTCAGTGGCACTCCCAGGGAGGTGGGAAGGACACGCTGGTGCACTTGAAGCAGGGCTGGTGTGCAGCCTCCTGTGGCAAGCCTGCCTCTGGTGTCTGTGTTCAAAGGACACTAGCTGCCTCTGTCGGGGAGCACTGGGCACAGGCATCTGTCTGGGGCACAGGTAAAGGGGTCCTGTAACCCTCAACGATGACAGCCACAATCTCAGGGCCCTAGAGAAATGGCCTCCACCCACACACGGCGGCAGGCCTGCAGGAATGAGGCCAGGCTCCTTGGCCCTGACTTAGAAAAGTCATTCCACTCCCTAAGGAGGGGCCAGGTACCCTCCCCAAGCCTGTCGTTGGCTCTGCCCAAGGGGCTGAGGGTCAAATACTAAGAGCTCAACCCTAGGTGTCACCCACAAGGATGCCGTCCACCCTCGAGCTGAGACCAGGCAAGCCAAACCCATCCTAAACCCCGGCTTCCCGCCCGTTCTCATCAATCAGAGAATTATTTCCGCATCCGTTATGTGAAAACACTGGACAAACACAACTACAGCAGTGACCAAGTCAGACAAAGGCCTGCCAGCCAGGGCCCAGGACCAGTGACACATCTGTCCCAGCAGGCCGATGGTCAGCCAGGTGTTCAGCAGGGGGAGGCTGCATCGAGGGAGAGGACAGAAGAAGGACAGAGATGGGAGGACGGAGGAGGAAGGAGGAAGAGAGAGAGGAAAGGAGGATGGACAGATGAATGCACGCATGGATGGAGAAAGGAGGGCGGACGGATGGATGCACGCGTGGACGGAGAAAGGAGGGCGGACGGATGGATGCACGCGTGGACAGAGAAAGGAGGGCGGACGGATGGATGTACGCGTGGACGGAGAAAGGAGGGCGGACGGATGGATGTACGCGTGGATGGAGAAAGGACGGCGGACGGATGGATGCACGCGTGGACGGAGAAAGGAGGGCGGACGGATGGATGCACGCGTGGACGGAGAAAGGAGGGCGGACGGATGGATGCACGCGTGGATGGAGAAA
>CM052656.1:7346249-7369550 GCA_028533165.1 Leontopithecus rosalia | reverse complement strand
GGACTCCTGGATGGAGGGCTGCTGGAGTGAGTGTGTGTCTAACGGACTCCTGGATGGAAGGCTGCTGGAGTGTGAGTGTGTGTCTAACGGACTCCTGGATGGAGGCTGCTAGAGTGTGAGTCTGTGTCTAATGGTCTCCTGGATGGAGGCTGCTGGAGTGTGAGTGTGTGTCTGACGGACTCCTGGATGGAGGGCTGCTGCAGTGTGAGTGTGTGTTTGATGGACTCCTGGATGGAGGGCTGCTGGAGTGTGTGTGTGTCTGACGGACTCCTGGATGGAGGGCTGCTGGAGTGTGAGTGTGTGTGGGCAGCCAAGACACAGGTCTGTGGCCAACCCAAGTAGACACCAAGGCCTTGGGGGTGACGAGGGGACACATATGAGCACCCCTCACCTTTGGAGCCCATTCTGGAGGTTCCAGGAGAGGTCCCATGACAATGAGACAGTGGGCAGCTGGCTCGGGCGGCCCGGACGCCTGGAGAACTCCCCGCTGGCTGCTGCTGGCCCAAGAGGGGAGGCCCTGAGCCAGCCACCGGCCCAGCATCCGGTGTCACTTACAAGCACAGGATGGCTGCCACCTTTCACAAGAGAACTGGCCCTCCCGCCCTTGCCTCCAGGTCACACCAGGCACTGTGGGGGGTGCCTGGCCCAGAGCTGACATGGAGGGGCTCAGGCTAAGAGGGAGATGGGGCAGTCAGGCAGACATGAGGGGGGTCCTGGGAATCCCAGCCTAGGCCCAAACGAAGACAGAGCCTGGGGAGCACCCACCGGGCCCACCCCCCATTACCTGGGCCTGGGTTTCTATAAACAGGAGAGCTCTCTGCAGAGAAGAAACGAAAAATGGATGAAACTCGAACTTGAGTCCAACCTTGAACCCTGTGGTTACAGTCGCGGAGGTCCAGCCAGGGAAGCGCTGCGTGGACCCCTCCAGAGTCCCCCGAGACTCTAGCAGGCTGCAGCGCCACCACTGCAGTAAAGGACAAGGAAACCAAGGACCCACGGGATTCCAGGACTCGCCCAAGGTCACACCACCCTTGAGGGATAGAGCCAGGAATGGAACCTCAGTCCAGCCACTGCAGCTTCACAAACACCATCGCCCTAAGATGCGGACATCTCCAGAGACCCCCAGTCCTCGGTCCAGGTACTGTGATCGTCATCATCGCGAAAGGAACTCCAACGCCAGCCGATTACCGACTGTGAGCCTATAATAAGCCGGAGGCAGGTCCATTCACTCCCCTAAACCATGCAGCCCCTGGGGTGGGAGAGATGCAGCGTCCATTTTCCGGATGGGAAAACGGAGGCTCAGAGACAGGAAGTGACTTGCCCAAGGTCACAAGGCCAGGAAGTGTCCAACCAAGACAGGAACCCAGGCAGTCTGCCCTGAATTACCCCCAGAACTGCAGCTCCTTCTCCCATCTGCCCCATGCTTGTGTGGACCCCACCGTTGCCCCATTTTGCAGATGAGGAAACTGAGGTCTGAAAGGGGAAGTGACAAGCCTAAGGTCACACAGCACAGAAAGGACGGAACCAGGACTCACACCCAGGTCCATGGCAAAGGAGCAACAGCGCCTGGAAGCCCAGCCCCCTCCCCTCCCCAGGCTGGGCTCGGAGGTCTCCAGGAGCCATTCCTGCCACCTCCCTATGGCCATGGCGCACCCAGGCTCAGGACAAATCACTCCCTCATCCCTCCCAGCTTGCAACTAAAGGTTCCTTGTGAGCTCAGGAAGCCCTTCCAACTTTCCAGTGTTTATCCCGGCTCCTTGCTGCCAAGTCCCTGGGCAAGCCTGGGCCGGTGGCGCTGATTTCAAACCAGACACGGGCAGCGAGCCAAGCGCCACCTCGGTGGGGAGCCGGGCGCCGGGCCGGGCCGCAGTGCTGCCTGCACCTGGCTCTCCCCTGCCCCAGCCCACCCCGGAGCCCAAGGCCCAGCCTGGGAAGCACCCACATCCCACACCCTCCTGAAGTCGACTCCGGAAACAGAAGCCCCCTGAGCCCCCACAGCTCGCCAAACTCCCCCCACCCACCCCGCCAGGCGTGCACCGAGGCTCGGGGAGAGAAGCGCTGTGCCCACCCAGGTCCCTCCCACGAGGGCCAGCCAAGAAGCCTCCCCCCACCGCCCGGCCAGCGCCTGGGAGCGTGCTCTTTCCTGTGACTTCGGCAACTCTGTCTGATAAGACGGCGCTGCCCACCGTCCTGCTGAGCTCAGGACCAACAACACTGCCCGACCAGAGGAGGCTCCAGCCGCCCTGCCAGCTGACCTGCGGCACTCAGCCCCCCGCCCTGGCCACCACCTCCAGCGACAGAACTGGGGCTCTTTCCAGATGAATTCCCCGGCCCCCACCTGGCACCCCTGCACGGAGCCAGCAGGCCATGGCCCCCACCCGGGTCTGCGCCCACCTCCCCCCGCCGGGCGACCTGGCCACACCCCGCCTCCCTGCCCACGCCAAGCCCGACAACTTCTCTTACCCGAGCACATGACCAGCCTCCCTCACGTCAGCTCCAAACACAACTTGAAGTAACTCTCCCACAAGAAAAAACAAGAAAAAGAAAAAGAGAAAGTGCCAGCCAGCAGGCCAGCGGAGTCCACACACACAGGCAGCGCCACCGGCTTCCAGGAGGCGCACGGCCGCCAACATCAGACCCATCCTTCCCCCAGGATGACACCCGCAGAGGGGCGGCCCCAGAGGGCGGCCTCACCTTCCCGCGAGACTACGGCTCCCACCCCGGCCAGGGAGGCCCTGCAGCGGCCAGGCCAGGACCCGCGGGCTTCCAGCCCGATGCCCCCCAAACCCGGGGCGGGCCAAGGCCCACCAGGGACGACCGCGGGGCCGCCTGACCCCACGGCTGGCCTGCGATCGAGACGTCGGGCCTCCAGCAATCCGTTCTCGCCTCTGCCACTCCGGGCCTATAAACACAGGGAATTACATAAGTCCACTCCTCTTGTGTGGAAGCCAAAAGTACGCGCTTTTTCTCCCAGCCTTGGCAGTGGGTAATAACTCCTCATCGCCATGGTAACCCTGGCGGGCTTCCAGCCGACACTCGGGAGCTGAGACACTGCGAGGCCTTTTTATAGCGTGGCTAGAAAAGCTCTTCACTCCCCGCTTGCTGGCAGGCGGACCGGGTTCCAGCCCCGCCTCTCCCCCTTTAACCCATGTCCTCCCAGCCCAGACCAGCCCGGTGGCACCGCACCTCCTCCCCGCAGCGCAGCTCCGGCGCCCTGGCTGGGAACCCAGGCCCCAGCCCGTCCCTCCCCCGTCCCCTGTCCTGAGGGCCAGCTGGCCAGAGGGGCAGGCTCTGCCTTGCAAGTATTTCTGTCCTCCTTTTAATCCTAGGAAAAGAAAGTGTGACCCCCTCACGCTGGCACTCTGATCTAGGGTCATCTTGGTGACAGGCCTAGAAAAGAAGACACGGCCAAATAATACACATGGACGGACACACACACACACACACACACACACACACACACACACAGCCAACAATGATGGCTTGGTAGTCAGCCAGGAGTCTGAACCTTGGCTGCAATTAGCTGTGTGAGTCAGAGGCAAGTCTGAGCTGCTCTGGGTGTCAACTTCCATCCAGAGAAGGGGCAGTGAAGCTTCTCCCAGTGAAGCTACTGAAGCTCCCAGGAGGCAGAGCCTCCCCTAGAGTCTCCCCGGCCCCAGCAACCAAGAGTTGGGCCCAAGAATGTGTCCCCAACAGCAGCCGTATGATGACAAGGCACCCTGCAGGAGCATGGCAGAAGTGGTGGTCTGGAGCCTGGACCACGCAAGGTATGTTGTCAAAGCAGAGAGAAGGCTGGCGTGGCCGGAGTGCAGGGGTGAGGTGGGGTGTGGCGATGAGATCAGGGAGCTGACAGGGATGGAGGAAGCAGGTCAAATGGACGCTGGGCCTGGCCTCCAGCCCCAACAGTTACACTGTCACATTTTCAGTCTCAGGAGCGTCTTGAGAGGAACAGTGTTAATAACAATGACAGCAGCCACACACACAGGCCCCGCAGCTCCCACAGTGTGCCCAGCGCTGTGCTAAGCGGGTCCACTGGTTCACCGCTGGCCTCGAGCCACCGCGGCAAAGGCAGGCATGCCCCTGAGCCGCCAGACACAGACAGAGCAGGAGGCAGGCCCGGAGAGAGTGAGTGGCTTGCCCAAGGTCAGCAGCTAGTGGCTGAGCTGGGACTTGAACCGGGTAAGCCTGGCTTGTCTCCACCATCCACGTGGTCATTCAGCCACAAGGAGCCACAGAAGGGTTTTAAGACAAAGACCAGATGTGCCTGTGACAAGGACCCGTGGACTGGACTGGCAGGGGACCCAGATGTCTCCTTTGAACAGCTCGCCTGCCCTTCAGCCTTCCCAGGGAAACACCCCCAGGGGGCTTTCCGTAGACCTGCCCCAAAGCCAAAGGTGGGATTCTGCTACTCTTAAGCCTTTTTTTACAGGTAGGGAGACTGAGGCACAGGAAGGTGTGGGCATATTTTTAGCCCAAAGATCTGGCACTGTCTTCCTGCCTAGACCCTTGCCGTGCCAGGCAGGACCCTGAAACCCAGGAGAGGGCCAAACGGGCCCCATGCGAACAGCACCAGGAAGCGGGGCCTGAGAGCGGCCGGGTCAGGCCTCCCCGCTCCTTTTGTTCCGTTTTGTTTGTTTTGGAGCCAGACCTGCATCCAGACCTGCCACAAAGGCTGGCGCTGGAATCCGGGTGACGCCTCCCGCTCCCCCGAGAGGGACGTGCGTTCCGGGCAGGTTGGACCCTGGGCCGGGTCACTTCACGGCCACTTATTCTGCTTCCTGGGTCTTCCCCATCTGATGCTGGGCTGCAAATCGTTTGTTGACTGACTTAATGAAGACCACAAATCATCAAACACCAGAAACAAGCACAGGTAGCAGCCCCCACATAGAGCCTGTGGCCAAAGCCAAAACCACGCTCAGATCCAGAATAAGCCAGCGTCCAGTCATCTGCTCAGCACAAGAACGCCCCATCTCTCCAGCAGCCAACGGCGACCACCCCTCCATACTTTGGAAAAGCATCCCTTGGCCTAAATCTGCTGACAGGCCACTTCCTGGAGCCCGTCTGCTGAGCAGAACTTTGATGGTGGGAAAGATATGTGAAGGTCCCCAGGACGTGTTTCGC
Organism: Leontopithecus rosalia; assembly: GCA_028533165.1. NCBI lineage: Eukaryota > Metazoa > Chordata > Mammalia > Primates > Cebidae > Leontopithecus > Leontopithecus rosalia. The sequence continues at coordinate 7,364,429 of CM052656.1, read as the reverse complement.
TGAAGGCCACAGGGGCGGGGATGGTGGGCCAAAGGGGATCCGGAAAGGGCCAGGGAACCCTAGGCTGGTTGGCCCCAGGCAAGGCCCCCAGCCTCTCCAGGCATCAGAAGGCTTGGCTGGTGAATGGGGGAGCTCCCGCCTGCTGCCTCTCTTGGGACCCAGGTCAACAGAAACTACATGTTTGGGGCCCGGGGTGGGGGCTGGGAGGAGGCGGGGGGAGCTAGAACTCTGAGGACCAGATCCAGACCCACAGCCGCAGCTACAGTCCAGCATCCAGCCCCAGCTGGAGAAGACCCCCACTCATTTCCTCCCCAAGCACTGCTGCTTCCTGGCCAGGCACAGAGAAAAGGGTGGAGCAGGGTGGGGGCAGGAGAAAGAGAGCACCCTGAGCCAGAGATGTCTGGCTATCTGCTGCTCCTGCTCCTGCTCCTCCTCCTCCTGCTCCTGCTCCTGCTCCTCCTCCTCCTCCTCCTCCTCCATCCCCGGCCCCAGGGCTCCATGGCCTGGGCAGCCTCAGTTTCCTCATATGAAAAGCCGCTAGCTATCAAACAGTTCTATTGATGTGTGCCACACAATGGAATATAATTCCGCTGTATAAAGGAATAAAGGGTCAACACCATTCAACACGGACCAACCTCAAACACACCGTGCGGAGAGAAAGAAGCCAAAACCCACAGAGTATGATTCCGCTCATGAGAAACACCTAAAATAGCTAAGTCCACATCGGCCAAGGGCTGCAGGAGGCGGCAACGTGGAGTGGCTCCTGAGGGGTGCAGGTTTCCTTTTGGGGCGATGAGAACATTTTTTGGATGGGGCGGTGGATGCACAACATTGTGATTGCACTAAAAACCCATGAATTGTTCACTTTAAAACGGTAAATTACATGCGATGTGAATTTCACCTGTTAGTAATAAACAGGCCGGGCGCAGTAGCTCACACCTACAGTCCTAGCACTTTGGTAGGCCCAGGCACGTGGATCGCTTGAGGCCAGGAGTTCAAGACCAGCCTGTCTAACATGGCAAAAACCCCATCTCTACTAAAAATACAAAGTTCGGTCAGGTGTGGTGCTGCATACCTGTAATCCCAGCTAATCGGGAGGCTGAGGTAAGAGAATTCCCTGAACCAGGAGGCAGAGGCTGCAGTGAGCCAAGGTCATGCCACTGCACTCTGGCCTGGGCAACAGAGCAAGACTCCGTCTCAAATAAATGCATAAAAAGACGGTGTTGTTGAATGCAGGCCACTCCAGCACAGTTTACCCACTTCCTGAAGGCTGTGTCCACCTCCCAGCCAGCAGCTCCTCACCCAGGTCTGGAGCTGCCAGACATTTAAGCAGCATCTACCAAGCCCCTGCTGTATGTGCTAAGCACTGGAAATACGGCAGTGAACTAGACAAAGTTACATTTCACATTTTAATTTTAAACTGTATGTGTGATTAAAAAAAAATCAAAACTGAATACATTTCCTGTGGCTGCTGTAACAGATTATTACAAATCGGGTGGCTGAAAACAGCGACGTGTCTGTCCTCTCACAAGTCTGGAGGCCAGAAGTCCCAGCTCAGGGTGTCACCGGGGCCGCATGCCCCCCAAAGACTCCTGCAGGGGCCTTCTCTGTGTCTTCCAGGTCCCAGGGGCTCTGGGTGCTCCTTCTGTCTTCACGTGGCTCCTCCGCTGTGTATCCCCCTAGAGGCTGGTCTCTGGACTTAGGGCCCATCCTTTTCCAGGATGATCTCAGCAAGACCCTTACCTAAGTCACATCTACAAAGACTCGTGGTCCAAGTAAGGCCAAGGTCATATTCACGGTTTCCACGTGGACCTCTTTCAGGGGCCATGACTCAACCCACTAGCAAAACCAAGACCTCAAAGTGGCAGCACTCACATGCCCAGAAACACCTTTGGGGCCCTCTCCTTTCCCGTTAGTCCCAGAGAAGTGGCTGGAAGCTGCAGAGGAGAGCTCCGGGCATCTCCGGGATGAACCCAGGCCCCTACAGCCGACAGAGCTGGAGACAGAACAGAGGCCCCACAGCCACCCTCTCCCGGCCCGGGCCCACTGAAGACGGACCCTAAGGAACCCAATCCCCTTTCCTGCGGCAGGTGTCCAGGAGCCACTGCAGGGTGGCTTGTGGAAAGCGGCGTCCTGGATGGCGAGGCCAGACACAGACCATCACCTCTGCCCCCAAATAAAGACACTCCCCAGACCAAAATGCATCCTATTTTCCCATCCAGGCCCAGGATTCTTCTCCACAGAAGCATCAAAATGCAGCCCTGACCACGCTGGCTAAGGGAAGCCAACAGCACTCCAGGGCTGTTTTTCTGTGTGCTGTTTCCATTTCTAAAAGGCGCCGCCCCCCCTTGCCCCGCAGCAGCTGTGAGCTGGCAGCTGGCAGACTTAATTACTCACTCAAGACTCACTTCCAACTGCAGCACCACCCGGCACGCCAGGGTACCACAGGCGCCGGCAACTGGCAAGGACGGCTGGGGGCGGGGGGCGGGGGGCTGCCTGTTCTGGGGCCCCTGGGAAACCACAACCCCACAGCAGGGGCAGCGGCAGAGCAAAGAGCAGCACCCAGGAATGCTCCGGGCCAGCAGGCTGGACCTGGGAAGGACACCTCACACAGCCAACACCACCCGCGCTTCAGTGCGCCGGGGTTAACGGGCTGCTTGGAGCCCACACGGTGCCTTACAACCCCGTGTCCAGCCTTTCGGCTCCACTGGGCCACGCGAAAAGAACTGTCTTGGGCCACGCATAAAATGACGCTAACATTAACAACAGATGACAAACCCGACTCAGACACAGGGAGGAAAGGAGTCAGTGCAGGTAAAAGGGAGGGGTGGGGATTGCGGCTAACTGGCATGCTAGATTGAAAAAAAAAAAAAAAAAACGAAAAAACCACCTCACGTTTTCAGAAAGTTTACAAACTTGTGTCGGGCTGCATTTAAAAGCGTCCCCAGCCACAGGCTGGACAGGCTTGCCTTACCACAATCCTGTGTGGTGTTGCTATACCCATTCTATTAGAACATGCTGGGAAACCGAGGCAGAGAGCAGTTAAGTGACTTGCCCAAGGGGACGGCGCTGGGAAGCGGCAGTGTCGGTATTTGAACCCAGCAAGTGTGATACCTGCAACTATGACACTAACCACTGGGCTTACTGCCTGTGAGACGAAGTACTGTTCTCTGAGGAACTGCGGCCTTGACTTTCAGAAATGGCATCTCCAGTGGCGTCAAACGTGACCTCCCAAGACTTGAGACCTTCTGTTACAGCCCATGGGTCATTCTACCCAGATCACAGCGGGGACAAAATACTTAAAAGTCACCACTAAGAAGAGGCCATAAAATGGTGACAGCCAATTGTGGCCATGAAGGAAACTTGTTCTGGCCCATACAACGTTTTGTAAAAACTGGGCCATTCCTTATAAAATCCAGATTTCCAGCTTCACTTGGAAAACCATCAAAATATCCAGCATGCCGGTAAGCCGCAATCCCCACCCCGCCCTCTGGCCTGCGCTGACTCACTCACTCCTCTCCTCCCTGTGTCTGAGTTGGGGACCTCCCCTCACCCCTACTTTGGCCACCTCCTCTTGCTGTTGCAAACAGTGGAACAAGGGTTGGAGAAGTCACTCAAACAAGAGAAAGGAGTGTCCCTCCTGGGATGCCAGGTGACTCCCCTTCTCCTTGGCTGGCTGGGCTGGTGGCGTGATTCTGTCTGAGAACAAGGCCCACATAGAAGGAGGCACAGCTGAGGTGGAGCCAGCTCCCAGAGGCATTGTTTGAGCACCTAGATCCAGCCATGCCTGAACGTGTCCTACCCTGGCCACTCTGAGCACCCATTAACTCCTCCTCATGGCCTAACTCAGCTTGAGTGTGAGCTCAACTGAGCTCACAACTCAGGAGCCCTAACTGACTTTCCCTAACTAATCACCCTCAGGTATCCCCTTGAATGACTTGTCCCGGGACACCTGGCCTGATGTTAGACGAATTCAGCTCTTCCTTCACCCAAGTAAATGCCTGAAGCTCCTCCTCACAACCCTCACCACCCGAGATGGCACGGGTTTGTTTAACCAACACTCTCCCTCTGGACCCTAAACTCACAGGCGCAGGCAATGTCCACCTTCTCCATCATTCTCATCCCAGTGACCTACACGAGTCTGGAAATGCCACGTGCCCAATGCATATAAATTAACCGCGGAGCAAAAGAACAAAAGGAAAAGCGAAAGTCATTCAACCTGACTTTGCCTTAAATATGAAAAGCAGCCCAGCCCCAGAGGACTGTAAAACAGCCTCGGACGCAGGGAAGCCCTCCTGGGGCCCCCCCGCTCTGCTCCAGCCATTAGACTGGGAAACTGAGGCACAGAGCCTCGATCAGCATGCTAAAACATGGTGGCCAACGGCCTCCGCGCCTGCTGTTCCCTCATCCCCTTCCTTGACACAGCAGGTGCCCCCTTATCGTCCAGGGCCCAGCTCAGATGCCACCTCCTCAGAAGATACCGTGGAATTCTCTACCCAAAATGAGTCCTCCGAGACTGGAGTCACCCCACCTCCCCACCCTGTGTTATTCAACGGCAGCGTTTTCTTGTCTTGCAAAATAGTGCTTGCTTTTTGGCACTGCCCATCCCCTCATCAGCCCGTGTGATCCACGGGGCAGAGCCCTGCCTCTCGTTTGCCATCTTTGCCATGCCCCCGACCCAGAGGAGGCCATGGCGGCACCAATCTGGCTTCAGAGAGGCAAGAAGCAGATGTCCCACGTCCCGACCATGCCACACTGCCCCGAGCAGCTGCTGCGTGCCTGAGGGCCCTACGTGGCACACGGAGGCTGCCCCACAGCTGGCATAGCCCTGCCAAGAGATGCAGTCTGGCTGTGGCAGCGACCAGCATACCCACGGAGCAGGGGGAGGGCTGCAGGTGGCACCTTCGCAATCCACACGACAAAGAGCAGCTGCTGCTGAGTCAGGCAGCCTGGGGTCACATCCTAGCTCTGCCACCGTGCGACCTTGGGCAAGTCCGTTAACCTCTGTCTGCCCTCAGACTCTTTCCCTAGAAAACAGGGCTGAACATAATAGCACCCACCTTCTAAGGCTGCTGCAAAGAGTACACGTGTGTATGTATGGGCTGCACGTTACAAACTGTAGTTAATGTTAAAAATAGTAATACTGGCAACTCACAGCACTAAGAGAAGAAAAGGATCAGGAAATGTTAGCTTTTACACTAAATACGGTATTTGCTCCGTGCCAGGTCCGTTTGAAGCACGTACACACTTTAGTCCCTCTAAGATGGGGTTAATAATATTCAATGTCAGTGTTCCAGCTCCTCCAGGCAGCCTCCCTGGATTGCTCCAATCCCCAGGAACATCATGGACACACACAATTCTTCATGTAAGTCTGTCCTCAACTCCTCTCTCCACCCCAGGTTACAGTGAGGGGTAGGGGGAGCCCCAAATCCCAGGAGCCTGAAGTCAGCACCAAGGGAATGTGAGAACCCCCCGCTCCCATCTAAGCCACAGCCCAGAAACACAGCCCTGTCTGGTTGCACAAGTACACCCCGGAAAGTGAAGGTGTTCCCACCCTGGGCCCGCGGTGGAGGCCCAGACAGCCCAAGGCTTCAGGCCCCACTGCCTCGCATAGGACCTGGAGTCTGGAGATGCGGGGGAACACCACGGAGGGAGGGAATAGGCACAGGCGTGGACTGGCTGGGTGCCCTGGGGCTGCATGGACAGCCAATGAGGGTAGACTGCCCCCAGCCACCCCCACCCTCTGTCCATGCCCGGCACATGCTCAGGTCCTGAGAAGGGACCACGAGGCGGAGCAGCTGACCTCGACTCCCCACCAGACAGACAAGATGCTGACCACTCAGCCAAAACAAGGACTCCAGCAAAGCCAATCCAGGGCGCGCACGGCTCCCTGCACCTCCGAGAGGAGAGGCAGCCTCCTCCACATCAGTGACCTGACGTGACCTCTGTTCCCTAAACCTTGCAGGAAGAGGCAGCTAGAACCCCAGCTTCACCACCTCCCAGCTGTGCGGTCTCACCCACGCCCCTCCACGTCCCTGAGCCTCAGTTTCTCCATCTGTACAATGGGTCTGAGGACCATTATCAAAGGCAGGACTGAGAGTCCCTCAGGAGTCAGGAAAGCAGGGCCCCCGAGAGAAAGAGAGCTGGGAAGAAGCTGTTTTAATTTCAGTACATGGGCTTGCTTTGTTGTTAGTGAGACACAACTCTATTTTCCGGTTCAGAATGTTATCTGTTTACGGCAGTCGTGGAAGGGATGATGAGATCTTTTCGGCAGGAGGCCTTGGGCCATCCTGATTCAGCAAATCCCTCCACAGGCCACGCTGAAGGGTAGATGACAAACACAGCACCCCGCACAGACACGGCCGCAGCACACACAGCACGCCCTACGGAGCGAGGCAGGAAGGACGGCTGGGGCAGACAACCTGAGTACAAAGCTCACTGGCTGTGTGACCTCAGGCAAGATGCGGAACCTCTCTGTGCCTCAGTTTCCTCACCTGTAAAGACGGCATGATGACAATCCCGACTTTACAAGAGCTTTTAGGTCATTACATAATTTTTTATCTGTTTATTTATTCTTTTTTTTTGAGGTAGAGTCTCAATCTCTTGCCCAGGCTGGAGCGCAGTGGTATAATTCCAGCTCACTGCAATCTCTGCCTCGCGGGTTCAAACAATTCTCCTGCCTCAGACTCCCTAGTAGTTGGGATTACAGGTGCCCACCACCATGCCCAGCTAATTTTTGTGTTTTTAATAAAGACGGGATTTCACCATGTTGGCCAGGCTGGTCTCGAACTCCCGACCTCAGGTGATCCACCCGCCCTGGCCTCCCAGAGTGCTGGGATTACAGGCATGAACCGCTGTGCCTTGTCAATTAAATACATTATAAGATGTAAAGTGCGACACGAGGACAATCACCCTGTTGGGACTGCTGCTGTCACTGCCATCAGGTGCCCCCACTTCAAAGCTCGAGTAGGTTTATAAGCCCAACTGCAGCATAAAGACAGGTCCGCCTGGAACCGGGGACCAGGCAGACTGGGTACACAGCCCTCCAGGGACCCCTACACCCGCCACCACCCAGGCTCTCTGGGAGTCCCAACAGCAGCACCTCCCCGCCTCCTCCCTCCAGCTGGGGTGGGGACGGCTGTGAGACGGAAGGAGACACATGTCAGAGCTGAAGATGAAAAACAAGCACCAGGAGCGGGCAGGCACCCACCCACAGGGGTAAGTGTGAGGTAATTAGGCACCCCGCTAACTTCGTTACTTAGATATTTACGGGACTGCTTATTTAACGTACGGGCCTTCTTCCCCGAAAAGTCATCTTAGCTGACACCCCTCAGGCAGGGAAAAAGGAAGAGGAGAAAGAGGCCCCTCTTCCGTCCCCAGCCCACTCCTGTGCTTCCACATGTCACGCTCCTCCCTTGCCCCAAAATGGCTCCCCAGAAGGCAGGTGTGGCCTCGCCCAAAACAACAGGATTGAGCAAGGAAGACCCTTGGCAGGGCCAACGCCTGACACTCACGCAGACGTGCCTGGTGCCAAAGGACAGTGCTTGACCCGGAGGGCACACATCTCCACACTCATCCCTCCAGCAGAGGAAACCCTCGGGAAAGGAGGAATGGGCCTGGCCCCAACCAGCCACCAATTCTTGGCATGACCCTCTGGACTGGCAAACACATCCCTGCAACAAACGGAGCTGGCGCCTCCCAGCCCAAGGAGGGGAAGCGACACGGCTCAGAGCCAAGCGTTTCCTTTCTCAGTGGAATGAAAGTCACCTGACCTGTCAGAGCCTCAGTTCCCTCATCGGTAATATGAGTGTTAAGAACAACACTCACTAATCCTAGCACTCAGGGAGGCCGAGGCAGGCGGGCGGCCTGAGGTCAGGAGTTAAAGAGCAGCGTGGACAACCTGATGAAACCCCATTTCTACTCAAAAAAAGAAAGAAAGAAAGAAAAAAACAAAACAAAAATTAGCCGGGGCGGGGGGCACGCCTGTGATCCCAGCTACTTGGGAGGCTGAGGCAGGAGAATCGCTTGAACCCAGGAGGCGGAGGGTACAGCGAGCTGAGACCGTGCGAATGCACTCCAGCCGGGGCGCCGGAGCAAGACTGTGTCTCAAAAACAAAGCAAAACAAAAATGAACAAAATTCGCAGCTGGGGCTATCCAGAGCCGCACTGCGGCTTCAACGCGGCGACCGGACACGTGCAGCCAGTCAGCGCACGAAGACCAGAGAGGAAGAGACAGAGCTACGGTTGGCAGACACGTGATTCTCTCCCACCATCCGAGAGACTCCCCCCAACGTGGCCAGACACATAACATCAAAGCACAGAACCACAGCTTTGCCCAAAAGGCAGCAAAAGCCAAAAAGGGCAGTCAAAAGTGCGTTCCAATCTCCTGGAACGGCCAACATTGGAAGACTGACAGTAGCAGGTGCTGGCGAGGATGTGGAGCATCTGGAACTCCCATCCACGGCAGGTGGGCACGCACGATGGAACACCCGCTCCAGAAAACAGCTGGCGGCTTCTTATAAACTAACACGTCTACCACATGACCTAGCAACCCAACGCCTAGATATTCGCACGGGAGAAAAGAAAACGTGTTCACACAAAGACTTACACAAGAGTGTTCGGAGCAGTTTTATTCCCAAGAGCCAAAACCTGGAAACTTCGACGTCCATCAGCTGAAGAATGGATAAAATAATAGAGCCTCACGATGGAATATTACTCAGTCATGAGAAAGAATGAATTGATACATGAGCAACGTGGGTCATGCAGAGTCAAAGAAGCCAGACACGAAGAAGTGCGTACCTGGTGCTAATTAGATTATAAAGTTCTAAAAGATGTAAAAGCTTCTGTATTAGCAGATCAGTGGCTACCTCTAGTTGGGGGCAGGGAGGAAGCACTAGGATCTAATGCCAGGGGATTTGAGAGACCGTGGAGGTGACACAAATGTTTACATCTGTCAAAACTCATGCAACGGAACCCTTAAAATGGGTACATCTTATGACAGGTTAATTGCATCTCAGTGAAGATGATCTTAGCATAACAGAGAAAGTTGCATATACGAACACTACTGACTCCAATCCCAGGGCCCAGGGACCATTCCTCACTTCCATCAGCTCTGCTGGTTCCTCAACTGGCCCCTGATGTATGAGCATTGGACAGTTTGGGTCTAGGTTGAACCCCACCTTAGTCCTATACTAGCCAGGTCATTTAGGGCCCTGTGCCCCTTAGGGCAAATCCCTTTGCCTCTCTGGCCCTCAGATTTCCCCTCTGCAAAAGCAAGGTGAGAAATACCACACTTCTCAGAGAACTGCAGAGTAAAATGAACCAGAGTGAACGTACCAGCTGCAGGCCGAGGCATACAGCAGGGGCTTCAGTATTGCTGCTGCAAAGTGATAAACAGCAGGGGTTTCATTATTGCTGCTGCAGACTGACACTCCCCCATGCTGCCAGACAAGGCTCCGGGCTCAGGGAGCTGCCCCCAGGCCTTGAGGACTCAGGCCAGGGCATTTAACTGATGCCTGCTGTCCCGACAGGACATGGTTCATGGGCACCACCCAACCTGCCTCTCCCAGAGAAGCAGGGACAAAAGGATGGGGCCCTGTGGGGACAGCTGGCCCTGAGGACAACACGGGCACATGAGAGGTCATTTCAGAAGGACGTCTGGGAGGCATCCACCAACTCATGTCGAGCAAGACTCCAGCCAGAGCCCACCCATTTATGATAGAAAATGATAATAATAGAAGGGCAGGGAGAGGCTGCAGGGATGGGGGCACTGCGCCAGCTCCCAAGGGCCTGTCCAGGGTCTCCTGTCCCCTGTGAGTGATGGCGGGGCAGGCGCCCGGAGCCAGCGGTGGGGACAGGAGGGGCGTCCCCCGGGCCCGATTAGCAGGCGGCCGCGTTCAACTGTCAGCCTCCTCCTCTCAGCCCGCCATCACAGGCACCATTAATTGCTGTCATTTGAGGGTGGCCTGTGGGGAGAAGGAGGGAGGAGGAGGGGCGGGTAGCGGGAAGGAAAGGGGAGGAGGGGGAGGGGAGGAAGGGATTGCAGGGAACCCCCAGCTGAGCATTCAGGCTGGGAAGGAGAGGGAGGAGGATAGCAGACGGGGGTGGGGGGGACTCCACTGCTCTCCCCCCAACCCAAGCAGAGCCCAGGACCCTGCCCAACTGGGGATAAGGCCAGTTCTCCCAGAGTCCCTGAGGGGTGAGATCCCGCTGGGCCAGGGCCGGGAAACCTCCACACATACCCCTTGGGTGTCCCTGATCACCCGCCAGGGTGCCCCAAGACCCCAGCCCCTACCCACACCGACCCCTCACCCCAACGTACAGACGCCAGCAGACACCAACCTTCCCAGCCCACTCCCCGGCTGAAGAACCCACTCACAGAGGATAGAGTCACGGGCAAACCTGACTTCGGGGCCAGGGGCTCTGGCAGCCCCCTTCTGAGGTCCTAGGTCAGCGGGGAAGAGCGTGCAGCTGGGAGCTGGGGGCCAAGCCCCCCCTCTGCTGCTGCCCCATCTCATCCTCAGTTTCCTCACCTGGAGAATGGGGATAAGGAGGGTGCCCCCCTTTAGGGTCACTCTGAGATTTTAAGAGGAATTCTACAAAGTACTTAACGGGGGGTGGTGGGGGGACCTACGTGCATGCATAGCATCGGCCCATATCTGTCCCCCCATCTTCCCTTCCACCCCCATCACGTTGCTTCCTCAAAGGCTGCACCCCCACCACCCCTTCCAACGTCAAGAGTCCCAGAGGAGCCCCACAGAGCTGCCACACGGGCGCCGCGGGGCAGGGTGTCCACGCAGGGAGTCCTCTTCGAGGGAGCACAGGGCATCTGCCTGCCTTCTCGTGCCCACAGCCCCTCCCACTCGCCCCTGCTGGCCCAGATAGGCCTGGCCTGTGGGCTGAGGAGCCACTCAGGCCCTGCCAGGGGGCTCCGGGGAGCATCAGGTTCCCTCAGAAGGGGGAGGAGGCCCCTCCGCCGTCTGTCTGCCTTCCCGGCCACCCTCAGATGTGATGGATAGCCCCAGCGAGGAAGCTAAGTGCTTGCAGACAAAAAGCCCTTTTATCGTCCTCGGGTGGGCCACTGGCATGACAAGCAGATAACTCAGCCACAGGAGGAAGGCTCCCATTAGGCTGGAGACGGAGACGCCGATGGATGGGCACGGAGAGGCAGAGGAGGAGGCGGCCAGGAAAAACAGCCGGGCCAGGGCCAAGGCCAAGGCCAAGGCCAAGACCTGGTGAGCCCAGGCAGAAAGCCCTGCTGAGAGGATCACCTGGTGGGAGCCGCCAACATCCCACTCCTTCCCTCACTCTCCAAGATAAAACTTGGTTGTGGGGCCAGGGCCCAGCCCCAGAAAGCAGCTGACCTGCAGGGCTGACCTCTCCCCCTGCCTGTGGGGGCCCCCTAAGATGCAGGACAAAGGAAAGTGGCCTCCCCCAGGAAACCTTCTCCCCGCTCCAGGTAACTCAGAATCCTGCAAGGCAGAAGGCCCAAACCCAGCAGCCTCAGGGCCTTGGAGCCACTGTTCCCCCGACCTGGGTTGCCCTTGCCCCAGATACCCACACGCTCCCCCAGATACCCACACACTCCCCCAGATACCCACACGCTCCCCCAGATACCCACAGGCTCCCCCAGATACCCACAGGCTCCCCCAGATACCCACACAGGCTCCCCCTCCCCCAGATACCCACACGCTCCCCCAGATACCCACACACGCTCCCCTCCCAGATACCCACAGGCTCCCCTTCCCCCAGATACCCACAGACTCCCCCTGAAACACCTACACTCTCCCAGATACCCACATGCTCCCTTCCTCCCCTCCTTCAGGACCCTGCTCAAAGGCCACCTTCTCAGGGAAGCCCACTACGACCCCCACTTTGAAACTGCAACCCCCACCCGCCCGTATCCTCCACTGAGAGACCCACTAAGCGTTGGACTTGGTCACCTTTGGGCACGATCTGTCTCCCCACAGGGAGGACCAGGTGCTTGGCCATCTTGACAGGTCTGTCCCCAGCACCCACAGCGGAGCCTGGCACACAGTAGGTGCTTCAGAAAGAGTCAGTGCTCACACGAGCATATATATAGGCATGCACCGCTGAACCATGTGGTTCTGTTCTAGGGAACCCATGGCCAGCCGGAGCCGTGGCTGTGCAAGCTTGGCAGGGATGGACTTTCACGAATCTTGACCACAGCGCCGGCTGATCACCAGGCTGTGTGCTGTCACCCAAGCTGGTCCAACCCTGGCCCAGGACAGCTTTGACTATGGCCCAACACACATTCGTCAACTTTCTTAAAATGTTATGAGACCCTTTTGGGAATTTTTTTTTTTAGCTCATTAGCTCTCATTAATGCTAGTGTATTATCTGTGTGGCCCAAGACAGTTCTTCCAGTGTGGCCTGGAGAAGCCACAAGATTGGACACCCCTGGTGTGGCCTATGGCTCACAGGCTACCACCTGTACAGTGTGTGGCTGAATCCCACAGGCCACTGGAACCCCGTGGCACACCGTGTATCCAAACATAGAAAAGGAACAGTAAAAATATGGTATTGTCTGGGTGCAGTGGTTCAGGCCTGTAATCCCAGCACTTTGGGAGGCCAAGGCTGGCGGATCACTTGAGGTCGGGGGTTCAAGACCAGCCTGGCCAACATGGCAAAACTCGTCCTCTACTAAAAATACAAAAATTAGCCATGTATGGTGGTGCACACCTGTAGTCCCAGCTACTGAGGAGGCCAAGGCAGGAGAATAGCTTGAACCCGGGAGGTGGAGGCTGCAGTGAGCCAAGGTCATGCCACTGCACTCTAGCCTGGGCAACAGAGCAAGATTCTATCTAAAAAAAAAATGTGGCATCATAATCTAATGGGGCCGCAGTCCATTGCTGATGGAAATGTCATTATGCAGTGCATAACTGAACTTGGAACAGGAATAAAATCTCCCAACAGCAGCCCAGCATGAGCCAGAACACACCAAGCACCCACTGTGTGTGCCCCAGCCTCCGTGTGCATGAGCCCCGCGATGCCCTCAGTGACCCTGTCTGCCTGGCTGTGGAATGAGCACTCGGGACAAACCCGCTGGGTTCCCTGGGAAGGGTGAGAAGGGCTTCTCTGCTTCCAGCTGAAAGATCTGGGCCAGGTAACCAACCCGTGTCTCAGTTTCCCCACTTGTAAAACGGGGCTAACTGCCCATTCTGGAGTGTTGCTGTGAAAGTCACAAAATGGGGTGACGTGTGAAAAGCACGACCTGTGATTACAACTCGCCAGGCACCCTCTCAGGCCGGGCACTGCTCTCCGCCAGCATTGATCAGGGCACAACCCACCCCTACCCCCATCTACAGATGGCGAGACAGACACAGAGAGATCAAGCAGCCTGGCCCTGGTGCCCAGCCCCGAGGCAGCGGTGGCAAGACCAGGACCCAGGCCAGCTCTTTGCCTGCAGGACACAGGGACCACAGTGGTGACTCAGCCTGAGGGCTTCCTCCAGCACCCAACACCCAAACACCTGGGCCCAGCCACAGGCCCCACCCTGGCCAAACCTGCAAGCCCTCTGCCAACGTACAAAGCAATGTGCCCGAGAACCCCAGAGCCCAGGGAAACCCACCCCCTGACACTGATGCCATCAGGGATCCTCCTATTTCTCAGGCGTCATCAAAAAGTCACTGCAGCAGCTCAGCCAGGAAACAGCCCATGCCTGGGGAACCCCGCAAACTGCCCCAGTTGCTCGCTGCCCTGGATAGCTCTGACGCGCCAGACCCCTCATGCCCCTGAGGCCATGCCGCGCCCCAACCACACACTCCAGGCCAAACCCAGCTCCCAGCCATTCCAGACCCGCTTCCCATGAGATGGTCCAGGCAGGACGAACCAGCTGGGGACACCAAGAGGAGACAGACATGAACCTACCAGAAAGTGCCTCCAGCGAGACTGTGTCCTCAAAGACTCGGGGAGACCTGCGGAGAGAACATGGGTCTCGTTACCAGGCATCGCACGCGTGGGGCTTGGAAAAGGGGGCCCTGCTACCATCCGCGTCGCCAACGCTGGGCCAAGTATTTCCCCATCATGACCCTGGAGGCAGCTACTGCTACCTGTCTGACAGAGAGGGAAACAGGCTCAATCAAAGCCATGCCCAAGTTCTTAGAACTGTGATTCAATCCCAGAGGTGTGGATTGTAAGACCACCCAGGGGCCCAGGGCCGCATCGCCAGGCCACTGGGAAGCTCCCCCGTTAACTCCCCAGAGGACCCCCAAACAGGCTGGTGGGCTGAAACCCGCAGGATGGGGCCGGGGCGGGGGGTGTCTCCTATTCTCATGAAAGAATTTTTGTTTGGTTGGTATTTTGCAGTTTTTTTGTTTTTGTTTTTGGAGACAGTCTCGATCTGTCACTCAGGCTGGGGTGCAGTGGTACAACCGTGGCTCCTGCAGCCTCAACCTAAGGTGATCCTCCCACCTCAGCCTCCCGAGTAGCTGGGACTACAAGCACGTGCTACCATGCCTGGCTAATTTGTGTATTTTTTGTAGGGACAGAGTCTCACCATGTTGCCAGGCTGGTCTCCAACTCCTGGGCTCAAGTGATCCTCCTGCCTTGGCCTCCCAAAGTGCTGGGATTACAGGTGTGAGCCACTGTGCCCAGCCTCATTTAAGAATTTCTGAGTTACCATTGCAATGCAGTGACAGCTCCAGAATGCAGACGGGACACCCACAAATCAATACGGGCTAGTCAACCCAGCAGCAAACAGACAAAAGACGACACAGACACTTCACAAAAGAGTATCTACAAATGGCCGACGAGACACAAAAAGATGCCCAGTATCACCAGTCCTTGAGAGAGGCCAATTAAAGCCACGGAAGACCGCGGCACCCAGGTGGACGGCAACTGAGACGGACAGCATCAAGTGCCGCCGAGAAGGAGCACCTGGAAGCCTCACCCCTGTGACGGGATGCAAACGGAGCAGCTACTTTGCAAAAACAGTTACACACATGCTTGCCATATAACCCAGTAATTCCGCTCCTAGGTCTTTATCAGGCAGACACGAAAACAGCCACAGACTCGTGCACGAGTGTTCACTGCAGCTCTTTCCCCAACACAGAAACACTGGAAACAACCCCACAGTCCGTCGGCAGATGAACACACTGACAAACGGTGGCACATCCAAGCCGCACGAGCACGAGGAACGACGTGCAGAAACTCAAACCACAGGGAGGAACGTGAGGCTCAGGCTGTGTCTAGGAAGCCAGCTTCGAGCCTGCGGACTCTGTTTCCATGAGAGGACTCGGGAAGAAAAAGCAACCTTCACATCTGGCAAGAGGCCCGCAGAGGCCGTCAAGTGCAACAGGAAGAACGTGATTCCCACAGCAGCGAGGACGCTGACCACTTCTGGAGAGAAGGCAGCCCGAGGCTAGAAGGGGACCCCTTCGTAACTGTCGGCTAATTTGCACCGAGGGGTTTATGCATTCTTTATCATGTGAACTTCTGCGTGAAAAAGAACAGGTCCAAAACAGTAGAGCAGGCTGAGCACTGGACAGTCGGTCTCACATGGAACTCCGGGAAACCCCTTCTCCACCCGGAGCCAGAGCTGAGGGATCGGGGCTGGGGCGGCCAGGGCAGCTACGTGTGGTGCTCAAGCTCTGAAGCCAGGCTCCCCAGGCTCCAATCTGGCCTCTACCCCTCCCAGCTGTGCAACCTGGAGCGAGCAGCTTCACCTCTCTGAGCCTCAGATTCCCCAACTCTAAAATGGAAACGATGATTTTTAAAACGCTGACCCCACAGGAATGCCGTGAACGTCAAGTGCCCTCAGCGCCAGTGTGTGCCACTTCCAGTGCTCAGTTCTTGCTAGGCATGACTCCTGCCCCCGCCCAGGGGCTGGCAGCCAAGCTCCAAGAGGCCAGCCCTCTCCAGCGCCTGGCAAGCCCTCTCAGGCCCCAAGGAGGGAGCCTTTGAAAGGGCAGCTGCAGGCAGCTCGCAGAGGGACAAGCCAGCCGCTTCTTTCCTGCCTTTTTCTTTTTTAAGCATTTTTTTCACTACAATGCCCCCGGGCTTGGCACTTGGTCATGCCATCTGCGTCAGCTGCAAAATCAGACCCTGCGGGAAGGCTGGAAACAGGGAGGGCCTGGGCACGTCTTCACAGCGCCTGCCCCGGCTCCCGGAAGCCTCAGTGGCCAGCCACCTGCATACACCCCGTCACGGGCTTGGACAGAGCCAGGCCTGGCGGGCGCTCTCCCTGGGCACCAAGAAGATCCTGACCTCCATCTGGGAGGGCCGACGGGAGATCAGACCCCATCTTCTCCTAACCTGCTCCCCCAGCCAGCTCAGCCTGCAATTCCCAAACAGCGCTGGGTGTCCCGGTGGCTGCAGTCAGGGTAGGTGAGGGCTGTTCTCAAGGTCACATTGTCCAGGGGAAACAGGGAATCTCCCAGCAGTGATGGAGTGACACGTGGGCCCAAAGAGGGGCTCCCAATTTAGAAAACTCGACAGGGACTTCCCAGGAGAGGCAACTGTCATGGGAGATGACTGAGGTGCCAAGGTGGGAGGGGGCCCAGGGCCCTGGCTGGAGCACAGCAAGGGGGAGAGCGGGGCGGGCTGCAGGCGGCAGGGGAGATCACGAGGGCTTCTGCAGACAGGTTTTATCACCAGAGCAAGGAGCTGTAGGAGGGTGATGCAGGCTGCAGGTGGCCACGGTCCCGCTCCACGGTGGAGGTGCACCTGGCCGCACAGCACGGGTGAGGGCAGAAGCCGCAGCCAAGGGAGAGGCCACTGCGCCAGTCCAGGCGAGCGAGGTGCTGGGCGGCCAGGCTGGGCGCAATGAGGTGGGAAGGGCCAGCAGGGAGAGCATCAGGCATTAGTGTCCGAAAGGTGGGCAAGGCATGCTGACAATCAGAGGCCTGCTCCTTCTTCCCAACCCTGGGTAGAGCCCGCGGGGGAGGGAAGCCGGGGTTGACAACATCCACTCCCTGCAAGGAGCGCAGCCATCCACGTCCCCGGCCAGGAAGCCACCACCGTGGGGGAGGACTCACCCAAGGCCACACAGCAAGGAAGGGAGTGAGCCGGGATCCAAACCCAGGGCCAAGTGCTTGCACCGTGGGGAGCCAGGGCACAGCGCTGCCACAAGTGGCTGGGGTGTGAGCAGTATGGGCCGCAGTGGGGACCGGGCCTTATGCCGCCCTGGCAGAGCCATCCGTGCCAAGGCTTCCCAGCTCGGCATCCCCAAGCTCAGCCCTGTGGCGCGGTCTCACTGTCTCACGCTCCCTGGTGCCGACACCCACGGTCTCCCGCCACTCACTCGCTCAAGGCGGCAGTCACACTCGCTCACTCTGCTGCACGCAAACTGACACTCATTCACGCTCGGGCACATCCAGCTCACCCTCACCGGCTTGGGGCCACCCAGGCACACTCCAGCTCAGGCCAGGCCCACTGGCTGGCTCCTCCCCATGCATCCCACCTGCTCCTTCGCTCTCCCCCTCACCCTCCCAGGCAGGCTGGGGGCACCCCTGTTCCTCCAAAGCCTCTAGCTCAGTCCACCATAGCTGGAGGAAGGGCCTTGCACCCTGGGGCTGGCCAGACTCATCTCCCGGCAAAGTGGATGAACAGGGGATCGAGGACCGGTTTGAAAGCTGCCCTCTGCCAAGCCCACAGGCTGAGACTTGCCCCACACGATCCCACCTGCCTTGCCAGCTCCCAAGCAAGCCCTGTAAGGCCCACCTCCTGGTGTTGGCTTTTACCCTCAACTCTACCAAACATACCCTCACAAGCACCATCTTTTTCCTCCTCCAGGAAGCCCACCAGGCTCACCCCAGCCACAGAGGCCAACCTGATTTGTCCATTCACCACACTCAGAGATGGGAAGCCACCACCACGGCCACACAGTCACAAGAGGCAGACCTAGATGACATTCAAACCCAGAGGCAGCTTCGACCTGTCTTGACCAGGACACCATCAACCTTCAGCCACTCAACAAACAGAAGTAAACACCCTCCTCTACCCCAATAAGTGAGCAAGGCAATTGCAAAGAATGGCCCCTAGAGTGATGGACGTAAACCACGGCAACCCTGCAATGAAGGGAGGGTGGGCAGGGAGGGCATAGAGGGTCTGGAGCTGGAAGGGGATGGGGGTGGAGAGCTGGAGGGGAATGGGGAGTGGAGAGCTGGAGGGGGATGGGGGTGGAGAGCTGGAGGGGCATGGGGAGTGGAGAGGTGGAGT
>CM052656.1:7294469-7345749 GCA_028533165.1 Leontopithecus rosalia | reverse complement strand
GCTGGAGGGGAATGGGAGTGGAGAGCTGGAGGGGGATGGGAGTGGAGAGCTGGAGGTGGATGGGGGTGGAGAGCTGGAGGTAGATGGGGGTGGAGAGCTGAAGGAGGATGGGGGTGGAGAGCTGAAGGAGGATGGGGGTGGAGAGCTGGAGGGGGATGGGGTGGAGAGTTGGAGGGGGTGGGGAGCTGAAGGGGATGGGAGTGGAGAGCTGGAGGGGGATGGGAGTGGAGAGCAGGAAGAGGATGGGGGCTATGGGTTCCTGGCTACAGGAGGGGAGGGCTCCACAGAGGCCTTGACCTTTTGCCCTCTCCAGACCCAGCTGGAGCCTTTCCCACCAAACCTAGCAGCCACAGGAGCAGCATGGGCCATTGCCTTGGTCCCCTCCAGGATCTGTGACTACTCAAACTGGAGGCTCAGGATAAATCCTCCCTCTCAGCCCAGCCTCCCCTGGCCAGCAGCCACACCGGCCACAGCAGCCACACCCTCAGCAGGGCCACAGGAAGCACATCTTCCAGAAGAGAGAAGAACAGATATTGACAGAGCACCCATGGTGCCCACAGAGATGGGCGAGGTGGCGACAGCAGCCTGGGCTCCATTCCAGGCCACCTCTGCACTGGGCACTGGGGCCAAAACCCTCAGCGCGCACCCCAGGCCCTGGGAGCCTTCCAGGCCAGCATGAGCCAGCTTTGGGCATGCTCTGCAGAAGCTCTAAACTGGACCCCACTGACCCACAGATCAGGTCCTGGTCCCGAGGGGTACACCGGACCCCCAGAAGCCTTCTCTGCAGGCTGGAGTTTGGTGACTTCAGGCGCAGCACAAGCCAGGCGCCCTGAGACATGGAGGTGGCTCACTGACCTTCCAGGGTCGGCCCAGGTCCATGGGTACATCCTCCCACACGGGTAAACAAGGAGCCTCCCTGTCCCCTGCAGTGGTATTGCCTGGTCCCAGTCCCTGCGGTAGCCAGCAGCCCAAGAAACAGAGAGGGAGGGAGGCAGGCTCTGTGGCCTCTCCATTGAGAAGCCACGGGGTAGGATATTTTGTTTTCCTTCTGCAGTGACAGCTGAGGCAGCCCGCCCAGAGCCAGCTCTCCTGAAAGCTGCAGAGGCAGCCACCGGGAGTTCACCAAGGTCTCAGGCCCCGCTGGACTGCAACAGCCGAGGGTGGGCAGTGGGTGAAGATGGGGTCGGAGCCTCTGTCCCTCCATTCCTCCTCCACCAGCCAGGGCAAGGGCCGCCAGACCAAGGCTAAGGAACTGGCAGCAGGGAAGCGAATGGACAGCGCCTGCAGTGGGAACAGGAGGGAGGTGGGGTCTGGGCCACAGCGCCGTCCAGAGGGGGAGACTGAGGGGCAACCCCATGCCCTCCCTGCCCAGGAACGTGCCCCAGGCCCCAAGACCACCTGTCTGCTCCCAACACAGGGTTGCACTGACACCAGGCACAGCGACTGGGGAGTAACCGCCGTAAAAACCATGACAGCCACCATCACAGTAATAAGAACGACCCTCACCTCCTGCCAGGCCACGTCCAATCCCTCTGCCCATCAAGGCATCTCCATCATGACCCCATTTCAGGGGTGGGGAAAATGAGACCCACACAGAGTCACCTGCCCCAGGTCACACAGCTAGCAAGTGCTGGGGAGACAGGACCCTGGGCATCAGACCCTCTGCCCTCAGCCGCCCCATTCTCCAACCCGACGGCGCCCTGGATTTAGCAGGGACCCGGCTTCCCAGAAACCTTGCCGTCCATCTCACTGCGGGGTGTGGGGCCGCCATCCGAGACAGCAGCCAGCCAGCGGGAGCAATTAGAGGCCAGGAAGGAGCCGGGGTATCGACCGCTTTCTGGAGGGAAGCGGGGCGCAGGCTCTGGCGAGTTGGGGTGGCAGGAGCCTGGCTCATGGCCAGGCACCGGCCACGACAGAGCAGAAGCGCAGCCCAGGCCCAGAGGCCGCAGAGGCCCCTTGCGGCCGCATGGAGAGGCCATCTGTCCATCCACCTGTCCGTCCAGCTCCGTCCCCCTCACGGGGAGCGACAGCCCCCAGGGGCCTGACGCTCAGGATTTCACTGCCCCACACAAGGCTAAGCCCCCGACGCTGAGTAGCGCCTTTAATTCCTCCAGCCGCCCTGCATCCTCCCCGTGCAGACAGGCAATGAGGCAATGAAGCCCTCCCAGAGAGCTCCTGGGGCTGGGGCCCCCACCCGGTGCCAGCCAGCACCCCCTGCCCGGGGAGCCCCAGCAGCGCAGGAGGTGACACGGGGCTCTGTGGGAAGGGTGGCCCTGGGGACTTCCAAATGAGATGGAAGTTTCGGGAAAGCTCTCTGCGCCCCACAGTGGTCCGGTCGGTAAAAGAGGCTCATCACAGCACCTGCCTCGCAGTGTATCATAGATTAACTCAGGTTTAGCCCAGATAGGAATGGCAAGTGCCCTCAAATGTCAGCTGCTGGCTTCTCCCAGAGAGGCTGCCTGGCCTGCCCCACCCCCAATCTGCACCCGGATAGATAAACCACCGTGGACCCTCTTCAGCCTCCTCCCTGCCAAGGAGAAGGGTCTGGCCATTAGAGGCTTCCTGGAGGGTGAGGGGCACCATCGGCCAAGCACAATTAATTGCTGGGTCAAGAGATGGTGAAAGAGATTTGTCACGAGGACCTGGGGACATTCCAGGTGGGAGCGGTGGCCGGTGGCTGCACTGATTTAGTCACCTGCCTTCCACCTCATAAGCAGGATCTGCCCCCACTCAACCCCCAGGGACATCCTCCACACCAGCCCCAGACCCAGCACCCGTGACCTGCTCCCAGGAGGGACCCGCTTCCATCCTTCAGCCAGCGCCCATGCACAGGAGTGGACATCGAGGCTGTCACACAGAGTCCCCGGGGTTAGGACACAGAGCCCCGGAGTGGGGCTGACACACAGAGTCCTGGGGGGGGCCTCAAATGGGCCTGACACTCCAATCCAAGCCCTGCAGCATTGCACCAGGCCACCTTCCCAGGGCCCCAGGCTAGCCCGCAACCCTACTGAGACGCCAATGTCCCCAGCACCTGGGACACCCAGAAGCAGGGCCCAGAGGGAGGGAGCAGAGGCTCATGATGAGAGTGGATGAATGAGCCCACCTTCCCGGCCTCCCCCTCCACAACAGGTCCAGGAAGCACAGACTTTGGGGGCCACCAGGTTGGGGCCAGAGGCCAGGGACAGCAAAAGCACCCAGAGACAAGGCAGCCCCCACCCAGATCCTCCTGGACCAGGCTCTGCGGAAGCCTCTGGTCTGGAGGGGTCTAAGGCATAGACTTCCACCGAGCCCCCATCACCTTTTGGACCCGGTGTCCACACCCAATCCCTCCACAACAACCCACCCACATGGGGCCCCTCGCAGACCCCACCACATTGATCGGGACAAGGCCCAAGGATGCCAGGTAAGGGCAGCTCAGCCCAGGCTCTTTCTCATGTCCCAGTGAGCTCAGCTCAGCTCGGAGTGGCCCGGCTGGGGTCAGGGCCCTGAGTCAGAACAAGAAACGCAGCAGAAACTGAAACAGCTCAGCAGCCTCACACACTCCCCAGAGTGAGCCACGGGAGCAAGCCACACTGATTCCCTGCCCAGCCCCATGCTGTGAAGTTCCTGCTTCTGTGGCCAGGGCGGGGGTGATGTACAAGTGGCATGAAACAGCCTTTCGGCTTGGGGACCCACTCTGGGTCCAGTAGATAAGCAAAGTGCCATGCACGCAGGCAGAGCGGTGAACTGGCCCCACCCCAGAGTCTCCGTGTCACCCCAGACACATGCAAAGCCACACTACCCGGGGCAGCAGTTAGGGGTGTGCACAGGTGGAGCACAGGCAGGCAGGAGGGACCCATCCCAGGCACAGGCTGTTTCTGCTCCCTGGCAGGGCTCAGCCTGCGGCAAGGTACAGAGCACAGCTCTCGAGATCTCAAGACAAGGTCCAAGACCCAGGTTCAAATCCCAGCTGCACTGCTTTCCAGCCCTGCGACCCTGGGTTCATCGCTTACCCCTTCTGACCTGGTTCCTCACCCGTAAAACAGAAACTCAGCTCATAGGGCTGACTCAGAGGCTTAGCGAGCAAACGCCTGTCAAGCGCCCAGCATACAGTAAGAGCTTAATAAATATGTACACAGTCCCCACTCCGCCACGGCAGCTTTCCACAGTTTCAGTATGGCGGTCTGAAAACATTAAACAGAAACTCCCACAAATAAACAATTCATAAGTTTTTGGGGTTTTTTTTCCTCGCTCTGTTGCACAGGCTGGAGTACAGTAGTGCGAACTTGGCTCACTGCAGCCTCCACCTCTGCCTCCAGGTTCAAGAGATTCTCCTGCCTCAGCCTCCTGAGTAGCTGGGATTACAGGCTTGTTTCACGAGAGACCTTGTTTCACCATGTTGGCAGGCTGGTCTTGAAGGCCTGGCTTCAAGCGATCCACCCACCTTGGCCTCCACAAATAAACAATTCATAAGTTTGGGGTTGTTTTTTTTTCCTTGCTCTGTTGCACAGGCTAGAGTGCAGTGGTGCAATCTCAGCTCACAGCAACCTCCACCTCCGCCTCCCAAGTTCAAGAGTTTCTCCTGCCTCAGCCTCCTGAGTAACTGGGATTCCAGGTGTCTGCCACCATGCCCAGCTAATTTTTTTATTTTTAGTAGCGATGGGGTTTCACCGTGTTGGCCAGGCTGGTCTCAAACTCCTTGCTTCAAGCGATCCACCCACCTCAGCCTCCCAAAATGCTGAGAATACAGGCATGAGCCACCTCGCCCAGCCAATTCCCAAGTTTTAAATTGTGAGCTGTTCTAAGCAGTGTAATGAGATCTTGCACTGTCCCGCCCCGTCCAGCCCAGGCCGTGACCCCTCTGGTTGCCCAGGCAGCTTCGCAGTCCGGACGGTCTTGCCTGTGAGTGTCCGTCCCGGGGATCGGATGAGCTGTGACGGTGCAGCCATGCTTGTGCTCAGTGGCCCCAAAGCACAGGAGCAGTGATGCGGGTGCACTGCTAACACTGTCTTTTTATTTTATTTTAATCTAAGTTTATTGTTTTTGAGATGGAGGCTCGCGCCACCACCCAGGCTGGAGTGCGGTGGCACCGTATCGGCTCACTGCAACCTCTGCCTCCTGGGTTCAAGCGATTCTCCGGCCTCAGCCTCCTGAGTAGCTGGGACTACAGGCTCCCACCACCACACCCAACTACTTGTGTATTTTTAGTAGAGACAGAGTTTCTCCATGCTGGTCAGGCTGAACCATGTATTTTCATATGACAAAAGTATGTTATAAAGAATAGATATTTATATATAAACATATATAAATACACACACAAAACGAGATATAATTCTAAAACATGTAAGATTATAAAATAGCCGTAATAACCATGACGGTGTGGAATCTGGTGAAGGAGCCAGCTGGTGGGAGAGAGGGGCCTGGGTGCCCCAGGCCGGGCAGGTCCCCTCCTGCAGGACCGCTCCTCCGCCCTCACTCCCCTGCACATCACGCTGGGCCTCCTGAAGGCAGCAAGGAGCCGGCTGTGTCGATATGCAGGGAACAGCATTCCAGGTGGGGGAACTACAAATTCGAAGGCCTAGAGGCAGAGGCAGCTGGTGAGGGCCGAGGAGCTCCCAGCCTCCGGATTTATTCTCAGAGCAGGGGGAAGAGGATGGAGCGTGTGGGGCCAGAGACTTGAGAGTCTCATGGTCCTTCTGACGGGATCTCTCTGGCTGCAACTTGGAGACCAGACAGGTGGGACCGGAGTGCACTGGGGACCAGGAAGCGGCTACTGCGGTCGCCCAAGCCAGACAGCGACAGGGTGGGGGTCTGTCACGGTGCCTGGTCTACCGTTCCTTCTTTTTGTCATTATCATTAATATGAAAACAGAGGGTCTGTTAATTTTTGGGGGGTGCAGAATCTTGCTCTGTCACCCAGGCTGCAGCGCAATGGCACAATCTCGGCTCACTGCAACCTCCACTTCCTGGGTTCAAGCGATTCTCCTGCCTCAGCCTCCCGAGTAGCTGGGACTACAGGTGCCCGCCACCACGCCTGGCTAACAGTAGGATGGCAAGCATATTGTCCCTTGTTCCCCAAGCACATTGTCACTGGTTTTCATTACCATTCCACTTGGCAACAACAGCATGTCATCTTCACTGTTCCTGTGATTTTTTCTGTGCTGCTGGGGGTGGGGGCTCCATGGCCGGGTTCCCGCCCCAGGGATGTTTTTTGGCTACCTCATGACTGGCACATGGCCTTTGGGACAGTCCCACTCCACAAAAGTCACCCTCCCTACGCAATTTTCAAATGACCTGGCCATTAAAAAAAAAACTGCCAGAACCAGCCCAAACACTAGCGGTGTCTTCAACATCACTCTCCTCTCCCTCCAGGACCGCAGGGCTCCGAGCGGCTTTCTCTCAAATCCACGCTTACTCGTTCTGAGGGGGAGCCAGCCACTCCTCCTCTCGTTTCCCCGTTACCCGGCAGTTGGGGCACTGCACTGACTGTTGCTGTTGTTAATTCTGTATGAAGGAGGAATTTCAGTGCCCAGGAGTAGAGGGGATTTTCCAAGTCTACGGGGTATGGTCGGGGGTAGCTGGGATGCTGTGTGGCACTGAGCCAGGCACTAACCTCTCTGAGCCTTTGGGGGGCTGGGTCATTCTCTTGTGGGGACTGCCGCGGGCATTGCAGGCTGCCGAGCCATACCCCTGCTTGCCTGGCAATGATGATGGTTGCTGGGTCAGGGATCAGATGAATTCACACGGCATGTGCCAGCCCTGAGGCAGGCATGCAGCTGAGGGGTTGGTGGGGCGAGGGGCAGGGCCACGGCTGGAGGATAAAATCCCATACCCCCGTCTGGCCAGGTGGCCCACTGCCCGCCTGGCTTTTGAGGAGATAAGCCGCCTGCTCGGGTTCACGTTCAGGATCAAATGAACCCACTTAATCCCCTTAGGGATCTCTGCTGAGCTGGCTCCTCGGGGGCCTGGGGAAGAAGGCAGCTGAGCCCCCGGGTAGAGACCCCCACCCACGAGGCTGGGCACAGAGAAGGTGCTGAGGGGCTTCCTGCCCCAGCGCCGGGGCACAGCACGCTGAGGGAGCCCCAGGACAGAGCAGGCACACATCCTGGGCTCACCATCACAGCCGACAGGACTCCTGGCTCCCCACTGACACCCAGAAGGTAAATGCCCTTCTCCAGATGGGGAAACTGAGGCCTATAAAGAAAACAGCCCGCCTGAAGGTGACAGAGCACCTCACTGGATCACCAGCAACCCCTCAAGACAACCTTAGCCCATTTCACAAAGGGAGAAACGGCGGCAAGAACAGGGCCTTGGGTCACGGCTCTATCCCACGGGCACAGCAGGAGTGGGTGGGCAGTGTCCTGCCTCCCTGGGAAGAGCACAGTAGATACTTAAGTATGTGAATGAGCCAAATCCACATGCTGGATGCAGGCTCCGAGGAAGACTCCTTCCCGGGACCTCCCTCCCCTCCCGGGGTCCCTTGCTAAGATCTTGTATGGCAGGGGGCTGGTGGGCATGACCGTGACCCCCAGAGGCAAGGTCTGGGGGCATTTCTGGCTCTGTGGAAGGGGGCTGGGGCGCTGCTGGGGCCTGAGGGGAGGGAGCAGGGGTATGGCTAGGCAGCCTGCAATGCCCGCAGCAGTCCCCACAAGAGAATGACCCAGCCCCCCAAAACTCCAACAGTGCCAGCGGAGAACCCTGCCGACTGCCTGAGAGTGTCAGTTGGGCGCCTACTGTGTGCAGGTCCTCCTGCGAACCCATTTAAGAAGACGACATCACAGGGCTCAGAGAAGCAAGGCTTTCTGCCCCACCTAATGGAAGGCAGAGGCAGGACCAAACCCGGGTCCCACCGACTCACAGCCCCACCCCAGCTGCCAAATACCTGCCCACCCTTGAGGAGTCTAACCTACTGGGTCTAGAGTTGGGACTCCAGAATCTGTACATTTCATAGCCCCTTCCCCCAACAGCCACTGGTGGTGGGGGAGGGTGGTGAGTGGGCTGGAGACAGCTCTGTTCCTTTTCATCCGAATCTACGCTGGCCAGGAGGCCGGCAGTCTCTCTCTGTGGGGTGGGAACGTGGTTGCATCTTTTTATGTGCGAGCTTTTTGTCCCTTAATTTTCCAGCTTATAGAGAACACATTCGTTCTGCTTCTAAAAACCAAAAAGTCTTTTATGTACAGCAGTGGCCAAACCACAGGCCCAGCCTGACCCTGGTGGCTCCCACTAGGACCCGGCAGGGTGGCCCACACCTCACTGGAGGCCAGCCGACCCAGCGCGGCCCCATGGAGCACCCCTGGCCTCACCTGGAGAAGCCCAGAGCCGGCAAACCCACTGGCCGCAGCACCCGGGCACCCAGAGGCACTCCAGTAAGTCCACGGCAGCCCGTTTCCACAGCAAGCACCTGATCACCCCAAGTGGCCTTCTCCAGGGAAAACGTCCCCATGACAAAATATTACAAGAAGTTAAAATTGGGCCGGGCGCAGTGGCTCAAGCCTGTAATCCCAGCACTTTGGGAGGCCGAGGCAGGTGGATCACGAGGTCAAGAGATCGAGACCATCCTGGTCAACATGGTGAGACCCCGTCTCTACTAAAAATACAAAAAATTAGCTGGGCATGGTGGCACGTGCCTGTAATCCCAGCTACTCGGGAGGCTGAGGCAGGAGAATTGCCTGATCCCAGGAGGCGGAGGTTGCGGTGAGCCGAGATAGCGCCATTGCACTCCAGCCTGGGTAACAAGAGTGAAACTCCGTCTCAAAAAAACAAAAAGAAGTTAAAATTAGCCAACTGGATGAAACTGCACCAGCGCCTGGTGAAAACCTGTTGTCGTTAAGATAAAACGATCACAGCCAACGCCGCGGCTCAGGATGCTGTGTCTATTATCCTTCTCATTCTCCAAACAATCCTACAGGGTGAGGACTACGGAGCGCCTCATTTTACTATTGGGAAACTGAGGCAGAGCTGGCAATAACCTGCCTGAGAACACACAGTGTCTGGAGAGAACGGCTGGGCTGAATTATACTCAGAGCTGTCAATACGCGACCACTTTTGACCTACAAAACTGTCAGTTACACGGCTTCCCCAACAGCAAAGGCAGAGCAGATCCACACACACAGACCCACGTGTCCACAGACAAGGCGGGGCCCCAGGGCGTGCAGCGGTACACAGAGGCTGGTGGAAAAGCCCAGGTCCCAGCGAGAGGCAGCGACCTCCAGGAAAGGGGCTCCCGTCACATGAAAGTCACCTGTGATTTTCCTCTAACAAAACGCCACCTTAGCTTATAGCCCCGAGCTTGGCATTCTGGCCTCTGGTCTCCCTCTCCCTTTCTCCCCTCTCCCTCTCTCCCCTCTCCCCTGGCCGCCTCTTTACCCCAGACCCCACACAGTCCCTGACAAGCCGGCGGCCCTCCTCGGGGCCTGGGACCTGCAGTCTCTTCCAACAGCCCAGGAGAACCTCTCCCCACTAAAGATCCAGTTTCACTTAATTGCAGTCTTCAGGTTTCTGGATGCAGGCCCGGAGGCCTGGGGCAGGAGGCGCCGCCTTTTCTTCCTCTTTTTAATAAGCTGGAGGCAGCAGCATGTGCTCGGCCCTGCTGTTCTGAGAACCCGGAACACCTGCCCCTTGGGAAAGGCCAGAGCTCCCAGAGCCCACCCGGGAGACTCACCTGGGAGAAATCAACTGTGGCTTGTCACGGGACATGCTGGGAACACACTGTTTTTCCGGTCAACCACTGGGACCAGCTACCCCAACTGGATTTAAGGGATTTTTAAAAAGAGAAACAAAATGGGCTGGGCGCAGTGGCTCAGACCTGGAACCACAGCACTCTGGGAGGCCAAGGCAGGAGGATCGCCTGGGCTCAGGAGGGCAAGGCCAGCCTGGGCAGCAGAGTGACACCCCGTCTCTACTAAAATTCAGCACCATTAGCCGGGCGTGGTGACATGTGCCTGTAGTCCCAGCTACTCAGGAAGCTGAGATGGGAGGACAGCTTGAGCCTGGGAAGTCGAGGCTGCCGTGAGCTCCAATGGCACCACTGCACTCCGGCCTGGGCAACAGAGCAAGACCCGCTCTCTCTTTCTCTCCCTCTCTCTTTCTCTCCCTCTCTCTCTCTTTCTCTCTCTCTCTCTTTCTCTCTCTCTCTCTCTCTTTCTCTCTCTCTCTCTCACACACACATACACACAGACACACACACACACACACACACACACACACACACACACAGAGAAAAGAAAGAAAGCACCAATCTCCCCACCTCGTGTCACCCTTCCCCACGCCAGGGCTCCCAATGTCATCTCTGCCTCTGTGTGTTTCTCACCAGCACAGCCCTTTACAATTTGTGTTTCTCTCTTCACTCTGTGCCCTTCAGCCACAGCCCCCAGGTCAAGGCCAGGAAACTGAGGGTTCACTTAATTCCAAGGTCACCAGCAGTAGGAACGCGGCCATTGTCTCCATGACCACATCACCCACAGCCCTGTTCCCGCCTGCCGGGTCACAGGGAAATCACAGGTCCGTAGGGGCACCAAGTGTCCTCTACTCCTGTAACAATTCGCCACAAACTGGATGACTTAAAAACAGCACAAGTTTTTAGGGAGTTTGGGGTTTTTTTGTTTGTTTGTTTGTTTGAGACAGGGTCTCACTCAGTCACCGGGCTGGAGTGCAGTGTCTCTGCAGCCCCCAACTCCAGAGCTCAAGTCTCCTCCCACCTCAGCCCCGTAATTAGCTGGGACCACAGGTACCATGCCCAGATATTTTTTTGTATTTTCTGTAGAGATGGGGGGTACCAATATGTTGCCCAGGCTGGTCTTGAACTCCAGGCCTCAAGCGATCCTCCCACCTCAGCCTGCCAAAGTGCTGGGATTACAGGCATGAGCCGCCGTGCCCAGCCAGCATAAGTTAATACAGTTTTAGAGGTCCAAAGTCTCAAATGGATCTAACAGGGCTAAAATCAAGGTGTCGGCAGGGCTGCGTCCAGTCTGGAGGCTCTAGGGGAGAACCTGTCCATCACCCTGTATGGCTTCTAGCGGCCGCCTGCACTCCTTGGCTCATGGCCCCTTCCCCATCCTCACAGCCAGCAGCACAGCATCTTCCATCTCTCTGACCCTGACCTCCTGCCTCCTTCTTATAAAGACCGTTGTGATTACATCGAGCCCACGAAGATAATCCAGGATAATCTCCCATCTCAAGGTCAGCTGGTTAGAAGCCTTTACTCCATCTGCCACCTTAAATCCCCTTTGCGGCGTAAAATAATATATTCACAGCTTCTGGGAATTAGGACGTCTTGCAGGGACCATTACTCAGCTTAACACAAGCTTCAAACACAAAAACCTTCGGGCCTCCAGGGAACTCCCAAGGCCCCTCCCCACAGATCCTGAACTCCCAACAGGCAATCTCCAAGGTCCACGTGCCTCAGTCTCCCCACTGCTACACAGCATGGGCAAACATGCCCACGGCCACCACCTGTATGTGAATACACATCCCCAGCAGTTCAGAGTCTAGCGTCTGTTGAAAACATGATTGGACAGAGCCCTGCAGCCTATCACTAGAGACTCCTTCTCTAGAGTAACAAGAAAGAACTTATCAACACTTTTGAGCCACGTGTTTTCCTGACCAGTCACAAATGGCCCTATTGTCCAGCCCATGCTTAGTGAGATCCGTAAGCAACCCCAATGCTGAGCCCTGTGCTTCCTCGAGTCCCTGCGTGCCAGGCTGCAGAAGGCTTTGCAGGGTACACAGAGCCGCTGCAGGGCACTCGCGGGAGGAAGATGCCCGAGGGCCCAAGCAGCTGGTGTCTCTCAAAATGGGGAGTGGGGGGCTGGGGAACCAGAGGCCACCCGAAGTTGCTCTGGATGTCCTTGGCGTGGTCAGCACCCTCCCCCCAGCTCCTGTGACCACATTCTCACAGACCCCTGCTCAGGAGCCAGGGCCCCGGGGCAGGTGAGCAAGGAACCGGGTGAACCCTGCCCCAGAAGCACATAAAGCCATCAGCAACCGGAGCCCTCGTGGCACTTAAAGACGACCGAGGGCAAGACGAAACGCATGAAGAAACGCCTTCCTTGCTTCAAAGCCCTTCTGCATCTCTTTCCTGCCAGAGCTGCTGCGAGGTGGCATCACTCCCATTTCACAGGTTCCAGAGAGGCCATGCGAAAATCACGCAGCGACCTGGCAAGGGGCTGGGTCTCCAGGGCCCGTGCCCTCCCCTTGCCCACCTCCGGGTCAGGGGTCCTCCAGGCGGTTCCGCGTCGCCATGGCCCTCCAGCCTCCCACCGTCCAGCTGAGCATCCAGACACGGCATGTCTCCTCTGGGAAGCTCCCCTCCCCAGGTTCCCCCAGTGCCCCTCCCATTCCACTCTTCTCTCTCCAAGGCAAAAGCTAAGCCCCTCCTTCCCAATGTCAAACCTCACACTGCGCCTTCCGCACCTCCAAGCACCCAAAGGCACTCCCGGCAGCACGGCGAGCGAGGAGGTGGCCTGGACCCACGGCGGGGGGGCTGTGACACAGAGAGGGCAGCGAAAGCCTGAAGGTCACACAGCAAACCGGAGAGCACACTCGCAGCGCACAGCACGCTTCCAGCTCCGTGTTCCCACGGAGGGCCGCACAGTTCCGGGAGGCGTCGCTGCGGCAAGGGGGCAGCGCCCAGGGCCCAGGTGCTGGGAGATGCAGCTTCCTGCCCGCCGCGGCAGCTGCTATTTATAGCCAAGCAGGGAGAAGCAAGACAGGCAGGGTCAGCTTCCTGCACGGCAGAGCCGGCCGCAGCCCGGGAGCCCTCAAGGGTGACCCGGGGGGGATGGGCTGGGTCGGGGCAGAGACATGGGCTTCGATGCCCAGGGCTGGGCACAAGGTGGGCCCGGGACTGTCCCTGGTCACTCGAGAGGGCCACAGTCCAAGGGAAAGGAACGAAAGCACGGAACAGGCCCTGCCCATGATAGCTGCCCACCAAGCAAGCAGCTTAGGAGCTGTGAGTCCTGAGCCAATGACGTCACCACTCTGTGCCTCAGTGTCCCATCTGCAAATAGGGAAACTAACAGTTCTGGGCACACCGGGTTATTGTGCAGCTTAGGTGAGCTAACCCATGTGGTGCTAAGCGGGCTTGCCTGCATCTTCTCTGCCAGCTCAGGGCCCTGTCCGGAGCACCCTCACCTCTGCCCCTCCCTGCTCAGACACCAGGCAGCCACACTGGGGCAGGGGCCACTCCCGCACCAGGACGCCTGCAGAAGCAGCTCTCCCTGCCACACCCTCCACTGCAGCTTGCGAAGCACAGGGAGCCCGAGCACACGGCAGCACAGGGGGATCCCGCCCCAGCCCCAGGGCACGGACAAGCTGTGACAACGTCCACGGCATATGTGCATGAGTGTCATCATCAGAGCAGCCCCCCCAGGCGTCCACTCCCCACACAGCGGGCACTGCAGTTACCCCCATTCGACAGATGCAGAAACAAAGCACAAGCCGCAGAAGAACTCGGCTGAAGAAACACAGAGGGTCCCCACCCTTCCCAGAGTTCACTGGGGTCTTGCCAAACAGCAGACAAGTCTTGCCGGCCCTGGGAATCTACCCAGAAAGCAGCTGTGGGTTTGGAGCGCCTCGAGCTTGGTTCCTCGGGGAGAGGAGCAAGGGCCAGGAAGGGTCCGTCTCGAGCCGCCCATCTATGGGAACTCGGGTTTAAAGTCCCTCCCCAATCCCTGGAGTCGTCTGGTTGTGATGCCCCAACTTCCTCCAAAACTTGGCGAAGGGAACACCCACACAGCAAACTGAAAACAGTCAGCGCCAGACCAGCCCACGTGGCGGCTTCTCCATGCCCCAGCGCCAGGCAGTCAGCACCGTCCTGCAGCACCTCGCGTCATGCTCAGGACAACCTCAAGAGAGAGGAATCTGCTTCTGCCCATTTGACAGATGGAGAAACGGAGGCATTAAGCTAGAAGTAGGCAAAGCTTGGCTCTCCCACAGCCTGGCCACTCTGGGCCTCACTGTGGGCTCATGTTCACCGTGAAGCTCAGGGGCCAAGCTCAGTGTGAGCAAGGGGTGGTCACAGCCACCAAAGGAGGCAGAGAGAGGAAACGGCCACAGGGTCAGTGACCTGGGGGCTCTGTGGGAGCAGGAGGGGCCACAGGCGGGGGAGGGCACGGGCATCAGGCACAGGGATGGATGGGCGACCTGGGACCCCCAACGGGCACCAAGGCACCAGGTGAGGCCATGCCCAGCCAGAGCCCAACGCTCAATATCTACGAGGCACCCATGGTGTGCCCAGTGCTGCTCTGGAACCTGGGACACAGACAGGCATCCCCACCCTTGTGGAACGGTCGATTCTCAAAGGAATGACATGAGACAGCAAGGTGACCAACATGGGAAACCACCATCCATCAGAAGGCGGCACCCTGGGGAGCAACCAAGGGGAGCGGTAGAGGGCTCAGTTTAAATATGAAAATATCGGGCCGGGCACAGGGCTCACGCCTGGAATCCCAGCACTTTCGGAGGCCAAGGCGGGTGGCTCACCTGAGGTCAGGAGTTCCAGACCATCCTGGCCAACATGGGAAAACCCCGTCTCTACTCAAAATACACAAAATTAGCCCGGCATGGTGGCAGGCGTCTGTAATCCCAGTTACTTAGGAGGCTGAGGCAGGAGAATCGCTTGAACCCAGGAGGTGGCGGTTGTAGTGAGCCGAGATCATGCCACTGCACTCCAGTCTGGGTGACAGAGCGAGACTAGAAAGAAAAGGAAGGACGGTGGGGGGGAAGGGAGGGACGGAAGGAAAGAAGGAAGTAAAGAAGGGAGGGAGGGAGGGAGGGAGGGAGGGAGGGAGGGAGAAAGACAAAGAGAGAAAGAAAAAAGAAAAAGAAAGAAAGATAAAGAAAAAGGAAGGAAGAAAGGAAGGGAGGAAGGGAGGGAGGGACGGACAGAGGGATGGAGGAAATCAGAGAAAGAGGGTGAAGGAATGAGAGGAGGCCTGGGGATTCTGGGAAGAGCGCCGGGCAGGGCCAGAGCAAAGGGCCCGCGGCGGGAGCTGCTGGTGCATTTCAGGATAAATGTCAAGGCCTCGAGGCTGGTGTGGTCGAAACAGAGCAGGCCAGGGGAGCAGGTGGCAGAGGACGGGCCTCTGCGGAGGGCAGAGCCTCACGGCAGCAGCGACACTATCCAGCCCTGGCTGTCACAGGCCTCCCGATGGCTGCCGTGTGGGGTCTCGGGGTGATCAGTGAGGAGCCGGCCGAGACGGGAGCTGCGTTCGCTTGCCAGAACTGCTGTCAACAACGCCCCACACACCGGGACGCGAAGCCACCCGCACGTTCGGCAGGCCAGAGTTCAAAATCAGGGTGTGGCAGGGGCGGCTGGTGCTGGAGGCTCTTCGGGGGCTGTCCCCAGCCTTCCTCCCGGCAGCCTCGCACTTCCCGGCCTCCGCCGCCTCGCTCCGGTCTCTGCCTCCACTGTCGCACGGCCTCCTCCTCTGTGCCTTTTTGTCCTCCTTTAAGGACAAAGGCCAGTGGATTTGGGGCCCACCTCCTCCAGCTGAGCTCATCTGAGTTAAACGCATCCACAAAGACCTCGTTTTCAAATAAGGTCGCATCCTGAGGTTCCGGGCAGGACATGAATGTGCGGGAAAGTGGCAGAGGCACTGTCCAGTGCCATACAGCAGCCCGGGCCAGGGCACCAGAGTGGCAGAGGATGCAAAAGTGCTTAAAAACACCCAGGAGGGTGGCAGGTGGCGTGGGTGGGCAGGGTGGCAGGCAAAAGTGGGTGTCTCCCAGCTTCTCCCGCTTGCCTCGTCCCCTGGTTTACCCAGCTGTGGGTACCACCCAGGCGCCACCGCCACTCAGCATTCCTCCCAAATCCTGACCCGGTGGACCTAGCCAAGCTCCAGAGGGTAACATCCCCTGCTGGCCCCATGCTGACAGGCCTGGCCCAGCCTAGGGAGAAGCCCACCCAGGGGCCTGGACTGCATCCGGCCCCCACCCCACCCAGCAGGCTCTCCTCTTCAGCCTCCAGAGCAGAGCTGGCTCCAGGCAGGTTGCCATGGTCACGGGGACACCACGGCCGCACTGGGGCCCATGCTCCCTGAGGGTCTCAGCAGGTATCACACAGTTCAGCGTGAGGACAAACGAGGCCCTCCAGGGCCCTCCCCTGTGAGTCTGGCCTCTGGGACTAATGACTTAGAGCATCCCCAGACAGGTCCCCTGGGTCACAAAGAGAAAACACTCCCCCACCCACCCACCCCGCCTCCAGACCCGGCCCTATGTCTCCCCAGCCTCACTGTAGAATTGTGGGGAGCAGGCCAAGGGAAGGCCACGGGTGGGCAGACGGGGGGCATACAGGCCTCTGTGGAGGTGAGAAGGATACCGACTTTTGTTCAGGAAGTGGTGGGGAGCCCCGCAGCCCGATGGGGTCATGTCACTCTAGCTGCTGTGCTCCACTGGGCTGCCTGCAGAGAGGGGACTATGAGCACACGATGACGGCAGAGAGTAGCCAGGAGGCGGCTGCAGTGCCAGGTGGGTCGAGAGGGGCTGGGACCCCATTCCCTCACCCCAGGAGGAAGCCCAGAACAGGGCCCTGGGGGAGGTGGGGTCCGAGGTCCCTTTTGGACACCCCTGAGCAATGGCAAGGAGACTGTTGGGTCCGCCTGCCTGGCCCTGGGGTCACTGTCCTGGGCCCATGAGTCACAGATAGGAGGGAGAGGGGCTATGACACAGTCTGCAGGGACAACTGCACCTCAACGAGCCCCTGAAAGCCTTTGCTTCACAGCCCGTGAGGTCACATGTCACTCATCACCCCATTTCACCGCTGGGCAAACTGAGGAACTCTGCCTGGTGCTTCTGCTAGTGTCCAAGGCCAGGTCACTCACACCTGTGGGTCCCTCCTGGTCCACTCATCAGCCCTAAAACACAAACACAGGTCTCCAGAGGAGGCAGAAAACCAAATGAACCCTGAAGACAAGCGGCAGAGAGGGCCTCTGGACCCCAGAAGAGACTGACCCCCAGAGCCACCCAGCCGGCAGGCACAGGCATGCACACACGCAGACACGTGCAGGCCAGTGGTGACTGCTCACCCAGGTCCAGCCCAGTTCCACCTCCCAAAGCCCACCCTCTGACTCACCTTTCCCCCCCATTTCCTTCCAAATGCAAAGAAAGGTCAGCAGGAGGAAGCAGGAACCTGAAAGCATCGGCCACAAGTCCAGGTTGGAAGCAGATGCCCAGAGCTCCCTTGGTTTGGGACGCACTTGTAATACTGCCTCCAAAACAATCCTAAGGTCTGTGAGCACCAGATGCTGAGCGCCCCACCTCCGGGGCCTTCCCTCAGGCTAAGCAGTTCTCGAGAGCCCCATAAGGCCCTCGAAAGGGACATCTTTCACCATCCAAGTCACTCAACTGTCATCTTCCCAAGTCGGACCCCAAAATAGTGACGAGTTCTGATCCCGGGTCTGACCTCAGTGGAGACACTCCATGGGGCCAGCCTTTGGTTTCCTCCTGTGGATGTCGGTGCAGAGGATGGAGCGTGAAAGCATCTTGCAAAGCGTTTTCCTTCGCTTTGCTCCTGCCTGACCCATCTGCCCTTCAGGAACTGAGACAACTCTCCAGACGTGTAAGATAAGTTAAAAATCAGGGAGCAAGGTCAGGGCAAAGAGAAAAAAAATCAGATACCAACAAATCCAAAATCAGGATGAAGTAGATAAAGCCAAAACATAAACCACTGATTGCCGAAGGCAGGCTGCAAATTTGGCTCTGAGCTTCCTAGTAGCCAAAGCTAAGAGGGAAACAAGATGGGTTAAGGCTTTGGGAAATTGTAAAAACCACCGGGTGCCACAGAGTAGGTGCTACAGCAACTACGTACCCCTCTAAAGAAGGGATTACAGTCTCAGGATTTTAAGAGGCCAAAAAATTGTGCCAAAACTCGGGCCAATTGCTTCCTGACTTAACCAGCCCCGCTTTTCTACTGCATTCCACGTCAGCAAATTCTAACCATGAGCATCGGCGTAACTCAGCAAGAACAGGAGCCCGGGCTAGGAGGGGTTTTTGGGCCTCCCTGGAGTGACCTTCAAACTCACACCCCTCTGTGGGCTGCGGTTTCCTTCACAGGGAAACCGTGCACACAGGCTCCACCGAGGTTAGAAACGATGAGGTTGCACATCAGGGATCCGCAAACATCTTCTGCGAGGGGCCAGGGAGTCACTGTTCTCGGCTCCGTAGGCCTTCCAGCCTCTGTCACAACCACTCAACTTTGCAAACGCTGCACCCAAAAGCAGTCACAGACAACATGTAAATGAGTGAGCATGGCTGCGTTCCAATAAAACTGTATTTATGGACACCGAAGTCTGCGTTTCATATGACTTCACGTGTCATGAAACATTCCTCTGCTTCCGATTTTTTCAACCATTAAAAGTGGAGAAGCCGTCCTCAGCCTGTGCACCACGTAGACGCGCGAGGCGGGCTGGCCGGGCCCGGCCCCACGACCACGGTTGGCCAACCCTTGCTTTCCACGTTCCAGTCGGCTCGAGGACAACATTGTCACGCAGGACGTGACGACGGCGAAAATCAGATCCGAATACATGGGCTGACACCGCTTCGGTGTTTGTTTTTAAAGGGAACGCACACATACAGTCCATTCAAGGCCAACAGACGCCGAGAGCATCTCAGAGGAAACGCGGGCGCTCGAAGCTGCGACTGCCGTGGGGAACAGAAACGGGAGGGCTGGAGCCCAGGGAGACATTTACGCATGTGTTCATTTTCTTTTTTACAAGTCAATGCATTCTCTGTAATTTAAAAATTAAGCTTTTATAAAGCCCAAAGCAACTGGCAGAGTTTTGAATGCATTACTTTTTGTTTTTCTACATTTTTCCAAAGTATAAAAAGCAACATGATCCCTAAAAATGTTAATCAAAGAAGTCCATGATGTGTTAATTCCTATCAGAAAAAAACAGGTATGACCCCACTTAGAGAAAGCAGGAAGGTGTCTTCTGTAGGTATCGGCTCGTGCAGACAGACCCCAAGAAGGGTGGCTGGGGGATCGTCTCCGCTAACCGAGGATTCCTCTGGATCTGGGTGGGTTGGCCCCCATGAACCTGCACAAAGGTTTTTCCACGTGAGCTCAGCCCTGGGAGGTAAGAACTGCCCACACTTCGGAGGACCTGGGCTGTCTCCTGAGCTCCAGAAGTGACAGCCAAGGAAGGATCTGGGGAGACGGCTCCAGGCAGTAGGAGACATTATGGCCACACTGTCCATTAGGATCGGCACGCCAGCCACAGGCGGCTACTCAAATTTACTTACTTATGTATTTATTTATTGAGACAGAGTCTCGATTTATCACCCAGGCTGAAGTACAATGGCACGATCTCAGCTCACTGCAACCTCCGCCTCCCAGGTTCAAGCGATTCTCCTACCTCAGCCTCCTGAGTAGCTGGGGCTACAGACAGACCCCACCACACCCGGCTAATTTTTGCATTTTTACAAAATTAGGGGGTTTCACCCATAAGAGATGGGGTTTCACCATAGTGGTCCGGTTGGTCTTGAACTTCTGACCTCGTGATCCGCCTGCCTCAGCCTCGCAAAGTGCTGGGATTACAGGCGTGAGCCACTGCATGCGGCCTCAAATTTATTAAAGTAAGTAAAAACTAAAATTCCATCTTCCAGTTGAGGCACTGGCCTCACTTCAAGCCCCGAGAACAGATGCCAGGAGGGTGCGAATGGAAGGAGACTCCCCCAACACTTCTGGGCAGTTTTAACGCCCAATGCCCCACATGGCTCTTGGCTCTCAGCAACTCTACTCAGGAGACTGAGGCGGGAGGTTCATCTGAGTCCAAAGTTCAAGGCTGCAATGAGCTATGATGTTACTACTGTACTCCAGCCTGGGTGACACAGCAAGACCCTATCTCAAAAAAAAGTTGGGGTGCAGGTGGGGCCTTAGGTAAGGAATCAGATACCAAGGGCCTAGGTCCTGTTCCCAAACACAGAATATGACTTTATCCCAACCCCGTGCAGTAGGATGAAGCAGCCATTAGCCACAGCCACAGGTGGCTATTTAAATTGCAGTGAATTAAAATTAAATAACACGGCCAGCTCGGCTGCTCAG
This sequence comes from Leontopithecus rosalia, assembly GCA_028533165.1. Lineage (NCBI taxonomy): Eukaryota > Metazoa > Chordata > Mammalia > Primates > Cebidae > Leontopithecus > Leontopithecus rosalia. Next base: position 7,325,730 of record CM052656.1, on the reverse strand, counting down.
TGGCAGGGACCCACTTTTCAAGTGCTCCTGAGTGACAGACACCTAGAGGCTAAAGCATGGGACAGCGCAGCGGCATCCTCTCCAAACACCACAGGAGTTCCGGACAGCCGTCTCAAACTACCCTCTAGGGTGTGATTTTCTCTCCCTCCCGTTTAAGAATCAGGAAACCAAGGCCAGGAAGCCAGAGGCTTCACTCAAATTCTTAAAGAATGGAAGCGTGGTTCTAACCCTACTCCTTTCTTCAGGGACCAGGAGCAGAGGAGAAACTGAGCCATCCCCCAGAAGGTCTCCCCCGTCCTCCCCATAGCCTCGCGCACTCTCCAGGCTGCCCATGACCTCCAAGGATTCCCGGTGCCCAACAGACACTAAGTGATCAAAAGCTAATGGAAAACCTCCCCAGCCTTCAAGGGCAGGGGAGAGGGGGTGAGTACATTTGTGAAACACCCACCACCCACGGGAGAGGAGCCCACCATCTCCAAAGGGCAGCGAGCCCAAGCGAGGGGCTCTGGGAAAGAGGTGGGTCCACTAGAGGACCCTTCTGAGCAACTGTGAAGAGGGAGGAATGGGTGGTGCCCAAGCAGTCTGTAGGTGGGGACCCGGGTCCACACAACAAATTCTATAGCAAAGTTTCTGCTCCAACAGAGAGCAGAAAATGGAAACAGCAGCTCCTGCGACACACAGGAACTCATTCAGTCCCCACAACCACAGAGTCAGAAGCAGCAGCAGCAGCATCCCCATTTTATAGATGCACAAACTGAGGCCCCAAAAGGTGACTAACTCGTTCCCAGCTTGAAGCTACAGAGCTGAGCAGCAAACCCAATCTCCATGCCCTTCACCCTGCAGCTCCACTGTGGCACAGGTGGCCAGCAATGTCCCCATTTTGCAGATGAGGGCAACTAACCCCTGAGAGCCGGGGGCACTAACCTGCGCCCACTGTTTGTAAATGGCCACGCCGGAGCTTGCAGTGCTAACTTGGCACCTCTCTTGGGGATTATCCTCTAATGTTTGTTTAGGACAATTCTTTGTAGATTTATAAACCAAAAGCTCCTTCCTCAAGGCTGTCTGGGGCCAAATGGGCGGAGCAGTGTGGAAGTGCCCCCGCCCAGAAGCCTCACTCTGCTCTACAGCAGACACAGTAATAACATCATAAGCACAGGTCCTCTGCTGTGCAACCTCTGGCGAGCCTGGGCCTGTGCCATCGTCTGTAAAATGGGAGCGAAGCCGCCGTCTGCCCCAGGGCCTCGCTGAGCACAAGCCCTCTGGCTGCACCGTACCCCAGGCTGATGCGCTGGCCTGTGGGCACTCCAGGCCACAGAACACCGAGCTGCAGCTTTCTGGAGCACCGCGCTAAATAATTCAAAACCATGTTTTCATTTCAAAATAAACACAGCAGTGTCGCCAAGGCGAATGCCAAATTTGCATGAGCGTTTAAGATAAAATGAGACTTCAAAGAAATGCCAGGCCCTGTCCTTCTCCCCAAACCCTGGGGAGAACAACTTCTCAGTCTCCTGCTCCCCAGGGCAAAGATCCGTAGGTGCTGCTCAAAGAAGAAACGTCATTTCTGTCTTCCCGTCCTCCACGGCAGCTCCGCAAAGCAGCTCTGCAGGCACAATTCTTGCTGCACGAACACGATCATGAATAATCCCGGGTCTTAACTCCCAGTTCCACATCCAACGTGTGACCTCGGGCAAGTCACTTAACCTCTGTGCCTCAAGTTCACCGTCTATAAAACACGATCATAAACGCGCGAACTCGCAGAAGGGCTATGAAGTGGGTTTTGCAGAGCACAGTTCCTGGCACGCATGGGTGCTGGTTATCACTAGCCTATCGTCCATAGCCTTTCCCAGCACGGAGGCTGACAGTTCGCAGCATGGCTTGTAAAGTCGGTTCCCTGCCTCCAAGCTCCCTCAAAAGATGCCCAGCTGGCCTTTCCCGAGCATCACTTCCCTGGGGACCCCACACACCCACCTAGGGACACGAGCCTTCTAAGCTGCCACCCTTGGTCTGGGCCTAAAAAACCTGGCCCTCCTCAGACAGCAACTGGAGCTGGCCCCTCCCTGCCCCCCCCCACACCCCGCACCTCGGGTCGGAGTTACCAGCTCCTGCCAGCAGGTCCCCAGTCTCCAAGGTGTCACCTGGGGAAGCTGCTGTTTAGCCTCTGAGATGTGAACTGGAACAGAGAAGGGAAAAACACACACACAAATAAAAGCTCTCAACCCCCCGCGGTCACAGGCGGCATTTACGGGGCTTTTCAGTTCAGACAGCGTCAGGAGGAAGAGCTGGGGCTTCTCTGCCAAAGCTCTCCCTTCCGACAGGCAGTACCCCAGGAGACCCTCGGCTGGGCTCTGCGTAGGTATCACCCCCGCCTCCCATCTCAGAGAGAAGCACCAACTTCTCCACCCACACTCTCAGGTGGGGGTTGGGAACACAGAAGTAAGATCGCGCCCCCTCTCAGCCAGGGGGAAACCAGGCCAGGCAGCCTCCACACCCAGCGTGAATGGCAGACGCTGGGGGCCAGGCCTCCTGGGGCTGCCTTCCAACTACCGCGGTGGGTGTCTGCGCTGCCAGCGCCCCCTCCCCCGCCAGGCCCGGAGAACAATCGAGCCCTCCCCAGCCCAGGGCTTCCATGAAGTAAATTCGTGTTTGCAGAGCCCGGGGAAATCTTTAGGAGGTGGCATGAGTATTATTAATTGGGGGAAAAGAACAGATTATGCCAAATAAATCCTTCCCACATAACCAAACCCTCTCCGAGAGCGGGAGGGGCGCGCAGCCCCAGGCGGGGTCTCCGGGGCCTGACAGCCACATTACCATTTACATGGATTTATCAATACTATTGATCCCCAGCAGCGTAAATAGCTCAGTGGGAAGAGGCCAGGGCTGGGGCCCGCTATGCTCCCGCCCCCGCGTCTGGGCACGGGCACCACAGACTCCCCCGGCACCCGCTGGCGGTGGCAGCAGTGAATTTCCAAGCAGGGACACGGCAGTCGGCTCGGGGAAGCCAGACAGGGCCCGGGATGCCCTCGCAGCCGCTGCTGACTCGCCAGTCGCCGCAGGCTCTACCCCCCATCAGCGCTCTGCTGGGCCTGACTCAGTCTTTGCATCTGTTCAATGGGTGGGGGCACCTGCCCTTCTTCATCCTCTCAGGACAAGCAGAGGGGAGTGGGAAAAGGCCCCCTCCCTTCCCCAGATGTCCCCACTGCCCACCCCCAGGCAAAGATAAGGTGGCCCCTTTCACAGAGCCACGCTGGATTAAAAGCAAAATGTTAGAACCCAGGAGTAACAATGGCGACACAGTAGTCACAGTAACATCTCCAAGTACCTAGGGATTGGGACAGACGGTCAGCTGTCACCACCACCCTGTGAACTCAGTGCCATTCTGACCCTCATGGTGCAGATGGGAAACCTGACGGGCATAGAGAGATTAAGTCTCTGTCCAGGATCACATTCCCAGGAAAATGGCAAAAGTCGGATTCGAACCCAAGGAGTTGAGGTGCACAGTGCCCCATCCCACCACCTCAAGGCTGCTTCCCATTGCTCAGCCCCTCCTCAGCACGCCCAAAAGAGGCCACCCACGAGGTGCACAGCCTGCCCGGGGTCGCACTCCCGGCGCAGCCTGACCACGAGAGCCCCTCATATCAAAGCTGCCGCAGGGACCCAGACCTGGCTGAAAAGGGGCAAAGTCAAGGCCAGCGGTAACACATCCCAATGTGCCCAGAACTCCCCCAGCCAGCCCACAGGGTCCTCCGCCTTCTCTCCTCTTCCCCTCTTCCCTCCCCCCTTCCCGCCCTCACACATCCTTCCTCCATATCTGCAAAAAGGAAAAAAAAATAATAATCATAATAAACCCAGTTCTCACCAACGGGGGAGAGAAGGAGGGGGAGGAAGGGAGGAGGCTGAGCCGCCAGAACAGATCCGCCCCCGCTGCCAGCACCAGACCCTCGGAGAGCCGGAGCGCGCGAACAGGCGGCGGGAGGACACTCGCTTCCAAAAAAATAAACCTACGATGTAAAAATAACGCCGGGCGCCACACGGTAATTGGGCCCGGGCGACAGCAGCTCCCAGGTATAGGGTGTCTGTCCCTCCCGCCCGCCGTGCCCTCCTGCCCTCGGCTTGCTCGTCCTGCAAGTGTCTAGGGCGGGAAAAGCGCACCCCACAGGTGCCCCCACACCCCACAGGCCTGGGAGGAAGCTGCCCTCAACACCTGGGCACGGGGCTTCCCAGTCCTGCCCAAGTGGGATCAGCTCTGAATTCCAACTTTGCAAAGTAGTGGCATCCCAAGTAACCGCACAGCCCGGGGGAGGGACCAGGAGGCGGCCCAATGAGGCGTCACCAGCCGCGGGAGGCAGGCCCAGACACCAGGAACACCGGCCCGCGGGGGAGGGGGACAGGGACGCCTCTCCCTAGGGACCCCGCCCAGCGCCCCGTGGCCCCAAGTCCACTACGGGCAAGGCTGGCTCTCACCCTCGGCTGGTGGGAGACCCCACGCGCCCCTCCACAACAGCCAGGTCAGGGAGCTCGGGGTGCCATCTCCAAGGGCTTTCAAACCCGCGCTGCCTGAAGAAAAATAAGGCGCAGTGTCGCCCCCCCCGCCAGGTCTGGGGCTGCACCGGGGACCACAGACGCCTGGCGGCCAAGTCCCCAGAGCCGGCGCACACGGTCGGTGGCCACTCCGTGCATTTCCAGCGCGCCCCTCGCCCACCCCAACGCCACTTCCCTCCTTCCCGCCCCCTCGCTGGGGAGCTGGAGTTCCCCTAAGTTCCCCGGCGCCCCTGAGCACGCGGGCCGCAGTGTCGGCGGGGCGCCTGGCTCCCCAGCAGGCCACCCCCCGAGAGCGCCAACTCGGAGTGCAGGGGCCCCGCCAACTCCGCCGCGTGCGCCGCCTGATCCTCCCCGGATCCCCCGGAAGCGCGCCCCGCGCCTCCCCCAGCCGCCCTCCGCGGGGACCCTCGTCCCCAACTCACCTCGCGGAGGTGGCAGCAGTGGCGCCCGGGCTTGGGGCGCGCTCGGGCCGCCGGGGCGCTCAGGCAAGTGGCGGTGCCGATCGGGCTGGGGGCGCGCAGCAGGCCTAGCCTCGGGTCGGGACGCGATCCTCCCGCCGCCGCCTCCTAGGGCGCCGGCTCGGGGTCCCCGGCCCGCAACTTGGCGCGCATCGTGAGGCGCAGGGCGCGGGCGCAGGGCTCGGGCGGGGCGCGGGCTGACGCGGGGCTCCGGTGCGGCCCGGCCTGCCCGCGGCTCCGCGCTCCCCGGCGGCCGCGGCGGCGGTGGCGGCGGCGGCGGGAGGGGGAGGAGGGGGCGGGGCGGGAGCCCGGGAGGCGGCGGCTCGGCCTCCCAGCTCCCGGCTCCCCGCCCGCACAGACGCGCCCCGGCCCGGCCCCCTCCGGCTCCTTAAAGGGCCCGCGCCGCCTCCCCAGGGCCTGCGCGTCCCCACTCCCGCGCGCACGCCGCCATACACACAGACACGCACGCACACACTTGGGCGCGACGCCGAGTTTCTTTTTGGTAGCTCCCCGTGGAGGTGGGGGGAAGTGCCTCCCAGCCTGCCCCATCCTCCTCCTCCCCAGTCCCTGCACCTTACTGGAATCGCGTTTCAGCTATTAAACTCTGGAGGGGCCGCTGGATGGGGAGGGGGCTCGCAGGGAGGGCCTCACACGGGGCCTTTTCAGAGCCCGCTTGGTGGGGCACTTGGGGACGCGAGCAGACAGTAGCGCGCAGAGCCCTCTCCAGGCAGGAGCACGCTGGGCCTTCCCAGACCGGAGACGCGGCCCGGGTGAACACCCTGCGGACTCACCTCCCGCCCCGGACCCGATATGCCAGGTGTCACACAGACATATCGGGTGAACACACTGGGACACCCACGCGAGTTCACAGCACCCCGGAGGACACAGACGCCAGAATGCCAGTGTCATAAGGGCAGAGATTTCTATCTTGTTCACTGAATGTGTTGTTGAGTGAAGTCCCACTTGGGGACATTCAGGGACACAAATGCAGAGACAATGCAGCAAGCCAGTGCCCCCACCCCCCCCACACACACACACATCCCAGAGCATGCCCCTAGGAGCCACGCATGCCCGGCCTGCACAAGCGCAGTCACAGACGGCACACATGTGCTTGCTCCCCCACGCAGAGGCAGACACTCTCTGCTCCAGCAGGAACCTGGCCCCGCTGGCCGCCCTGACAAACCAGTGTCCTCATTTACCCCCTCCTCCCCACCCTCCAGGTTGGCCCTCTCCAACCCGGGGAGCTCTCTTTGAACAGCAGAGGGCACTGGGAGCCCCTGGCGAGGAGCCTCCCCCCTCTTTTGCTTTCTCCTAAGATGTTGGAGAGTTTGAATTTTTTTTTTTCAGTTCAACTTTCCTTTTTTGGAGTGACGTCTCAGCAGATTCAGTTCTGCCATCTGGCAACATCTGAGAACCCCCAGGGAGAGCGGGGAATGGCTGCGGTGGGGAGGCAGCCATGGTTTCCAGGGGCCCTGCGCGCCTCCGCCTCCCATCAGGACGCTGGGGTTGCCGGGCTCCCTGCAGCCAGGTCCCTTTCTGCCCCCTCGGGCTCTTCCGTTGTGGGCTTTTGGGGGACGGCGGCGGGGGGGGGGGACTCTGGGGCTGACATTGTCTGGAAAAAGGGAAGTGGGTGTGGAGGGGAGCAGTCTGCAGACTGGAACAGGAGGGGTCATAGGTCAGTGGACCTCACCCTCCTTGTTCTGGCCCCACTGCCTCCATTTCTGCCCAGCCAGATGATGGGAATCCACAGGCAAAAAGCTGGAGCTGCAGACTGGCCCCCCCACACCCACTTCCCCACCTAGGGTTTGGGAGAGGGAAGCAGTCCTCCTCTGCCAGCCCTAGGCCACCTGGCAGCCCCCTCCATCACCTGAAAACCCTCTCGGGATTTGCATTTCCATGAGATTCAGCTCTGAGATTTAAAGTTGGAAGAGGGACATTTGGGGTGTCTTCAGGGGTTCTTCCAGCTTCTGCCTCTCGAGGACTCCCCACAGGCATAGGAGAGGGGCAGGCAGGGGATCTGTCAGCTTTATAAGGTCCCACGAAACCCCTCACAGAAAGCCTTATAGACTCAAGCGGCAATGTTTTCTGAGCCAACCACGTCACAGATGGCAAGACTGAGGCCAGGAGAAGGGGCAGCGTCTGTTCCGAAAGGGACTGGCCCTTCCTTTCCTGGCCATCGGTTGGGTTATTAATCCCACCTCCCAGATGGCAGGAGCGGTACCAGCACTGAGTGAGCACTTATCCTGGGGCAGGAGGGGTCCTGGTCACAAGCAGGGAAACAGGCCTGGAGAGGTGAAGAACCTGACTTGCCAGTCACTGGCAATGACTTGCCAGTAATTCCAAGTGAGTGCTGGGAATCTGGGCTCTGGGAAGGTATCCGCTGAGCCCCGCCCCTCCCCCATCACAGACAGAGCCCCGCCCCTCCCACCCCTCCCCCATCACAGACAGGGCCCCGCCCCTCCCACCCCTCCCCTCCCACCCCTCCCCCATCACAGACAGGGCCCCTAGTTTGCTACTCTGTTTGCTACTGGGCCCTGAGTGGCAGTCCACGAGCAACTAATGGGAACAGTAGCTTTAGAAAACTGCCAAAGAACACTCTGCACCCTAATTGCCTCCCTGGGGCCTCCTGGACTGTGGGTTAGTAACAGTAGCAGCTAAGAGCTTCCCAAACAGCTCAATTGCTTTGTGAGGGAAAAACCTTCAACATACCCATTTTACAGGAGGGGAGACGGAGGCTGGGTTAGGAAGTCGCTGGGGACACTGACCGAGGCTGAGTTTGGAAGTTGCTGGGGACACCAGGAAGCATGTTTTGTGGCCCAGGCCGGGCTGCAGCTGTCTGGAGCCTGCTGTGCACATCCGGGGCTCCCGCCCAGGTTGGGGCCAAATCCTGCCATTGGGCTTCGTCTCTGCCATCTCCCTTCCTGTCATTCAACCATTCCTCCCTAAGTACCTGGCAAATAGTCCGGCTGGTGCCTGCCTCAGCACCTTTGCACTGCTGTTCCATCTGCCTGAGACTGTCATCTTCTATCTTCAGGTCCCAGCTCAATGTCACCTCCTTAGAGAGTCCCTCGCTGACCCTGTATCTAAAGAACCTGCCAAGGCCCTCACTAACTCAGCACCCTGTTCATTTTCATCAGTGTTTATCACCACCTGAAATTATCCTGGGCATTTGTCACTGATATATACTGTCTTCGGTCACCAGAATGTCAGCTCCATGAGAGCAGAGACCTGTCTGGCCAGCTCACTGCTATATTCTCAGCACATAGTAGGCACTCAGTTAAAATGTGTTGCAAGTGAATGAACACATGAATGAATGCATGCATCAACAGAGGGGGAAGGAGGCAAGTGGAAATGGCTGACCCTATGTCCATTTTGCAGCACTTGCTCCTGGGCACATTTTAGGGTCAAGCCTTTACCCTTCCATTGGTCCCAACCTCTGGGTAGATGGGACTCCCAGGAGCCTGAGGTTGCAGCGAGCTGTGATGACATCATCACCCTCCAGCCTGGGTAACAGAGTGAGACCCTGTCTCTAAAATATGCTTTATTTGTCAGCCTGACACCCAGGAGATGCCCGTTCAGGCTCAAGTTCACATGGTCAGCCATGATGTCAGATCAAATCCAGCCACTCTGGAAAAAACTCCCCACCTTCAAGGCCAGCCTGGAAGAACAAGGCATCTATAGGGTGAGGACTGATGCCGGGGGGCTTGGCGGCCTGAGCAGCTTTGACCTTGGCTACCCCAAGAGCCTGACTGGCTGCTGGATCACACCCAAGGGGCCTGTGTCACACTATCTATCAGTAACAGCCCAAAAGACACCCAAATGAGCATTCCTGGGGCCAAGCCTCACATGCACAGCTAGAACTATGACCATATAGAAAAATCTTGTGTGTGTGTATGTGTGTGTGTGTGTGTGTGTGTGTGTGTGTATTTACTTTTGTTGTACTTTGAAGCAGAAGTTGCAAACTGGGCAGATCACCTAAGGTCAGAAGTTCGAGACCAGCCTGGCCAACATGGCGAAACCTTGTCTCTACTAAAAAAATACAAAAATTATCTGGGAATGGTGGTGTGTGCCTGTAATCCCAGCTACTCAGGAGGCTGACGCAGGAGAATCATCTGAACCCAGAAGGTGGAGGAGGGTACACTGAGCTGAGATCATGCCACTGCATTTCAGGTTGGGTGACAGAGGCCGTCTCAAAAAAAAAAAAAAAGAGCCCGCAGGGTCTACCCAAGCAGCCAGCCCGGAGCTAGCAGACAGCTGGGCTAGCCCACAGGGGCCGGCGCACCCTGCACCTGCCCCGAGGCGTTTTGATCTTATATTTTAGAGACAGGGTCTAACTCTGTCACCCAGGCTGGAGTGCAGTGGAGTGATCACAGTTCTCTGCAATCTCCAGCTCCTGGGCTCAGTGATCTTCCTGCCTCGGCCTCCCAAAGTGCTGGGATTCAGCTCAGCCACCCTTCTTGAAAACACAGGAGCCACCAAACAGAATACTCAATGGCTCCTGCAGGGAAGAGGGTGGACAGGCAGCTGGGGCAGGCCTGTTTGTGATGACTACAAAACATTGGTTCCCCAAGCCAGCTTTCCACTAGCTATGGGTGGTTCTCACTCAACATGGAAGGATTCGTAGGGGTGGGAAGTCAGAGCCGTCCTCAATGGCAAAGGGAAAAGGTGGGCGGGAAGGTGCACTGTGGGCCCTTATCTCACCACAGTGCAGCACGTCAATGGAGCAGAACTGCACTCTGTTGACCCTGCCACCCCAGGAGCCCCGGCTGGCCATTGCGGAGCACAGGCAAGGGACCTGTGTCACACTGTCGGTGACAACCCTAAAGACACCCAGATGAAGAACGCGCCTGGGGCCAAGCTCTGCAGGAGGAGGGGAGGCCTGGTTTCAATGACTGCATCACAAATTTTTGTTTTTTGTTTTTGAGGTGGAGTCTGGCTCTGTCACAGACTGGAGTCACACCCAGACTGGAGTGCAGTGGTGTGATCTCGGCTCACGGGTTCAAACCTCAGCCTCCCCAGTAGCTGGGATTACAGGCATGTGCCGCCACACCCGGGCTAATTTTTGTATTTTTAGTAGATGGGGGTTCACTATGTTGGCCAGGGTGGTCTCGAACTCCTGACTTCAGGTCATCCACCCTCCTCAGCCTCACAAAGTGCTGGGATTACAGGCCTGAGCCACCATGCCCAGCCCAGTTTTATTCAATATGTAGTAATTAATCACCTACTGTGTGCTGGGCATGGTGGGATCCAGCAGTGAAGGAGGCCATCTTTTGTCACCGCAGGGAGCTGTCGCTGGAAAAAGGAAGTTACCATCCACCTCGTGCGCTGAGCAAGGACACTCCCTGGACATAGAGAGTCAGGCCCTGAAGCCAGCCCTCTAAAGGCTAAGAAAAATACCCTGGCATTCACAGCAAAGGGAAAGTTCAGGACATGGGGCATTGGCCGGGGACAGGATCTCTTGGACCTCGTCCTTCCTGTCCCCGAGGAGTCCAGGGGCCCTTCTGATCTCACAGTCCTGCAGAAACTTCACTGAGGATGCCACTCAGAATCCCTAGCCAGCCCCACTCACCGTTGCTGCAAGAAACTGCAATGTCACCCCCGGCTTCCTCTGCTCCTTCATTGAAAACACTGTTTACATTTCAGAAGGAGTGGAGCTAGGAGCAAACCCAGGCCCCTCTCCGAAAGGCCTGATGATCTCTGAAGATCAACAGCTCGCTTTCTCCCAGGGGCTCCCCCTTGTTTCCAGGGTGTTGGCCCATCAGGGCATCTGCTGGGTCTTTGCTCTCAGGCACCGTGAGGTGGGAGCACAAGAGGGCCCCATCGAGGGGAGAGAGCCAGCAAGACCACGTGGTCCCTGCAGTCTCGCTCTCCTGAATGGCCTGGTGGCACCTGCTAGGTGGGTCCTGCTGTCCTTCCAGTAGGACAGACTGCAGCTGTGAACAAGCCTGAGAACAGGCTGTGAGTTCTGTTCCTGGGGACAGACCTCCCAGATACACTGTTTAGTGCGAACGCAGGCCCAGCACAGGGTGTGCAGTGTGGTACCTTTTGTGCAGACAAGTGCAGAAGGGTGAGTGTGCTTTCGCTGCGGGTCTGTGCAGGGACACTTTTTGCATATATGAGTGCGGTAAGAATGCAGTTTTGCTACATTGTTATATTGCACTGCGGGGGAAGCCGGGCCTGAGGCTGCCGGGCCTGAGGCTGCACGCATCACCTGGCTGTGCTTGTGCCCTACCAGCGACCTCCCACCCTCCAAGCCCCCCCCCCACCGGGTATCCTCACTCCGCTCAGTCTTTCCACATGCTGCTTCCACGTGTACACATTCTTTAGGTCCCACTTGTAAGTGAAAACATGCAGTATTTGTCTCTTTTTTTTGAGACGTAATCTTGCTCTGTCACCTAAGCTAGGCTGGAGCTCAGTGGCATGATCTCAGCTCACTGCAACCTCTACCTCCCAGGTTCAAGCAATTCTCCTGCCTCAGCCTCCCAAGCAGCTGGGACTACAGGTGTGCGCCACCACGCCCAGCTAATTTTTGTATTTTTAATAGAGACGGGTTTCACCATGTTGGCCAGGCTGGTCTCGAACTCCCAGCCTCAAGCAATCTGCCCGTGGCTTCCCAAAGTGCTGGGATTCCAGGCATGGCCCACGGTGCCCAGCCAGTATTTCTCTTTCTGAGTCTGAGTCATTTCATTTAAGATAATGGACTCCAGTTCTATCTGCATTGCTGCAAGACAGGATTTCGTTATTTCTCATAACTAAATAGCTTTCCATGATATATTTGTACCACATTTTCTTTATCCATTCCTTCACTGGTAGACACTTAGACTGATTCCACATCTTCTATGCATGAAGACTTCTGCAAGGGGATTCATTCTTTCAGGAGTGCCCACTGTGTGCGAGGCGGCACGCTAGGTGTGAGATTCATTCGTTCAGGAGTGCCCACTGTGTGCGAGGCGGCACGCTAGGTGTGAGATTCATTCATTCAGGAGTGCCCACTGTGTGCGAGGCGGCACGCTAGGTGTGAGATTCATTCGTTCAGGAGTGCCTGTGTGTGAGGTGCCACACTAGGTGTGTGAGATGCAGCGGTGCATAAGACAGGCAGTCTCTGTCTCCCTGGAGCTGACGTTCTAAAGAGAGGGAAGCATCATTAAAACTCAATAAATATATCATTCCCTGGACTAGAAGATGGTAAGCGCTCTGCGAGAAATAAATCAGGAAAGGACAGCCAGGCATGGTGGCTCACGCCTGGAATCCCAGCACTTTGGGAGGCTGAGGTGGGTGGATCACCAGAGATCAGTAGTTCGAGACCAGCCTGGCCAACATGGTGAAACCACTTCTCTACCAAAAATACAAAAATTAGCTGGGTGCGGTGGTGGGCGCCTGTAATCCCAGCCACTTGGGTGGCTGAGGCAGGAGAATCACTTGAACCCGGAAGTGGAGGTTGCAGTGAGCCGCGATCGCACCACTGCACTCCAGCCTGGGTGATAGAGCGAGACTCGGTCTAGAAAAGATAATAAATAAATCAGGAAAGGAAGATAGTGAGTACAGGGGTGGGAGGTCGGGGAGGAACCGTGAAGTGTCCGGGTGAAAGCAGAATAGGCAGGGGAACTGCCTGTGCAAAGGCCCTGGGGTGGGAATGTGCCTGGTATATTCCAGGAACGACTGCAAAGAGGCCAGTGTGAGAAGGGCGGATGGAGTGGCCAGTTCAGGGAGGGTCACGTGGCAGGAGCCAGGTGGAGGCTGGGGAGGAAACAGGACAAATTGACTGCAGAGATTGCCTCTGGGTGGGGCCTGGGGGAGGATGTGACAAGGGCGGGCACAGGGGACGCTGTGGGAAACGGGGGTCGAGGCAGAGGGTCACTTGCTTTGACCAGGTCCCGTGTGAAATGTTTGCAGCTGGAAATGCTTTCTGGCTTTGAGCTTCAGCATGGACATCTGGCTTTGACATCCCTGCACGCACTTGTGGAGTCTTTCGGGATTCAAGGAGGTCTCCTTTCCAGCATCTTTACACCACATTTGCTGCTTTTCAGCCTCCCCGAGAATGTGAGTAATTAGCCCCTGGGTGGCCTCATGTCCCGCTTGGGCCTGGAAAGCCAACCCCCCACCGAGCCCCATCCCTTCTTCCCAGGGCACAGACGCGCAGGGATGCTCGCACAGATGATGAAGGAGCCTGCGCTGCGCGGTGGCCTTTGCTGCATCCAACTCCAAAGCAGCCCTGGCCCAAACCGCCCTGCTCAGGCCCGGGCCAAGGGGAGATCAGAACCCAGAGGCCCGTCCCCAGCGGGTGAGACCTGAGGTCTTAGAACTGAGCTTGTGTGTCCCTCCTGGGTTCCCCCTGGCTTCTGCCTGACTGTAACTCTCATTTTAAAAATGTGAATGCAGCTGGTCCCCCCAGCTCAGAAGGGCCCTCCATACCTCTCCGGTGCCTGCCAGAATTATTGAAAGCCCAGCATAGCACGTGAACAGTTTACAGGGGGAGGGTCCCTAAAATCCCAGGGGGAGGGTCCCTCTGGCGAGTTAAAGTGGAAAGGATCCACAGATTCGAATCTGACAGACCTGGCTTCACCTCCAAACTCGGCTATCTCATTGAGCCACTCAAGAAACATGCATTCAATTGGTCCTGGGGCCCCACAGTGAATGGGACTCGACACGGAGGCAGCTCTCTGGCAGGGCAGACTGGGGGACGCCTGGCTGTGCCCACTCCTCCTGGTCTGTCTTCCTGAACGGCAGAAGCCAATAGCCGTGTTTCCAGGATCCCTGGCAGCTAGGGCTCGGTGTGGATTCTGGGTCTAGTAACCCATTCATCACACTCCAATTCAGGACCGAGGCCACGGGGTGGAGACAGGGTGGAGAGAGGGTCTTTGGCAGCCATTGGGCTGGGTGGACTCAGCAGGAGGGCAGACACTATGGGGACAGAGTTTCATTCGGAGGGTGGCTTCCCACCTGGGGTGGGGCGGCAGCTCCCTGGCAGCCCAGGCCTGTGACATCACTGAGCATCCTGCCAGGAGCCTCCACCTCAAGCACTCAGGCCCCTGAGCACCCTGCGGGCAGCCCTCCAAACACCCGGGGCAGAGCCTCTTCCGGCAAGCCTGAGGGAGTCACGAATCACAAGAGCCAAGGAAGAAAACATCGTCAAGGCTGGCGATGGGGGCCCAAAAAGACAGGGACCAAGAGCGCAGGAGGGCAGGAGGAGGACAGGTTTGATATTAGGTGATCTGGGGGGTCTCCCTGAAGAGGTGACATTTAAGATGGAGGCAGCCAGGGGTGAGGGAATAGCATTCTAGGTGGGAGGAACAGCAGATGCAAAGGCCACGCCATGGGAAGTGACTCAGTGTGTCTGAGAGTGGATAGAACACCCGTGTGGCTGGAGCATGAAGAGGGAGTCATTCAGTCTCCCTGGGCCTCAGTTTTCCTCATCTATAAAATGGGGCTGGACTCCCTGCCTGGCCGAATGCACAAGAAATCGAATTAATGTGTAATGGTGTGCTCCTGTTTCAGGCAGTGTTGAGAGGAGAGTAAAGCAGAGGGTGGCCCGGGAAGGCCTCTTGGGGGAGGTGACACCGGAATGAAAGAGAGTGCCAGCCACGAGGATGTCCACAGAAAGGACATGTGGGTCAGGGGGCGTGGCAAGTGCAAAGGTCCTCAGGTAGGATGCGTGAGCTCAGCAGACACGAGTGTCCTCACAAGCCACAACACAGAGCCCATCCTTCTCCTGCAAGCACTGGGGAGACCCTGACAGGTTTCAGCAGGACGATCGTCGGATCTGGGGCGTGTTTCACAATGGGGATCCCTGGGAGGCAGGGAGGCCAGGTGGGAGGTCATGGCAATGAGGAATGAAAAGTGCCAAGGTGGGGGCAGTGCAGGGGGTGGGGAAACGGGGGCTGTAGAGGGTCAGCGGGCGAGATGCAGGTGAGATATAGGGATCCAGTGCCCCAGGCCCTGCGGGGCTGGGCCAAGACAAGCCTGAGCAGGGAAAAGGGAATGAGCCTGTTTGTGCCTGTGAAGCAGTTTGCTGCCCGTGAGCATGTCCCTGTGAGCCCTTGGAAGCTCTTTGTGGAAAGGCACACACCGCGGCCTTGGGGCGCATCCTGCTCTCAGGGCCTCTAGGGGCCAAGTCAGGCAGAGGAAGGGTGCACAATCCTGGTGGGTCAGGCCTGGGAGGCTCCAAAGCTGCCCATCCCATTATCCCTCCCACCCTCCCATACCTCAGTTTCCTTTCTATTATATGGGTGTCCTGTGAGGCCCTCCTCACTGGGTGGCCATTAGAATTAAATGGGATCCTGGGTGTAAAGCCTTAGCGCAGTGCCAGGCCATATAGACGTCAGCCGCAATGGGAGATGTGGGCATGGGCCTGGAGAAATCAGGGATGACTTCCTGGCAGAGGCAGGATGGGTATTGAGACTGGTTAATCACTTGCTAAGGCTGCCTGGGCTCTTACAACCTGCCAGGTTCATGTTCAAGCTTCTGGAATCTGCAAGAACATTTGGAGAGAGACACGATCATAAGCCCCACGGCATGAGTCTCCTGTCGCTGCTGTGAACACTTAGGTCAAGCACAGTGGCTGGAAACAGTCCAGATTCACGATCTGAACAGTTCTGGAGGTCCGCGGTCTGAAGTGGGTCCTGGAGAGATGGAATCAAGGTGCCAGCAGGGCTGTGTTCCCTAATCTACTTCCTCACCTTTTCCAGCTGCCAGAGGCTGGTGGCCTCACCTCACTCAATCTCTTCTTCCATCGCAGCATCTCCTCCCCAACTCTGACCTCCTGCCTCCCTCTGACAAGGAAGCTCGTGATATACAGGACCCACCCAGGTAATCCGGGATCATCTCCCATCTCACAATCCTGAATCACACCTGCAAAGCCCCTTTGCCATGTCGGGTAGCCGATTTGCAGACTAGGGATTAGGATGGGGACACCTCTGGGCTGTTATTCCATCCAGCAGATCATCTCACATATAAGAAAATAGAGGTGGGAGAATAGGCTTGAGATGACCTGACTCAAGAGGGGACCACTGGCTTGGAACCCGCTCTGTCCGACTGCAAAGCCTGCAGTGGCCGTTTCAGGATTCCTGCTTTTGCCTTGTGTATTGTCTGAACCTGCACTGGGGGCTCCAGTCACTGCCTTATCAGTTCGTCTTAATAGAGCATCTATTGTGTGCCAGGCAGCGTTCCAGGCACCAGGGAGACAGTGGCCACCAAGCCGGAGAACATCCCTGTCTGCACAAGGCTGACAGTCACTCAATCACATCCATTCTGAGGCAAATCACAAAAACTTCAGCTCAGATCAGCTTAAGTAGTGAGGTCATTTATTATTTCGAATAGCAAGACATTAGAAGGAAGGGTGGTTCTGGGTTTGGTTAGACTGAGTGCCACTGTCAGGGACTTCCCGGTTCTTTCCATCTTTCTGGTTTCCTCTCCTCAGATTGGTTCTTATCCCAAATTTCCTCCTGACCACAAACGAGCTGCCACTGCTCCAACTAATATATCCAGGCACAACATTCAGTGCATGAAGAACAAGAGCCCTTTCCCCAAAGCCCACTGCAGCCCTTTACTCACATCTCATTGGCCAGAATTGGGTCCCATGCCTGTGGCTTGACTAGTCTGTGGCAAAGGAAACAGAATCACATCAATTGCCTGGGAACAATCTGGATTTTCCCCTAGAGCTAAAGGTGTGTCCCAGTTTCCTGAGTCCCCCAGAGAAGCACAGTCTCCTCGATAAAATCAGGGTTCCCACAGCAAGAAAGAAGGGAATAATTGCTTGGGCAGAATGGCCTGGGTTCAAACCCTAACTCTACCGTATTCCCTAGAGTAGCTCGGTGGACTTCAGTTTCCCTGTCTGTAAAATGGGTACAGTAGCAGCACCTGGTTCGCAGGGTTGTGGGGAGGATAACAGGAGTGAATGTCTGCAAAACCCAGGCTCAGCTGCGGTGATCTTTCCTAGGGCCCCTCCCTCTGCGCAGGGCCCACAGAAGCATTCAAGAAGCTTGAATGCTTCTTCCGTTGCCTGGACTGTAGAAGACTTTGTGTTAGTTTCCCTCCACATCAAAAGGAAAATCTCACAATGACCGAGACGTGGTCCTAAAGGCTGTTTGGGGAGGACTCGGGGGAGCACTCTGCTCAGTGTCAATGGGGAGTTCCCATAAGTGGCCTGGGAAGAACTGCCCAGAACGGCAATAATTTGGGAGTGCTCACTAAGAGTTGGGTGCTGGTCTAAGTGCTTGGCACACGGGACCTCTCTCAGCCCTGTCCTTGTCAGCTGCCTTCAACGGTGAGGAACAGAGTCAGAAAAATAGGGCAGTGTGGCCCGGGTCACCCCGCGTGAGAGTGGAAGAAGCAAATCGGATCTGAACCTGGGTCTGGTGAGCCCAAACGTTCAGCTCATGGGTGGGTTCGTGCGCCCCACATGAGGATTTAGACATCAGGCTATAGTAGGTGAACGTATATGGCCCCTCCCACATACCGATCATGAAAAGGCGTCCAGCTGCGTTAGGTATTAGGGAAACGCAAACAAACACCCAGTGAGAGCACTTCGTGCCCACTCGGATGGCTTTAATTTTTTTTTGAGACGGAGTTTCGCTCTTGTCACCCAGACTGGAGTGCAACAGCGCTATCTCGGCTCCCCGCAACCTCCGCCTCCTGGGTTCAGGCAATTCTCCTGCCTCAGCCTCCCGAGTAGCTGGGATTACAGGCACGCGCCACCATGCCCAGCTAATTTTTTGTATTTTTAGTAGAGACGGGGTTTCACCATGTTGACCAAGATGGTATCGATCTCTTGACCTCGTGATCCACCCGCCTCGGCCTCCCAAAGTGCTGGGATTACAGGCCTGAGCCACCGCGCCCGGCCTTAATTCTTTCTAAAAGGGAAAATGACAAGTGTTGGTGAAGACGTGGAGAAACCAGTCGTTTCTGTGCGTTTCTGATGGGATTATAAAATGGTCCGGCCACTAGGCCGGGCCCGGTGGCTCAAGCCTGTAATCCCTGCACTTTGGGAGGCCGAGGCGGGTGGATCACGAGGTCATGAGATCGAGACCATCCTGGTCAACATGGTGAAACCCCGTCTCTACTAAAGATACAAAAAATTAGTTGGGCATGGCGGCGCCTGCCTGTAATCCCAGCTACTCGGGAGGCTGAGGCAGGAGAATTGCCTGAACCCAGGAGGCGGAGGTTGCGGTGAGCCGAGATCGCGCCATTGCACTCCAGCCTGGGTAACAAGAGCGAAACTCTGTCTCAAAAAATATATATAATAATGGTCCAGCCACTGTGGGAATGAGTGTGGCAGTTCCTCAAAAACTGAAGCATAGAATGACCGTCTGGTGCAGGAATCCCCCTCCCCCGGGTATATACCCAGGAGAACTGCTAACAGGGCCTCAGCTGCTCGCACACCAATGAGCGCCGCAGCATTATTCACCATGGCGGGAGGGAACCGTCCATGGAAGAATCAATGGATACACGCGTCGGGGTCCAGCCACACAATGGGAGATGATTCAGCCACAAGAAGGAATGAAACGCTGGCCCAAGCTGCAGCACACGTGAACCTCAGAAACATAACAAGTGAAAGAAGCCAGGCGCAGAGGCCACATCCTGCACAATTCCATTGACGTGAAATGCAAGGAACAGGTGAACCCATAGACGGAAAGGAAATCTGTGGCTGCCAGCGCTGGAGTGAGGGAGTGACTGCTAGTGGGCATGAGGGTATTTTTGGGAAAGTGAAAATGTTTTGGAACGAGATAGCGGTGGTGTTTGCGCAGCATCGTGGAGGTACCCAATGTCAGTGAACGGAATACTTTAAAATGGTAAAATGGTTCATTTTACATTATGTAGATTTACCACAATTTAAAAGGAAGGAAGGAAGGGAAAGAGGGAGGGAGGAAGGGGGAAGCGGGGAGAAGGAAGGAAGGAGGGAGGGAAGGAGGGAGGGAGGGAAGGAGGGAAGGAAGGAAGGAAGGAAGGAAGGAAGGAAGGAAGGAAAAGTGGGAGGTAGGAGGGAGGGAGGGAGAGAAGGAGAGGACAGGGACAGGTGGGGAGGGGAGGGGGGAGGAAGGAGGAGGGAGGGAGGAAGGAGGCTTCTCTTGCAGAAATCAGGATGTGGCCACGCTGGTTGATCACAGCAGCCCCTGCCCTGCATTCCTGGCCCCAAGTAAACTTCTGGAGTTTCCAAAGGTGGCAGGAGACTGGGCAGCCGGAATGGCAGGCGGAAGCATCACACTCTGCCCTCCCTGTCCCAAGCCCCTGGCCTGGCCCTGCCCACAGGGTAAGGAGGGAAACTTATGCTGCTGCTGCTGTGACTGCCATCCCTCCTCCCTAAGCCTGGCACAGCTCCCTTCCTCGCTCTGCTAGGGCCCATGACCTCCTTCTGTCCTTTCAGGACATTGCAGAAAGCGGAAGAGGCATGTAGGAGTTGCCAGAAGACAGACAGGAAGCCCAGTGAGTCTCTCTCAGGGACAGGGGAGAGAGACCGTCCCGAAGCCTGAGTGGGGAGGGCCTGATGTGGGCCCTGCTTGGCCTGGCTCAGGTGAATGCACGGCTGGACGCGTGAACTCTGCTTTCCCTCCCACTGTCCCCCTCAGCCTCTCTGGCTGCTTCTTGGGCATCTTCCCACCCTTGAAAGTTGGCACCCCCAGGGCTCAGGTGCTCTTCCTGACTCCTCTCTGTGCACAGGTATCCATCTGTGTCTGCATCCATTATGGAGCTTAAGTCTCATTGTCATGGGGATGGGTGACTTCTAGAACCCCAGCTCCAGCCTGGGCCCCTCCCGGGAACTCCGGACTCCAGTATCCAAACGCTGACAGGCCCGCACGCCTTGTCTGGTGGACAGGTGATGTGAACTCACCATGACTCAAACCACCCCTGTCCTTTCATGGCCTCACCTGTCTCAGGGGAGGGCAGCTCTGTCCTTCCTGACAATCAGGCCCTGGTGCATCACGGGACGCAGGGACAGGGCAGGAGAGTCCTCGCCAGGCCCCGCCCCCCCATGAGGCCTCTGTAAGCCTCTTCTCGTGTTCTTGGAGGCACACAGGTTTTTCACTTTGATGCAGTCTGCTTTCCCTCTTTCCTCCATGCTGGGTGTTGTTGATCCTGCTTCAGAAGAGGCAAAGGGGCTTCTTCTGGGATCACACAGCTGAAAAGTGATCCCGTTGGGATTAGAACCCACATCTGTCCGTGAAACTCGAGACACCAAGAGCATCAGTGAAGGTGCTTCCGGCCGAAGGTGACAGGAAAACCCAACCCACGTGGCTTTAGCAAGACCTTTTTGGCCTGAATCAAGTCACATGCCCACTCCTGAACCAATCCCAGGAGCAGGGAGAATGGATCACTCCAGACCACCGGGCCCTCCCTGGAGTCCATGGGGGCTCAGGGAGGCTCCCAGCAGGGTGAGTGAGAAAGGCCAAAACACAACAAAAGCAGGGACGCTCCTGTCCCTCCCCCCGACTTTCCGGAAGGGTGACGTCCACACCGCTGGCAGCACCGGAGGTGATTATCAGGGAGGAACTTTTTCATAGGCTTTGGATGAATATTTTTAATAGTCATTAGTTCCTATCATAGTCATTTGGTTGGTGCAAAAGTAATTGCAGTTTTTGCAATTTCTTTTTTCTTTTCTTTCTTTCTTTTTTTTTTTTTTGAGATGAAGTCTTGTTCTGTTGCCCAGGCTGGAGTGCCATGGCGAGCTCTCACCTCACTGCGACCTCCATCTCCTGGGTTCAAGTGATTCTCCCACCTCAGCTACCCGAGTAAGTGGCATTACAGGTGCCTGCCACCACTCCCGGCTAATTGTTGTATTTTTGTAGAGACAGAGTTTCACCATGTTGGCCAGGCTGGTCTTGAACTCCTGACTTCAGGTAATCTGCCTGCCTCGGCCTCCCAAAATGCTGGGATTACAGGTGTGAGTCACCACGCCAGGCTGCAATTACTTTTAATGACAAAAACCTGCAATTACTTTTGCATAAACCTCAATATTATAACCTTTTATTTGTGGCAAGTGATACTGATTTTCTTTTTTCTCTCCTTCCTTTCTTCCTTCCTTCCTTCCTTCTTTCCTTCTTCCTTCCTTCTTTCCTTCTTCCTTTTTCTTCCTCTTTCTGACAGGATTTCATTCTGTCACCCAGGCTGGAGTGCTGTGGCACTATCACAGCTCACTGCAACCTCAGTCTGCTGGGCCCAAGTGATCCTCCTGCTTCAGCCTCCTGAGTAGCTGTGACTACAGGTGCACACCTCCACACCCAGCTGATTTTTTAAATTTTCTTTAGAGACAATGTTGCCCTGGGCTCAAGTGATCCTCCTGCCTTGACCTCCCCAAGCATTAAGATCACAGGCATGAGCCACTGTGCCCAGCCTAATTTTTCCTTAATGATAGCTATATAGTTTCCTTTAAAAAATAAGTTTAGGGCAAACAAAGATAAATCCTCATTTACCCACTTGGGAGTGTAAACTGGTCAAACCACTTTGGAAAACAGTATCTACTGTATCCGAACGTGTGTCCACCCGATGACCCGGCAGTTTCAATCCTGTAACGCACTTTGGAAGGCCGAGGTGGGCAGATCACATGAGCCCAAGAGTTCAAAAACAGCCTGGGCGACATGGCAGAGCCCCATCCCTACAAAAAAATACAAAAAATTAGCTGGGCACCCGTCCTCCTAGCGACTCGGGAGGCTGCGGTGAAAAGATCAGCTGAGCCGGGAGGTTGAGGCTCTGATGGTGCCTCTGCACTCCAGCCTGGATGACAGAGCAAGACCTTTTCTAAAAACAAACAAACGAGAACAACCAAAAAAGCCACGGGCAAAGGGGTGGGCACAGGGTTACTCAGAACACTCCAGAATACAGACTCCCAGATGCCTGTCAACATGGAGGGACAGGCTGGATGCCGTGGCTCACGCCTGTAATCCCAGAGCCTTGGGAGACCGAGGTGGGGAGATCACTTGAGGTCAGGAGTTGGAGACCAGCCTGAGCAACATGGTGAAACCCCGTCTTTACTAAAAATACAAGAATTAGCCGGGCGTGGTGGTGCACACGTGTAATCCCAGCTACTAAGGAGGCTGAGGCAGGAGAATAGCTTGAACCTGGGAGGCGGAGGTTGTAGTGAGCTGGGATGGTGCCACTGTCCTCCAGCCTGGGTGGTGGAGCGAGCCTCGATCTCAAAAATAAATAAATAACAAAAAATAGATGATTAAATAAATTGTGGCATCTTTACACCATGGAATTGTATTCAGCAATGAACAGGAACAACCACTGCAGTAACATGGATGAAAGCGGCCGCAGAACAGTCCACACTGATCTAAAAAGTCCCAAATCAGGCAGAACCAATCCGCAGTTAGAAGTCAGGCTAGTGTTAGCCAGGGACGGTGGCTCACGCCTGTAATCCCAGCACTTTGGGAGGCTAAGGCGGGCAGATCACCTGAGGTCAGGAGTTTGAGACCGGCCTGGGTAACATGGCGAAACCCCGTATCTACTAAAAATATAAAAATTAGCCAGGTGTGGTGGTGTGTGCCTGTAGTCCCAGCTACTCAGGAGGCCGAGGCAGGGAGAATTGCTTGAACCCGGGCGGTGCTGGAGGTTGCAGTGAGCCAGGATTGTGCCACTGCACTCCAGCAGGGGCCACGCAGCAAGTCCCTGTCTCAAAATAAATAAATAAATAAGTCAGACCCTTTGGGGTTAGTGACTGAAAAGGGGTCTGGGTTCGGGGCTCCCGAGAGGACATCTGGGAATGTTGTGTTTCTTGAAGGGAGTCCTGGCCACACAGCTGTGATCGTTTCATGAAAATCCTTTAAGCCACACACTTCAGACCTGTACACTCTTCCTACGCGTGCCGTACTTTAGCCAAAAGTGTTTTAAAGTGAAGCCATTTTAAGAAAAGTATCAGCCAAGCTGCAGACCCAGCAGTGCCCTGGCCTGAGAGCCTGCGCGGGGCCTCAGGAGGGACCGGGGCCGGGACCCCGCCTGTGCCTTCGTTATTGTCTGTGCCTATTTTTGGTGGTTGGAATCGCATGAGCAGCTAACACCTGTTGTTGATTTTGCAGACTCAGAAGAGGCTCGGAGAGCGGGCGCGGCAGAGGGAGCACTGTTTGCTTAGAGATGATTTCATAGAGCACCGGATGGAAAGAAATCTGTCCTCCGTTGCTGCGGTGGCCTCTTGACACCCCCGCTCTTTGGAACGGCCTGGAGGAGACCCCACCCAGTCTCCGCAAATGCAGGCTGTGTCCACCCTGGCACTCTCCGCTCTGGGAGCAGGCATTGCTAACCCATCCCATCACTCTTGCCCACTGATTCCATATAATGCCTTTAATTCCTTGCAACACATCGTCAAAGGCAATTGGTGCCAAAGGTTGAGGCCGGCATCTTTTTTTTTTTTTTTTTTGAGACAGGGTCTCGCTCTGTTGTCCAGGCTGGAGTGCAATGGCACTTTCTCAGCTCACTGCAACCTCTGCCTCCTGGGCTCAAGCAATTCTCCTGCCTTAGCCTCCCAAGTAGCTACCACCTCTGGCTAATTTTTATGTTTTTAGTAGAGACAGGATTTTTCTATGTCGCCTAGGCTGGTCTTGAACTCTTGGACTCAAGCGATCTGCCCACCTCAGCCTCCACAGGTGCTGGATTACAGGCGTGAGCCCCTGTGCCCGGCAGCAGCTAGTACTTGGTGGCACTTGGCTTTCCTTTCCATTCCACACCTAGATGTCTTCCCCTGCCTTCACTGGAGGCGTGCTGAGCCATGGGTTCCACCTCTGCCAGAGGCACACCCAGAACACATCCATGCCCAGCTGAGAAGAGGGGGACGGCTCCTGTCCCACTCACACTGCCTGCTTCCTGGACACCGTCTCTCTGACCTTGGCTGCACCTGCCTTCTCTGACCTCCAGCTCTGCCTCTCTTTCTCCTCTCAGCAATAACAAAGTCTCAGGAACACAGCTCTCACTTCTAGACAGAAAGACCTTTCGAGGACCCACCTGCGTGACCCAGGTGTGACCTCAGGTACAAACACACCTCCCCAAATCACCGTCCCACCGTCATGGATCCGAGTACTATCCATGAGTTAGGTCTCATTTCTGTGCTCATGGGGGTCCAGCACATTTTGGTGCAGATTCATTGTGGCTTTGAGACACCATGTGGGACTCCCCCATGCACAGCGTGTGCACATCTCATCGATTAGGTTAGACTTGTTTTGGCCTGACCACTGTCCGTTCCTTCTTTTGCAGATAATAGTAACTCAGTTTTCCATGGGGAAACTTTCGTCTCCCACTTGCTCAATGAGATCATATCTGATAGAACTTTTATGGAGGATATGACCCAGCCCAGCAGAGTCATGGTAACTGGCTCAAGGTGGGCATGAGATCCAGCTGGGCCGATTAGAGTTGGCCCAGACAACTGAGCTGTCAGTCAGGAGGTGGCCCCTTTCTGCTCAGTTGCCAAAGTGATAAGATGTCATCTAAGAGCTGTTGGATCCATCTTTCCTCCACTTGAGGAAATCTAGCCCTAACATGAGTGAAATTATATCCAACATACAACAGGCTACAGGTTCCCAATGATGTCATTTAAGCACCTGGATGCAACCGTGCCTGAAACCATAAATCGCCAGGCATTTCCACCTAAGACTATTTGAATTAGATTTCTTTCCCCTGCCATCAAAAGATGCTTGGTTAATACAAGTTATTAAGGTAAGTCTGAGCAGCTGATAAATAGACAAGCAATTACTAGGGGAAATTACCTAAAAACATGTGGGATGGGAGTCATGTTGCTGGATAATGCAGATGCCAGCAACACAAGGCAAATAATCAAAGAACGGATCACAATTTCACTCTAAAAATAATGAAACCACAATCCTACTTCTCTTTCAGGAGGGCAGGGTCCTCAGTGGCCATCTGGTCTACCAGGGTGGTCTCCCCATGAAAACAGGAAATTGACATTAGTCGGCAGGGGGTATTTCAGTGAACCTGTGTTAGCTTCTCGTGATAATCATATTTTCTTCTAAACAGCCACGAGCCATCTGTGTAATGCTCTGTTCCAGAATTCTGCGAAGAACTCTTGCTGTCAGACATACCCCATCTGGGGTTTCCAGAATCCATATCATTTTCCCTTTTGGAAAATTGGGGCCCTTGCCCATCCTCAGGCTTTACTTACTCTCCAGCACTTTCTCCTGGGTCCTTTTTCACCGCCTCCCGGCCAAGCATGAAGTCAATTCTCTCTTTAGAACGTCTCTTCTTCCCGTGGGATTTGAAGGGACATTTGTCCTCAGAGGCAAAGGCAGGGCTTCATCGAAGATGAGTGACTCTGTTTTTCCTGCTGTCTGGCCACGTGATCTACATGCCCTCGAAGGGGACATGTCTTGGACATGTTATTTTTCCCCTGAATTTCTTACGTTATTCTTTTAAAATTCATCTGGGGAGTTTATTCCTTTTTTTTTTTTGAGCTGGGCTCTCTCTGGCCCCCAGCCTGGCGTGCAGTGCAGTGCTGCGATCCTAGCTCATTGCAGCCTTGACTTTCCGGGTTTCCAGTGATCCTCCTACGTCAGCCTCCCAAATAACTGGGACCACAGGCACCTGCCACCACACCCGGCTCATTTTGAAATTTTTTGGTAGAGACAGGGTCTCACTATGATACCCAGGCTGGTCTCCAACCCCTGGGCTCAAGTGATCCTCCCATCCTGGCCTCCCAAAGTGCTGGGATTACAAGCGTGAGCCACTGCACCTGGCCCTTATTCCATTTTTAAAGTAATACATGTATTTGATAAAATAAGCCCCCAAAGACCCAGACAATAGACAATAAAAGAAGTCTCCCTTCCCGATGTCCAGATTCTACTTCCCATCACCAAGCACAGCCATAGTTATTGATTTTTCCTTCCAGAGATATTTTGTGTATATAACAGGATACGTGTATGTACACACACGTGTTTGTATGCGTACATGTGCTGCCTGTTATGTGTGCACATGCAGTATAATACACATAACACTGATCATTGGTGACATCCAGTACATTCACAGCCGTCACCACATCTAGTCCCAGAACACTTTATTTTGTGTTTGAGACAGATTCTCACCCTGTCGTCCAGGCTGGAGTGCAGCAGTGTGATCTCAGGTCACTGCAACCTCTGCCTTCTGGGTTCAAGGATTCTCGTGCCTTAGTCTCCCGAGTAGCAGGGACTACAGGTGAATCCCAGCACACCTAATTTTTGGATTTTTTGTAGAGACAGGGTTTCACCATGTTGTCTAGGCTAGTCCCAAACTCCTGACCTCAAGCCACCCACCTGCCTCAGCCTCCCAAAGTGCTGGGATTACAGGCGTGAGCCACCATGCCCAGCCTAGAACATTTTCATCACCCAAAAAGGAAATCTGTACCCATTAAGCAGTATCTCCACAGCTCCCTCAGCCCCCCCAGCCCCTGGCAATCACCAGTCTACTTTCTGTCTCTACGGATTTGTCTATTCTGTACATTTTGTATACATGGATTTACACAATAGTTGTTTTTCTGCATGTGGCTTCCTTGGTTTAGTGTGACATCTGCAAGTTTCATCCATATTTAGCTTGTGTCCGGGCTTCGTTCCTTGTTATGGCTGAAAAATAGCCCATGTACGGCTAGACCACGTTTTGTTCCTCCGTTCACCGACTGTCGGACATTTGGGTTGTTCCCACCTTTTGGCTATTGTGAACAGTGTTGCCATGGACATTTATGTGCAAGCATTTGTTTGAGTATCTGTGTTCTCCTCTTCTGGGTACATCCCCAGGAGCGGAATTGCTAGGTCCTAGAGTCATCACTCTATGTCTGTTTTTGAGGAACCACGCGTTCCAGCAGCTGCACCGGTTATGTTCCTACCAGCAATGCGTGAAGGTTGCCATTTCTCTACATCCTCACCAACACTTTTATTTTCTGTTTTTTAAAATTATTATTATAACCATCCTTCTGAATGAGTATGAAGTGGTATCTCATTGTAGTTTGATTTGCATTTTCCTGACAGCGAATGGTGTCTACCTTTTTTACACAAACACAAGCTACTCTACGCCCCATTTTGCCTCGTGAATATTCACTAGGCAGTCAGTAGTGGAGCTTGTTCCACATCAGTTTCATGTAGAATCCACATTTTTTTTTCAAGGCCATTGTAGTCCCCTGGGTGAATAGACCCTAACTCACCAGCCAGCCCCAGCCTGACAGTGATGCAGAGTGCACCCATCTTCTCGTCTCTCTCAGTGCAGCAGTGAATATCTCTGTCTTTGTACACATTCCCCTGATCTGCATTTCTTTCCAGAAGTCAAGGGCAGGCCCCTCCTTGATAATTTCCATCCACCAGAGACCTTCATCTCAGTCTCCATGGTCGGCGATAAGAACGCGGCCACCACCCAGCAACAAACATCCCTGACCTTTCTTTTTCTTTTTCTTTTTTTTTGAGGTGGAGTCTCGCTGTGTCGCCAGGCTGGAGTGCAGTGGGGCGATCTTGTTCAAGACTCCCAGGCCACGTCCTCTGCCTCTGGACTGCTCTCTTGCTTGGGAACTTGGGGTGTCTGCAGTCGGGTGACCCATCATCCTGGTTTGCCCGGGACTGAGGGTCTTCCCAGGATACAGAACCTTCTATGCTAAATCCTGGAAAGTCCCCGGCCACCAGGATGAGCTGGTCGCTGTGGTCTGGAAAGCCTTCCAGCTTTTGTGTTGGGTATGTGCCACCCTGAGTCACTTCTGCCATCCTTCCTTCCTCTGTTGGCAACAGTCCCAGTTCGAGGTGGGACTTGAACTTCCCACCTCGGCCTCCTGCTCCCTTGCCACACTCTGGCCTGCACGACCTCTGTCCCCCATCTGCCCTCTCCTTCCACATGGCCCCAGCGAGGCATCGGACCCAGCAGCCCTCACCAAATGCCCAGCCATCAGGAAAGAGAATGTGCATCCAGGCCAAGCCACCAAAGCTACCAAGTCAAAACACGGAGAAAAACTCAGCCTCCCATCTGCTCAGATGCCTCCATTTTCTACAGTTCCTCCTGCGTCTGTCACACGTTTCTGGGTAGAAGAAAGCATGAAGGGGCTGGGAGTTCAAAGGCACCTGTCTGGGCATTTGTGCCAGGGCAAGGCGACCAGGCAGCTCAGCTCTGCCGCAGAGCGAGCTGGCACCAGCCCCACCACACCCACAGTGATTCACAGTTCCTCGCTCAGATGGCGCCTGGGGCTCCGATGTGGCCTCTCCTCACAGC
Organism: Leontopithecus rosalia; assembly: GCA_028533165.1. Classification (NCBI taxonomy): domain Eukaryota; kingdom Metazoa; phylum Chordata; class Mammalia; order Primates; family Cebidae; genus Leontopithecus; species Leontopithecus rosalia. The sequence continues at coordinate 7,297,588 of CM052656.1, read as the reverse complement.
CCAGGTCCTCCAGCGCCGTAATGAGCTTCTTACCTCCCACTTTTGCTACCAACCTTCCCCTTTATGACTGCCAAAGACATTCAAGAGAACGCAGAAAGCGCAGCCTGCGTCCACTGTAACCTTGAGTATTTTGTTTTCAGGGCACCCAGTGAAGATGTTAGTCAAGAGACTTCTCCCCTGCTTCCCTTGTCACTCGCTCTTCCAAGACAGTGTTACGACGTGGCAGCTGACAGAGCTTCCCCTTTAAAATGGCACCATCTCAGTTCTGCTGGCTCTCAGGCTGGAAGAAGCCAAGGGCACTGAGTGAACAGAAGGGGCCCCAGGAAGCCCCTCAAGGGTGGGAAGCATGGGGGACAGGACCACAGGGCTGGCTGTGGCCTGGCGTGGCCTCCTTCTCCTGTGTCCAAGACAGCCGTGTTCAGAGGCAGGGTCACCTGGCAGATCAGGCTTGCTGGATCAAGCAGGACGCTGCTGTTTCTCCACCCACCCGCCCTTCCCTCTCCCTGTTCCCAATGGAGAGCCTGCCACCCGCCCAGGTGGAACAGTCCAGCTCCTTGCTCTCCCTGGCAGGAAGCCCCACTTCTGCCCTGCGCTGGTTGCCTGGGCACCCTCGTACCCAGCCGCGCCTGCACCCCGGGCATGGGCTCCCTGCTGCCGTGTCTTGCACTCTCAGCTTCCTTCAGGGTTGACTCTGGGCCCCGGAGCCTCCTCCCTCCTTGCCTGGAGCTCGCCCACCTGGGCCAGCCGCCTGGCAAGGACTGGCTGGTGCAGAGCCGAGAGTCTGGGCTGTCACCGTGGTGCTCCCGGCGGATCTTTGCCTGGCTTCTTCCCCCGGCCCGGTCCTGCTTCCCCATTCTCTTCCCACCCGGCTGGTCGCTGCCTTCCTAATAAATGGCTTGTGCAGAAATCCTTGCCTCAGGTGGGGGTATAGCTCAGGGGTAGAGCATTGGACTGCAAACCAACAGAAATCCTTGCCTCAGGCTCTGCCTGGAGGAGCCTGGCCTAAGACACGCGTTCTCTGGGCCGAGGGACCCCCGGGAGTCTGGGGAAGGTTTTCCTCTCCCCAGTTAAAGAGTAAGGCACTCAGCAAAGACCTCCCCACTTCTTTTTTTTTTTTTTTTGAGACGGAGTTTCGCTCTTGTTACCCAGGCTGGAGTGCAATGGTGCGATCTCGGCTCACCGCAACCTCCGCCTCCTGGGTTCAGGCAATTCTCCTGCCTCAGCCTCCCGAGTAGCTGGGATTATAGGCACGTGCCACCATGCCCAGCTAATTTTTTGTATTTTTAGTAGAGACGGGGTTTTACCATGTTGACCAGGATGGTCTCGATCTCTGGACCTCGTGATCCACCCGCCTCGGCCTCCCAAAGTGCTGGGATTACAGGCTTGAACCTCTGCACCCGGCCTGACCTCCCCACTTCTTTTTCCAGCCTCAAAAACGGTTGGATGAAGAGGTTGGCCCCGGTGGCCATTTTGGATGAGGAGGGAACATGGCCAGGGACACCAGAGGGAAGGGGCTTGGTCTTTGCCGATGTCCTAGAGCAGCCAACCTTGCAGCTGCCTATAGATCTTTGTGTCTGAGAGATGACGATGACAGTGTTCACTCTGCTGCCCAGGCTGGAGGCTAGCAGAGCGCTCATAACTCACTGCAGCCTAAACCTCCTGGTCCCAAGTGATCCTCCTGCCTCAGCCTCCTGAGTAGCTGGGACTACAGATGCATGTGCCATCACACCCGGCTAATTTTTATAGAGATGGGGTCTTGCTACATTGCCAGACTGCTCTCAAACCTGGGCTCAAGGGATGCTCCCATCTTGGCCTCCCAAAGTGCTGGGGTTACAGGCGCAAACCATGCGCCTGGCCCTTTGTGAGGCCATAATGAATCCTTCTTTGGAAGCTTCTGATGAGAAAATTGTTTGTTACTGTGGAACCTCCCTTCCCTATAAGGCGAGGCGTTTGACCAGCCTCTCAGGCCTGGCTCCTTCCTCGTAACTGAATTTGATTTGGAGCAGACGTCCATCCTCATTCTGGCCAACCACCTGTGAAGGCATCTCCTGCGGCCTCCTGGGGAAACTGCCTTTGTTCTGTGTGAATCCAACAATGGGTATGTGATGTCCGCCTCCCCAAGGAGGAGGACTTGAGCGGATGGAGCTCAAAAACTCAGCCCTTGAGCGGTTGGAGCCAAAGCCCAGCCACCGTGCCGGGGACTCACGGGGCCCAGACTTCCTGCTGTGTGTGCCAATAATTTGCCTATCAACAAAGCCTATTTGATTTGGGCTTTTCATGACTCCCAACCAAGGCATGTTAACTGATAAGTGAGGGAGGCTCAGGGTGCCCCTCTGGACCCGTGGGGGAAACACAAAGATGGATGGAATTTTTCCCTCCTTAGGGCTTGCTTTGTGGCAGCTGCCCTGACCACTCATGTCTACTGCTGTTCATCTTCACAACAGCCCGGTAAGGTTGGATGAAACAACACCACTTAATAGCTGTGGAGACAAAGGCCCAGAGAGGGTAGGTCACTTGCCCAGGGTCACACAGCTTGTGAGTAGCTGACCCTGAAGCCACGTTGTCAGCTGCAAGCCTTGCCCTTGGGGAGATGCCAGCCTTGCATAACGGACAAGCGTAGGATGGACGGCTTGGAGGAGGGGCTGGGAAGGAGACAGGGAGCTGACATGGGACATGTTCCAGGCAGAGACGGATGGGCTTGCACTGCTCACCGTGTGACCCTGAGCAAGTGGCTTTGCCTCTCTGTGAGATGGCTTCCTCCTGAGTGAAACAGACCAGTGGTGGCTACTGAGCAGGTAAGCCAAACAAGAAGCCACAGCTAGAGGTGCTCTGCCAGCCGTCACCAGCTGTGCACAGGCCAGCAGCACCCATCATGCAGGCCTCGACTGGGAGGCTGAGGCAGGAGGATTGCTCGAGCCTAGGATTTTGTGACCAGTCTGGGTAACGAAGCGAGACCCTATATCTATAAACAACTTTTAAACTTAGCTGATATGGCGGTGCACACCTGTAATCACAGACACTCAGGAAGGTAAGATGGGAGGAAAGAAGAAAAGGAGAGAGGGAGGGACGGAGCGAGGGAGGAATGAGGGAGGGAAGGAGGGGTGCGGGAGGGAGGGAAC
>CM052656.1:7265855-7293969 GCA_028533165.1 Leontopithecus rosalia | reverse complement strand
CACAATGCAGACACACACACACAATGCAGACACACACACAATGGACACACACAAATGCAGACACACACACACAATGCACACACACAAATGCAGACACACACACAATGCACACACACAACGCAGACACACACACAATGCAGACACACACACACAATGCAGACACACAATGCACACACACACAATGCAGACACACACACACACACAATGCAGACACACACACACACACAATGCAGACACACACACACACAAAATGACCTCTCTGTGACGTTAAAGAAAGTCATTTGTAACAAAATAATATATATTGGCTGGGCACATAATTCATCCCTGGGCACATAATTCATCCCTGCAATCCCAGCACTTTGGGAGGCCCAGGAGGGAGGATCACTTGAGGTCGGGAGTTTAGACCGGTCTGGGCAGCATAGTGAGACTCCCTCTCTACAAAAAATTTAAAAATCAGCTGGGTAGGGTGGTGCACATTTGCGGTCCCAGCTCCTTGGGAGGCTGAGGTGGGTGGATTACTCGAGCATGGGAGGTCAAGGCTGCAGTGAGCCATGATTGTGCCACTATACTCCAGCCTGGTGACAGAGCAAGACCCTGTCTCAAGATAACAGTAAGCATTTCTGTAAGTATCTGCTCACATGCAACTATTCTGCATGACAGGTCATCAGATGTTTATGCCTCCGAATAGAATTGCCGCGAGTGCCACAGGTAACGTGTAGACCGCCACAAGTGAGTGTTAGCCGTTTATTGGTGATGCGATCTGCCCAAACGGTGCCCAGCTCTTGGCACAGCTCTGAGCAAAACTGAGCACATTCTTCCCTCAATTTACACATTCATTCTATTCCGGGAAAACCCAGGCCTCAACAAATACCTTGTCAAAAAGTATTTTCGGTTTATTTCTACAACTGAGTTAGTTTCTAGATCTGGCTTATTACAAACAGTGTCTTCACCAACACCTGAGGAATAGAGATTTGAAAAATGGCATCAGGGATAAGACCATTTTCCAGTTTAGGGGAAGTGTCGCAGCCCTGGCCCCAGCCACTGAAGCCCCTTAGTGCCCCTGGTTATGGCAAAAACCAAAAGCATCCCGTGAATTCACAAAACACCCTGCCGAGGGGCCTCGCACAGCTCAGCGCAGCGTGCGGTTGCTGACTGTGGTGCCCGCAGCCCTTAAATATCCCAAGTCCAGGTTCACGGGGCAGAGTTGAGGAGCTGATTCTGGGGGCTACAAACTCAGGGTCCAGGGGAGAGGACAGTGCTGGTGATAACGGCCAGAAAGACTACGCGTTGCCCTCCTCTGGAGAAGCTACGAACCCATGCCAACCCCAGCCAGACCGCACGGTACAGGATGGGACCACGTTCAAGGCGCTCTGGAAGGAGGGCTGCTCTGTGAAGCACAAATGAGTGGTAGATAGGCATTTTTAGGAGTCTTTTTTTTGAATGGGGTTTTGATTTGCATTTCCCTAGTGATTGAGCTTTCTTCCATATGCTTGTTGGCTGCATGTATGTTTTTTTGAGGAGGGTCTGTTCATGTCCTTTGCCCATTTTCAGTGGGTTGGTTGGTTTGTTTTGCTTGTTGATTTGTTTAAGCTCCTTACAGATGCTGGATATGCGACCTTGTCGGACGCATAGTTTGTTAATATTTTCCCCCATTCTGTGGGTTATCTGTTTACTCTGTTGATCGTTTCTTTCGCTGCGCAGAAGCTCCCCAGTTTAATTAGGTCCTACTTGTCAATTATTGTTTGTTTTGTAATCTGAGTCTTTATCAAAGGCTTTTGAGGCCAGGTACAGTGGCTCCTACCTGTAATCTCAGCACTTTGGGAGGCCGAGGTGGGCGGATCACTTGAGGCCAGGAGTTTGAGACCAGCCTGGCCAACATGGCGAAACCCTGTCTCTACTGAAAATACAAAAATTAGCCAGGTGTGGTGGCACACACCTTTAGTCCCAGCTACTCGGGAGGCTGAGGTACAAGAATCACTTTAACCCGGGAGGTGGAGGTTGCAGTGAGCTGAGATTGCCATTGCACTCCAGCCTGGTGACAGAGCAGGGCTCTGTCTCACCCTGTCACCAGGCGCCAGGCTGGGGTGTAGTGACGCGACCCTGGCTCACCGCAACCTCCACCTCCTGGGTTCAAGCAATTATCCTGCCTCAGCTTCCCAAGTAGCTGGGACTACAGGCATGCGCCACCACACCCAGCTAATTTTTTTGTATTTTTAGTGGAGACGGGGTTTCACCATGTTGGCCAGGATGGTCTTGATCTCTTGACCTCGTGATCAGCCCGCCTCGGCCTCCCAAAGTGCTGGGAATACAGGCGTGAGCCACTGCTTCTTCGTCATGAAGTCTTTGCCAGGGCCAATGTCCACAGTGGTATTTCCAGTGTTTCCTTGTAGGGTTTTTATAGTTTTTGATTTTGCAGAATGGCTATTAAAAAGTCAAAAAATAACAGATGTTGGCAAGGTTGCAGAGAAAAGGGAACACTTATACATTGCTGTGAGAATGTAAATTAGTTCAGCTACTGTGGAAAGCAGTGTGGCAATTTCTCAAAGAACTTAAAATAGAACTACCATTCAACCCAGCAGTCCCGTTACTGGGTATATACTCAAAGGAATAGAAATGGTTCTGCCATACAGACACATGGCTGTGTGTGCTCATCACAGCGCTAGTCACAACAGCAGACGTGGAATCAGCCTGGATGCCCATCAGTGGTGGACTGGGTAAAGAAAATGCGGTACATATGCACCATGGAATACCACGCAGCCGTAACAAAGAACAAGATCACGTCCTTTGTAGCAACATGGATGGAGCTGGAAGCCATTATGCTAAGCGAATTAATGCAGGAACGGAAACCAAATACTGCATGTTCTCACCTCTAGGTGGGGGCTGAGCACTGAGTCCGCATGGACACAAAGGCAGGAGCACAGACCCTGTGGTCTACTAGAGGATGTAGGGCGGGAGGAGGATGAGGATCAAAAAACTGGCTCACAAAATTATCTGTACACCAAACCCCAAAACACACAATTTACCCATGTAACAAACCTGCCCACGTACCCCTTGAACCGAAAATAAAAGTTGTCTAGCCTGTGTAAAGAAAAACATGCGAGTGCTTTGTGCCTGTGGCTTGGGGAGTTTTTAGAGTCATGACGTGGACCATTTCCAGCATCTCAGCAGGCTCCCTCCTGCCTCCTGCGGTCTGCCTCACCCTTACCACAACCCCACAACCATTTGTCATCTGATTTCTCTCTTGGTCACTTGGATTTGTTTGTCCTGAAACTTCACAGAATTGGAAGCACGCAGTCTGCTTTGCTTTAGATCTGGCTTATTCACCAGCATGATGTCTTTGAGATGAATCAGTAATTCACCATAATAAACTACTGATATGTGTTGCACATATCAGTAGTTCATTCCTTCTGATTGCTGAACAGCAAACAGCATTCTGTGGTATTTGCCACAGTGTGGTTATTCATTCATTGTTGACGGGAATTTGGGCTATTTCCAGTTTGGGCAATCATGTGTAATGCTGCTATGCACTTTTGCATCCAAGTCTCTGTGTGAGAATATGTTTCCCTTTCTCTTGGGTATAGGCCTAGAAGGTGACTAGCTGGGTCATGTTGTGTTTGTTTAACTTTGTAAGAAACTACCAAACAGTTTTCCAGGCTCGCTGTGTCATTTTGCATCCCACCAGCAGTGTATGGGATTTGCAGTTGCCCTGCATCCTCACCAGCACTTAGTATTACCAGCCTTTCTAATGGCACCTTCTCTGATTGGTGTGTTGTGCTTTCTCACTGTGGTTTTATTTTACTTGAGGGATAATGAGATTGACATGCCTGAGTTTTAGGGGTGACAAGCTCCCTGCCTCATCAGGCCTCTCAGTTGAATCTCTCTAATGCAAGCCTCAGAGGAAGCCCTCAGCCCACCCTGGGATTGGGAGGACAAGACCTTCCTGCTCAGCAAGCCCCCTGAGGCCAGAGGGGAGACCTTCCTGGCAGCTGGGGCCTGGGCCAGTCTATCTCCCACAGCATTAAGATGGAGGAAGCCATAGGCTGGGCTGTGCACTGACCCAGGAACCCTACCCCCTACAGTGGAGAGGCGTCACAGTATAGCCTGCGCTTGGGGGCCAGTCCTAGGATGGAGCACCCACACCATTCCCAAGTGTGCGACTTTGGACAAAGAACTTTCTCTGTGAACTCAGTTTCCTCATCTGCAGAATGCAGATAATAACAGGACCCATCTCACTGGGAAGTGGTGCAAAGCATCTACCCTGCTGCATGGTGCTGAGAGTGTGCTGAAGACATGAAGACACATGAATCCCACTCCCTCAGCAAACAGCGGCACTCTCTGAATAGAAGGTAAGCTCTCTGACTCCCTGAACGTTCCCTCAGAAAAGGAGTAACCTGTTATTTCAGTCCTTACAAAGCCTCTTTCCCTTGATTCTCTCTCATTAACTTAATTTTTTTTTTGAGAGGTTCTCACACTTTTGCCCAGGCTGGAGTGCAGGGACATAATCATGGCTAAGTGCAGCCTTGACCTCCCGGGTTCAAGCGATCCTCCTGCCTCAGCCTCCTGAGTAGTTGGGACTGCAGGTACATACCACAACACCTGGCTATTTTTTGTAGAGATGGGGTTTCACCATGTTGTCCAGGCAGGTCTCAAACTTTCGAGCTCAAGAAATCTGCCCTCCTCGGCCTCCGAAAGTGCTGGGATTACAGGCATGAGCTACCACACCTGGCCCATTTTTTATTTTTTAGAAACACCAAAGCCTGCTTCGGAACAACTTAAACAAGCATCAAGTCCCTTGGAGGATTTGTGAAAAGGGATATGGATGGGCCCCTCTTCCAAGTGTCCGATTCAGCAGGTTTGGGGTGGGGCTGAAGAGTAGCATTTCTAGCAAGTTCCCAGGCACAGCTGATGCTGCTGACTCAGGAACTACACTTTGGGAACAACTGGTTTGTCCTATCCAAATTAGCCCCGTGGGTCTCGGCCTGGCTAGATGACTTTGAGAAACACAAATGTCCCCTCTAAGATTTTTGATTCTGCTGCTTTAGGGATGAAACCTAGAGCCATCTGTGAACGTTAAAGTCTCCCCCAGGTGACTAAGTATGGCCAGGTGAGAAGTCCGGCCTTATTCTCCATTCCCATGGTTTGAGAAACAATCTCAAACTATGCTGCCTGGGGTTCCTACAAGCCTCATGTCGGAATCATTTATGCAGAGACACAGTCAAGAAATGTCATCAGAGTCAGCCATGGATCCAGGGATATGACTTCATACTCATACGTATTGGATGTCCCTCTAAACAACTCTTTTAAAGATCACTTTGAAAAGTAATGCAGCGCGTGGTTACTTGCTGGAACTCATCAATAATAGACACCCACCAACAAAGGAAACAACCGATGTCCTAATTTATGCAAAAGGATATTTGCGGCCTGGGATAAAATTTCCAGTAGCTGCGTCATAGGCAGATTCAAAAAATGCCGTGTCTCCAAAGTTCTAGACATGAGGGGAACAGATGGGGCCCGCCAAATGCTGTTTGATGACTCAAAGACACGGTGTCAAAGACACTGGCGGAGAGCTGGGAGAACATGATTTTATGAATGTAAGAATGGAACACCAAGAAATGTGGCTTAATGTGCTGTGTTACTTATGTCACATGTGACCTTTTTTCTTTTTTTGAGATGAAGTCTCGCTCTGTCACCCAGGCTGGAGTGCAGTGGCTCTATCTCAACCTTGGCTCATTGCAACCTCTACCTCCCAGGTTCAAGAGATTCTCGTGCCTCCCAAGTAGTTGGGATTTACAGGCACCCGCCACCACTTCCGGCTAATTTTTGTATTTTTAGTAGAAGTGAGGTTTCGCCATGTTGGCCAGGCCGATCTCAAACGCCTGACCTCAAGCAATACACCTGCCTCAGCCTCCCAAAGTGCTGGGATTACAGACATGAGCCACTGTGCCCAGCTTCGTGTGACTTTTTAATTCATTGTTTTTTACAGACAATTTGGCTCTGTTGCCCAGGCTGGAGTGCAGTGGCGATCGTAGCTCACTGAACCTCAGTCTCTTGTGCTCAAGCAAACCTCCCACCTTAGCCTCTCTGGTATCTGAGACTGCAGGTGCGCACTGCCAAACGCCTGCTTTTTTTTTTTCTGGTAGAGATGGGGCCTCCCTATGTTGCCCAATCTTGTATTCCTGGCCTCAAACAATCCTCCCACCTCAGCCTCCCAAAGTGCTGGGATTACCCGCACGAACCACCACGCCCAGCCAACATATGACTTTAAACAGGTGTGTATGTGGCATAAATTCTACCACTCATATAAATGTGCAAGTGAACACTGGAATATTTATACCCCCAAAGTTTTATACATAAGTTTACCGAAAACATTGAGGGAGGTACCTTCCCATCGGTGAAATGGGGGAGTCGCCTAACACAGGGATACAGCACAGTTTTGGCAGCACGAAGATGAACAAGACAGCAGAGGTCTCTGCCTCCGGGAAGCTGATGTTAGCGGGAGAGAGTGTGAATAGAACGAGGTGCTGAGGGCCACGGGGGAAAGACAGAGCCGCGGGGAGAGGGAGCAGGAGCAGCAGGGAGGGGCTGCAGCCTGGGGACATTTTCGACATGTGGACGGAGACCCAGATAAGGAGAGGAACTGAGGCGGTGAGTGTCCTGGGGGAGAGAAGACTCGGCAGCAGGAATTGTAAGTATGAAGGCACCGAGGTCGGAACACACTTGCAATCTCCAGGAAACAACAAGTAGGCCAAAAGCACAGGGGGAGATGGGAACAGTGGTGGTGGCCAGGTCTTGGAGGGCAGGGAAGCTGGAGGGGGAGGGGGGTTTGTTTATTCCCACGGGTCTGGGGTGGTCCCTTTGGGCCGGGTGGGCGGTAACTGCTCATCATTCTACATCTGGGACTGCTGTCCGCCGCTGGGCCCCATGTGCCCTGCCAGCATTCTAAGGGCCTCCAGGAGGGAAGTGTTCATGCTTCCTGCTTCTCCATCTGCCTCCTACCCTTCTCATCTCAACTGGTGAGCAGCCAGGGCAGGGAGGGGCCGCAGCAGGCCCCAGAGGATGAGGGCGTGTCGTTTCAGTGCCATCTGTGCAATGCAACTCAATTCTGGCAATGAGCATTTATTCAGCACCTCTCAGATGCAAGGCACTGACCTCAGCTTGACACCATGGACAGCCAGGCACTGCCTGTGGAGGCCAAAGGAAGACCCCCACCCCCAACAATCGTCTTTTGTATTTTTCAGCTCAGTTTCCTGAGCATGCCACACCGAGGGACCCACAGTCAGAAACCACATTTGGTTCAACGCTTTCCTGTTCTCATCTGGAAATTCTTCATCATTATTTAGCTTTGAACCCTGTGTTCCATTTTGCACCACGCCCTGGGAATTATGTGGGGGCCTTGGATGGGAGCCCCATTCTTGATGTACACGTGGGGGCTCTGGCAGCCGGTGGGGACTGGAAACGGGGCCTCCACTCACGTCCCAGGTGCTGTGGCCTGCAGACCACCCCCGTCATGGCCAGAGCCCCTGAAAACACTCAGGCCCCCTCTGTGGCCTGTGGAAGAACTCTGCAGACACCGGCGCTGCTCACAGCAGACAGCCGTGAGGAGATGTCTGGTTTTGATTAAGTGTCCAGAGCCACTCATTAACTTGCACAGACAGACTCAGAAGCCACCCGCTACAAGACCCACCCGCCACGGCAGGCCCATCCCGTAGGGACGGCCTGAGGCGGGGGACGGCCAGGGTCACCCAACCCAGTGGCCTGAGTCCTCCAAAGCGTGTACCTCTTATCATCCATGGTAAGGGGCTTACCCGCCCTGCTGTCTCCTCTCCCAACTGGGGCCTGGGCTGTGGTCTTCCCAGTACAATTTCAAAGCATCTAAGAGGGACTCCTTCCGCAGCACTGTCCCCTGCCTTAGCCTCTGTCTCTGAAATCCCACACCAGAGCCAGTCCTTTCACTGTACTTTGGGTGAGACTTACAGCCGGAACTGTTTTGCATTTATCATGGCAGTGTCTGCAGTGATTTACTTACAAGTCCGTCTCCTCTCGGAGCCACAGCTCTTGAAGGCCAAGTCCATGCCCCATACATTCATTCTTCAAGAACTATGTTCCTGGGCGCCCACTGTGTGCCTGGCATCGGCTGGTGCGAGGACTCTCACTGTCTTTCGGTCCCTGACACTGGCACAGGGCCCTCCCGGCTGGGCCCTCAGAACAAATGAACAAATGAATACGTGAGCAAAGTCGGAGTAGGCCGCAGTTCTGGAGCACTTACCAGGTGCCAGGCTCTGTCCTGATCAACTCGTGTGTATTTCCTTGTTTGACTCTCCCGACACCCTTGAGCTGGCGTTGCTGTTATCCGCACTTTACAGAGGAGGCGACTTCGGCACTCAGTGAGGACATGTAACTGACAGGCTTACAAGAAGCATGCACAGATACACGTGCGCACACACATGGGCGTCCGCACGAGCCAGAAACCAGCACATCCACAGGCAGGCAGAGCTCAGAGCCAAATTAGTCAAATATCTTGCAACGATGTTTATTTCTCCTCTAGTTCTCGAGTTCTAATGACTGTTTATTCTTATAAACATCTAATTTGTGTGCTCAGCCTCCCAGTTAGAGTGCACTGCCAAGTGGCTCGGGGGTTTGCTCTTTGGTGGGATATCATACTCCCCTCCTTGCTGTTTCTTTAAAATACAATATGACTTCTCAGAGCCCAGGTATCTTGCTGGCATCTCACAGGTGGCAGGCACTTTCCTCCTCAGCCTCTGGTGCCTTGCCAGGGCCCACTGGAGGAGTGTGAGGGTTGCCTGCAAAGATGGCTGCCAGCAGTGCTACCCTCCATGCAAGGGCCTGCAGCCCCTCCTGTGGAAGGCGGAGTCTGTGCCCCCGCCCCTTGAAAGTAGGTGGGCACTGTGAATCCTTTGACCACCTGGATGCTGTGGCGGCGACTCCCTGCAGTTCTGGACTAAGCCTTAAGAGACCCGGTGGCTTCTGCTTTCTCTCTCTTGGAATCGAACTGCCCCACAAAGTAGCTCAGGCCAGGCCAGGCATGGTGGCTCACACCTGTAATCCCAGCGCTTTGGGAAGCCGAGGTGGGCAGATCGCTTGAAGTCAGGAGTTCGAGACCAGCCTGGCCAATATGCTGAAACACTGTCTCTACTAAAAATGCAAAACATTAGCCAGGCGTGGTGGCTCATACCTGTAATCCCAGCTACTCAGGAGGCCGAGGTGAGAGAATCACTGGAACCCAGGAGCCGGAGGTGGCAGTGAGCTGCGATCATGCCACTGCACTCCAGTCTGAGCAACAGAGCAAGACTCTGTCTAAAAACAAAAACAAAAACAAGTAGCTCAGGCCAGATTTTAGAAGAGTGAGAGACCGCAGGGCCAGAGTAAAGCCTGGGAGATGAGTGATAAGGAGAGGGAGTATACCCAGCTCCAGTGCTAAACAACGTGGGCGACGCCACGCCGGTCCGTCCAGCCCAGCCGAGCCCCCAGATAGCATACCTGCGGCGGTGACCACCAAGCTGCTGGGTCCTGCCCGGGTTGCAGGATTCTGAGCAAGTAAGTGGCGGCTGTTGATTTAAGTTGCTGAGTGTGGGGCTGGTTTGCTGGTGATGAAAGACAGCTGGAGTTAGAGCAGCTCCAGGGTCAGGAAACAGGGGAGGGGCGTGGCTGGCCCCTGCTTCTGCTCTTGCCCTTGCCTTGAGGGGCAGGGGGCAGGTGTCAGCCCTACAAATAGCATCGCCTCTTCCCGCCCGCTTGTTTTCCCAACAGGTGTTAAAATAACGACCTTTGGGCTAAAAAGGAAGCTGTGTGTGTGGGTGATAAGAGGGTCTGGCTGCCTGAACCAGAAGGAGGGAGCGAGGGAAGTGAGGTGGGGCTGAAGGTCTTGGGGAGAGTTGGCGATTTGGGGGAGAAGGCTTTCAGCTGGACGGGGTGGGGCAGGGCCTCTTTCTCCCCACGATCTACAGAACTCGGCTTCATTCTTTTTTTCGTGAGCGAGGTATGCAGGAAGAAGGGGCCCAAGAGTCACAGCCGTCCCCTGTCCGGGTGCCTGCCCTCTGCTCGTGCCATCCTCCCCTTCACTTGGCCTGGGGTGCTCTCTCCCCGCTGTCCTGGCTTAAACTGTGTCCTCTCCAAAAAGATACCTGAAAGTCTTAACTCCCAAACCTCAGAATGTGACCTGATTTGGAAATAGGGGCACTGCAGATGCCGTTGGATAAGATGAAGTCTTGCTGGAATAGAGCAGGTGCCCTTATAAAAAGAGGACAGAGACACACGGGAAGGTCACGTGGTGACGGCGGCGCTGGGAGGTGCAGCCGCAAGCCGAGGCATGCCAGGGGCTGCTGGCCGCTGCAAGAGGCTGGGAGGCGGGCGAGGAAAGAGCCCACCGGAGCTCAGAGGGTGCACAGCGCAGCCTGTACCTTTATCTTGGACTTTTGGCCTCCAGAACGGTGAGGGAATAAAACGTCTGCTTTCTGAAGCCACCCAGTTTGTGGCGCCCAATCACAGCAGCCTAAGGACACTCATGTATCCCCGTTGCATCCTGAGCTAGTCACTTTGTATGTCAGCAAGTGCTATTCACTTCTGCTCCAAAATGCAATCTTCCCAAAGCTGCCCCTCTCAGGCCAGCCACGGTGGCTCACACCTGCAATCCCAGCACTCTGGGAGACCGAGGCGGGCGAATCACTTGAGGTCGGGTGTTTGAGACCAGCCTGGCCAACATGGTGAAACCCTGTCTCTACTAAAAATACGAAAATTAGTTGGGTGTGGTGGCAGGCACCTGTAATCCCAGCTACTCAGGGGGCTGAGGCTGGGGAATCCCTTGAACCCAGGAGGCAGAAATTACGCCACTGCACGCCAGCCTGGGCGACAAGAAAGAGACTGGCTCCAGAAACCGTAGTGAAACACAAGCAAACCCGCCCCCACTCTTCCAGGGACACCTGGTCAGAGACCCTCCCTCCCTTTCCTGGTTTGTTGCAGGTGCCTCCCCGGTTCTCCCAACTCACTATGCTCCTCCCCCCCCAGCAGCCGGAGTGTCCTTTCAAAACCTGCATTAGACCTGTCCCCATACCCCTAAAGGTGTCCAAGCCTGCTCCCAATAAAACCCCAGTTCCTTTGAAGAAGGCCCCCATGACCGGGCCCCTTCCAGCCCGTAGTCTCTCTCCCGCGACGGCGTCGCTCCACCCACTGCTTTCCAAACACACCAAGGCCCTTCCCAGGGTCTTTGCACGTGCTGGTCCCCGGCCCGGAACCCTCCTCCCCACATCTCCACATGGCTCCGACTCTCTTTATTCACACCTTTGCTCAAATGTCACCCTCAGAGAAGCCTTCCCTGACCACCTGCAATGAGATCCCCAAGTCTCGTCTTCCTTCCCCACCCCACGTCGCCTCTCTCCATCCACTTTGGAAGATGACCCTGTCTGTGGCAGAGCTGACTTCAACCCACACCCCTCTCGGAGGCGCTCTTTGAAGCAGCTGTTCCATTTCTAGGAAGCGATTCTGCAGAGGTGCTGGCTTGGGGCACAGAGGCACGGAGGCCAGGACGTGCCTGGCAGGATCACCACTGCGGCAGAAGCGGAAAGCCAAGCTCTGCGGCCATTGCTAGGGCACTGGGCATGTTGCTGCACAGCCCGGATAAAGGATGAAGCCATCCGGTGGCCAGGGCGCAGAGTGACCTCCCAGAGCTCCGTTTCATGTGGCGTTTCTGCTGTGTATTTTTAAACCCGGGGATAATGTATGCATAATAAAGGTCGTGAGGTCATTTGTCTTTGGTGTCTAACTCAACAGACTTTGAAAAAATAGACCTTTTAAAAAGCCAACTTTATTTTTTCAGACCAGTTTTAGACTTTCAGAAAAATCGTGAAGACAGAACAGAGTCACCCCATACTCCACACCCAGTCTAGCCTGTGGTTAGCGTCTGACATTAGCATGATACATTGTTTGCAGTTTTGTGGGGGGAGAGAGCTGCTTACTCTGTCGTCCAGGCTGGAGTGCAGTGGTGCAAACATGCCCCACTGCAGCCTCAACCTCCCAGGATTCAAGCAAGCCTCTCAAGTAGCTGGGACTACAGGCACACGCCACCATGCCTAGCTAATTCTTTTTGTTGCTGTTAGAGATAGGGTTTCATTCTGTTGCCTAAACTGGTCTGAAACTTCTAGGCTCAAGCAATCCTCCCACCTCAGCCTCCCAAAGTGCTGGGATTACAAGCGTGAGCCACCATACCTGGTCCATTTTTCACAATTAAGGAACCAGTGTGGATACATCAGTATCAACGGACATCTGCCTGTTTCAATCCCATTTCTTCCCCAGGACCCCAGGTGGCATCTGGTCCTGGGCCTTCTGGGGCTCCTCTGGGCTATGACAGTTTCTCAGACTCACTTGGTTTTGAGTTGATGACCTTGACCGTTTCGAGGCACATGACCTTGACAGTTTCAAAGCTTGATGATCAGGGAGCTCACGGGATGCGTCTGCCTTGGGTTGGTCTGATGCTTTTCTCATGATGAGACTGGGGTGATGGTTTGAGAGAATTTTTCAAGTCCAGTGGGTGCAGGAGACCCAGGAAGGCCCGTTCCACTGATCTTTTGAGGATGTTCCTATTTCCATCAGTGCATTTCTGCTTGTGTGTTCCTGATCCACTGTGGAAGGACACACAGATCCTGGGAACTGGAGATCTCCTGGGGTGGGCGTGCGGGCCCCCGAAGATGAGGTCGGAGAGATGCAGGCTTTGCATGTGTGCCCCGTTGGTACTGATCGAAAAGGTTATGTAACCACACCTATATGAGACTGAAATGTGTGTGTACATTTTAAAATAAAACAGAACGCGCTTCCTGTTCTGCGGCCTCTGCCTCTCCCCTCAGCAGCCCTGAGGCTTGGCTGGGGTCCAGGAGGAAGGCATGGGGAACAGGTTGGCTCAGTCAGCTGGCTGGGACTTCAAAGGACAGCCCTGCTGGGGCCCACCTGGGGCGCAGCCACTCACCTCCCACAGAGGGAAGGAAACCTCAGCCCTGGGGCAACCTCACAACAGCTGCAGGGACAGGGGTGTGTCCTGGGCACCTGGGCAAGCGCTTTACCTCTCTGTGCCCCGGTTTGCTCATCTGGAAATTGGGGGTGTTGAGAGTACCCAAGTCTGAGCACTGCTCTGAGGGTGAACCTGATAGTGAATCACAAGGGCTCAGCGGGGCTTTTAACAGATGCTCTTCGCACCAAGAATAAAATCAAGCCCCACCCTCACACCTAGCCCGCAGACTCCTATGCGAGGGCCCCTGCCCACTTCTCAGACCCTGCCTTCCTCCCCGGACCCTCCCCACCCAGGTCCAGCCATACTGGGCCCCGAGCTATTCCCACCCCAGGACGGTTGCACCCGCTGTGCTCACACGGGAGCATTTCGCGCGGACACCCACGTGGTGTCCCAGCAGGTCCTCTCAGCTGGGGTGGGACTCAGTCCCCACTGAACTGGACATTTTGCCACCTGCGTTCTTGAACCCTGATGATGTTTGAGGCAGATATGGGCACAGGCAGATGAGGGGCGTAGGAGTATGGGGGTGTGTAAGGGCCTGCCTGGGAGGCTGGCCTCAGAGGCTCCAGGAGACGAATTTTCTCTCCTGGGGGTGGGAAGGCGTCTGGTCCTTCAGTCCTGAAACTCAGCTGTAGAGTAGGTCAGGACAGGGTGGGCAGAGAGGTAGGACTGGAGTCCCAGAGGATGGAGGGGAAGATCCTAGACAGGTGGGCCCAAGCTAAACCTAGCAGAGGGACCCAGACCCTGGCAGCTATCCCAGGACCCACCATGGAGCTCCCCCCTTTCCCAGCTCAACCTCCCTACAGCCTCAGTTTCCCTCCTCTGTGCCTGGAACAGCTGTCGCAAGAGCCATGAGGCAGGGATGGGAGGATGGAGGAAGGTCCCGAGGCTGGGAAGTTGAGGCAACTCAGGCGTGAGGAGCACAGCTCCGTGCCAGGCAGCTGCAGGAAAATACCCCAAAGGGCCATTTGCGGGGAGCCCCCAGTCTAAGTGACAGACACTGTCCCACGAAGAGCCTCTCTCTAGCCGGGATGCTGAGCTTACAGGATACCTACGGCAGGGCCGCCCTGGGAGGTTGTGCAGATTCAGCACTGCACAATTTAGGGACCCAGAGTTCTGGAGAGGC
The DNA here is from genome assembly GCA_028533165.1 of Leontopithecus rosalia. Taxonomy (NCBI): domain Eukaryota; kingdom Metazoa; phylum Chordata; class Mammalia; order Primates; family Cebidae; genus Leontopithecus; species Leontopithecus rosalia. The sequence goes on along the minus strand of CM052656.1, from coordinate 7,279,831 downwards.
TTCCTGGGCCGGGGACTTAGGACGATTCATTCAGCCCCCTCTTGTCTCCTTTCCACCTGAAAGCTCAGTCGAGGCAATGCCAACTCCCAAGGCTGACTCCATGCCTCGAAGTGATGCTGAGTTGGTGCTGCTGTTGCTGCAGACTCACAGCTGAGTAGAAAAAAGTAAAAGGGAAAAGGCAGAGTTTTCAAAAAGCTGCCATCGCCACAACTTTGGGAGGGATGGACACACGGTCATGAGCGTCATGGGGGCCATGGTTTGGACCGGCGCCAGCCTCCCGGGTGAATCCTGGCACTGCCACTTCCCAGATGTGTGGCCCCAGGCAAATCAGGTAACCTCTGTGGGCTCAGTTACTCTTCGTATAAAACGGGATTAATAGAGCTAGCCTCTCCGTGGTTCACGTCGGGGCCTCTGCTCTCTAGGCCCGTGGGGCGCATCTGGCTGTGTCTATGAGTGCAAATCTGCTAGCGTCTGGGAAGGTGTGTGTGAGGGTGCGCATGCCCAGGCTATCCCATCCCCTCTCCTCTCCTCCGGACAGGCTGGAAGGCTGGCTGGAGGTGGAGGCAGTAGCCAGTTTTCCTGTCTTCCCAGGAATACATCATGTTTGGCTGGGCCATGCAAAGCCAAGGCACCATCACCTGCCCGTGAGAGGGATGAGAGACCTCCCATGATTTCCAATCTATTTGATTCCTGTGGTTCGGATCACACATAGCAAGCGTTTGTCCCCCAAATGCCTACAGATCTGTTTGGTTCTGGGCTTTGAGCAGCGAGATGCGCAGACAGCTCGGCAGCTACCGAGTGCTGCGGGAGTGCTGGCTGCGGCGCCCTCCCTGGGAGGTCGCAGGTCAGGCCGTGCCTGTGCCCACTGGGCGTTCCCCGGTGTCTGGCGGCTCCCAGCACACTGGCCCTGGCTGCTTGGCCGTCGCCCCTCCACCTCCCATACCAGCTGGCTCTCTTTCTCTGGGCTTCTCTCTGGGTGTTGCTGGTCGTAAACTCTTCGCAGAACATTAAAGTGAATGGGAGCAGCCCAAGTCCCACAGGGAAAGAGAAACGCCACCCAGTGCCACCCCAGCGAGGTGCCGCCCACACTGCCCCTGGAGCCTCCTCTGGGAGGCATGGGGTCTCCTGTGTGTTGGTGAGCTCAAGGGCATTTGTGTCCAGGCCTGGGGACTCAGGGCAGGGGTGGGCCCAGAGGGTGCACCTGACTCCCCGAGGTGTTGGGGAGGTCCTGTATCCCTTTCTGCAGGCAAGTGACAGTGCCACAGCCTTGGCTTGAAATAGCCTAGTTCCAGGGGAATAGGTCCCTGAGAACCATTGGGTTAACTGGCTGCTGCCTCCTCCTCCAGGTAGTCCTCCAGCATGCCTGAGGGAGAAGGAAAGGATGAGGCAGCCTGGGCATGCCCACACTCACACCACCCTTACACACAACTGTCACACTTACATACCCTCATACTCACAGGGACACACCTGCATGCACCTCCTCACATTTACACATATAGGCTCATAATCACGTATACTCCCTGACAGACACACACACAGTGAAACACATCTTTGGAGACACAATCCATGCAGAGATGCACTCACTCTTACACATACATACTGACACCTTCAGACAGATGCTTATACACAACACCACTCACCCTGAGACACATGCTCCCCTGAGCACACACAGCCCACACTCACACCCACTCACAGTCTCCGAGACAGACTGTCCCATGGACACCCAGGGTGGGTTGCCAGATCCCGCAAATAAAGACATAAACCCCCCGGCTGGCACTGACAAATGATTCTTCAGTGTGTGGACATCCGTGCAATATCTGGGTGCCCTGCATTTTATCTGCAAGCCCAGCTCAGTGGCGCTGGTGCAAATCCACACTCAGACACCCACGGACTCGCTCTGGCAGCCACCCAGACATCACCCTGTGTAGGGACTTAGCACCCGGAGCTCCCTGCCTTCTGACTCCCAGCCCCTCCCCCAGCCCAGGAGAGGAACATCCTCTTCACCTGTTCCTGCTTAGGAAAATAGCCCATGACGGGGAGAGGGGCCTCCCGAGACCTGGCATGCTCCCAGTGGGAGAGGTGTCGCTGATAGTCGCCTCACCAGGTGGTTATAAGAGCACCCATTTTCCAGGTAAGGAAACCAAGGCTTAGATGATGCTGCAGCCTGTCTGAGCCACACGGGGCAAGGCCATGTTCTTTCCCCAGCTTTCACCATGGAAACCATTTGGGAGTAAGGACCACGTTGTTCTTGGACGGCCCCACTGAATAGCCTGGCTCAGGGTTGGGGCCTCTTTTCATTGACAGGTGAATTTCACAATCAGAATTGCCCAGAGTGTTCTGAAATTTATCCAAGCCCACTTCTAGCAATTCTGATTCAGAGCAAGGCCAAGAAGTGTGCATTTCTGAAAACACACTCGAAGATGCATGCTCCTGGTTAAGAGCCACTGCTGTATCCTCAGCCGGAAAGCACTAGCTCAAAGACAGAAAATCCACAGCACACGTACCCACGCTGCTCACCCATGTCCGTGGCAGACATCACTAATCAATCACGATCATCTTTCTCGTCAAACTCAGGCCCAGCCTGAGCTTGCAGCTCAGGGCTTCAGGGAGCCAGTGAGTGGAGTGGTTTCTACCTGGTACTGACCAGCAGGTTTATGATTTCTTCACTGTGTCCCACTCGTGAGCTTCTGGATAATGTCACTTGGAAAGGTCCCTGCCTTTACTTGTTTTGAAGCACTAAGCATTATGGAAACCACGCAGTAACTGCTAACGTTTCTTGCTGGGTTAGTATGTGACAGGCATGGGGCTGAGTGTTTTACACACACCATTGCATGTGATCCCCGCGGTGCTGCATTGTGGTAAAATCATCATTGCCTCTATGTAACAGAGGAAACAGAGGCACGGGCAGTCAGAGAACTTGCCCCAGGGCACACAGCTAGGGAGTGGCTGAGCAGGGATTTGACCTCACCCTGCAGTGGGGAGACCCTCAGTCCTCCTGGCCTGAGACCCATTTTCAAAGACCCTCCTGCAGTCCCACCCTCTGTGGGTCTGTGAGCCCCTCCCCATCTGGGTCCCATGTTCCCGACTTACCCGCAGCCTTGCTGTGTGAGTCCCAGTCCCTTCAGGAGCACCTTCCCTTCGGAGACCCATGTCCCCTAAGCACTGTGACTTTAAGAATGTTCTTGGGCCAGGCATGATGCCTGTAATCCCAGCACTTTGGGAGGCTGAAATAGGCTAATTGCTTGAGCCCAGGAGTTTGAGCCCAGCCTGGGCAGCATAGTAAGACCCTGTCTGCACAAAAACTTGTTTTTAAATTAGCTGGACATGGTGGTACACACCTGCAGTCCTAGCTACTCAGGAGGCTGAGGCAGGAGGATCGCTTGAGCCCGGGAGTTCCAGGCTGCAGGGAGCGCTCTGATGGTCCACCAGGTGACACTTGTCTGAGGTGACAGCCCAGGAGGGATGAAGCCAGGATTCTGCCCAGGGCCACCTGCTCGGAAGCCCACCTGTTCCTTCCACCTGTTGTGCCTGCTCCATTGGGAGCACTCAGGAGTACATCTGTGTCCCCCATCGCCAAACTGCAGCAGCTTCCAACAACGCACACCAACCATCTCACCATCTGTGGGTGTCAGGAGTACAGGCTTGGCTTTCCTGGGTCCTCTACAGCATCTCACCAGCCTACAGCCAAGGTTCAGGTGGAGCTGCATTCTCATCTGAAGGCCTGACTGGGGAGGGATCTATTCCATGTTTCCTCACTCCCTCGGGCTAATAATGGTGGAATTCATTTCCTTTTGGCTGTAGGATTCAGGGCAGCTTGCTTCTTTTTTTTTTTTTTTTCTGAGACGGAGTTTTGCTCTTGTTACCCAGGCTGGAGTGCAATGGTGTGATCTCGGCTCACCGAAACCTCCGCCTCCTGGGTTCAGGCAATTCTCCTGCCTCAGCCTCCCGAGTAGCTGGGATTACAGGCACGCGCCACCATGCCCAGCTAATTTTTTGTATTTTTAGTAGAGACGGGGTTTCACCATGTTGACCAGGATGGTCTCGATCTCTTGATCTCGTGATGCACCCGCCTCGGCCTCCCAAAGTGGTGGGATTACAGGTGTTAGCCACCGCGCCTGGCCGGCAGCTTGCTTCTTGAAGGCCAATGGGCAGTGAGTGGAGTGGAGTTGTGTGTGTGTGTGTGGGGAGAGGGAGAGAGGGGGGGGGGGAGAGGGGGAGAGAGAGAGAGAGAGAGAGAGAGGGAGGGAGGGAGGGAGGGAGAGAGAGAGAGAGAGAGAGAGAGAGAGAGAGAGAGAGAGAGAGAGAGACGCTGCCCGTTTCTCACCCCAGATCCTCTCTTAAAGGACTTAGGGCAGGCCCACCATGGACCATCTCCGTTTTGATGAACACAAAGGCACCCAATTAGAGATCTCACTGCCATATGTAAAACCCCTTCTTTTTGCCATATTCTATTGGTTAGTAGCAAGTTACAGGTTTCCCAACATTCAAAGGGAGAGGATTACATAAGGGTGGGGTTATTGGGGGTCATCTTAGAAGTCTACCTCCCAAAGGGAGTGAATGTTCTGATCAAGGAATATTTAACTAGCAATTTGCATTTGGGGTGCCATCTATTATTTATTATTCATTTTTAAGACAGAGTTTTGTTCTTGTTGCCCAGGCTGGAGTTCAATGGTGCAGTCTCGGCTCACTGCAACCTCCACCTCCCAGGTTCAAGCAATTTTCCTGCCTCAGCTTCCTGAGTAGCTGGGATTACAGGTGAGCGCCACTGCACCTGGCTAATTTTGTATTGTTAGTAGAGACGGGGTTTCCCCATGTTAGTCAGCCTGGTCTCCAACTCCTCATCTCAAGTGATCCACCTGCCTTGGCTTCCCAAAGTGCTGGGATTACAGGTGTGAGCCACCACACCCAGCTTTATTGTTATTTCTTGATGATATGCTAAACAAAGGGTGGAGTATTCGCATCTCCCCTTTTAAGAAGTATAGGGTAACTTCCTGACGTCACCATTGTGTCTGTAAACTGTCACGGCACTGGTGGGAGTGCAGCAGTAAGGATGGCCAGCGGTCACTCTCAGCGCCATCTTGGTTTTGGTGGGATTTGGCTGGCTTCTTCACTGCACCCTGTTTTATCCACAAGGTCTTTGTGACCTCCTGTCTCATCCCATGTCTCAGAATGCCTCAACCGCCTGCGAATGCAACCCAGTAGCTTTCAGCCTCATTTTACCCAGCTCCTGTTGAAGGTGGAGTTGCTCTGGTTCACAGGCCTCTGACACATCCTTGGGTAGCCGTCACATCGGGCTATTGAATGATGCTACCGTAACCACCGGTGCACAGAAAGCTGCTTGCGTCCGGGCTGCTGTCAGATTCTGGCTGGGGATGGGAGCCAGGCTGGTGCCGACGGGCGGGAACATCAGTAAGCAGGCAGATGTTCTCAAGGATGATTCCTTGTCTGTTTCATGAAAGTCAATGATTTGTTCAAAGGAGATCTGCTGAGCCCCGTTTCCCCTTTTGAAATGCAGTTTGTGAAACTGAAACGCACTGATCGGGGCAAGGGGCAGTCCTCGTGGAATGAAAGCAGAGCTGACTTCTCCCTTGCTTCAGTCCTTCCTGTCCCTTCCCTTTGCTCCTAGAACAGAATCCAGACTCCCCTGCAGCCTGCGTGTCGGCCTGCACCCTCCCTTCCCTCCTCACCCCCACTCACACTTCTGCTCCTCCACACCTGCCCCCGTTCCTTGAACACGCGGAGCCCATTCTGGCCCTGGGGCCTCTGCACATGCAATTCCTCTGGCCGCCTTGCTCAGCCCCCTGGTTTTCTCATGGATGCCTTCTCAGAAGGCACCTCCCAGCCCCCCTGCCCCCAGGTCTAAAGTCACAGTCACCCCTTCCAGTCCCTCCTTAGCCCTTGCCTGGGTCTCATGACTGCATAGCACCACTCACAAATGTGATTCTCATGTCCCTCTCTTCGATGACAGGCCTTGCTTCTGGTCCCCCGCTCTCACCCCATGCCTGGTGTTTAGTTGGTCAGTGACTGTTGGTTGATTGAATAAGTGATCCCTTAATCCGAGGTTGCAAGGGAGGTATTCGGATCTGCATGTTTCAGAGAGAGACACTGAGGCTCAGGGTCACAGCTGGTAACAGAGGCCCCAGCGCTGAAGGCCGGGTCGCCTGCCCTCTCCCCGCCCAGCGCTCTCTTGGGGAACAGGGGGAGCTCAGGAAGAGGCCCCCATCTGGGCGTGCCCCATGTTGCCTCCGCAGAAGGCCTTGCCGCTGGCCTTTCCAGGAGGCACAGAGCCCAGAGCCCCATTGCGGTGGCAGAATTAGTCTGCCCTTGGGCTGCACTGGCTCCGGTCCCAGAGAGGTGGTGACTGTCACTCTCCACAGAAGAGGGCGCCTCTCGCCATGGCAACAGGGACGTCACCAGGGACGTGTTTGCCTGAGCACAAAAGGGGTGTCGGGAAACACCCACACCCTGGCGGCAGGAACACGGTGCTTGCTTGCTTGGGGGACGGCTGCTGCGAGGTGACCGAGCCTCCCTGGGCAGCCGGCCCTCCCCAGTCCTCATGCTTGCCTTCCAGAGAGCTGTGGCTGTTTTCTCGCCTCCCCTGCCGTGGAGCAGGAAGACGGGCGATGCTGGAGCCATCTGATCTGTGCCTGTGCGGTTCCGGCCATGTTCACGACCCTTCGATTCATGCCCATTGCACAAATGGGGAGACTGAGGCAGTGAGGGGTGAGGAGACGGAGCCCAGGACCTGCAGGCTCCGTCCGGTGCGGGTCACCAGTGCTTCAGCTTTGGAGGCAGGGCTGGCTGCGGTTGGAATCCCTGCCTTCCCCCTTGCTGGCTCTGTGTCCTGGGGCAAGTCACTGTCACCTCTGAGCCTCAGTGTCCTCATCCATAAAATAGGGGCAATGACACTTTCCAGAGCCATCACTCACCTTTTTTTTTTTTGTTAACTCAGCCATCCAGGTGTTTTCAAGATATTCAAGAAAAATACGATTCATTGGAATATTGTGCAGCCGTCACCACTACCTAATTCCAGAACATTTCCATCACCCCAAAGGAAACCCCACACACATGAGCCATCACCCTCCCCGTTCCCTCCTCCACCGGCCCCTGGCAACCACCAGCCCACATTCTGTCTCTATGAATATGCCTCTTCTGAGCATTTCCTATGAATAGAATCGTACGCTCGACCTCTGTATCTGACTTCTGTTACCCTGCGTCGTTTTCGAGGTTGAACCGTGCTGCCGCATGTGCCGGCGCTGCAATCTGCTTTACAGCTGAATCACGCTCCACCGTGGACAGACCACGCCGGGTTAACCACTCAGCGGCTGATGGGCACCTGGGTTGCTTCCACCTTTCCGCTCTGCCAACAGTGCTGCGCTGAACGTGCGAGTTGCGAGTCTCTGTGTGGACATGTGCTTCCATTCCCCTTAGGTAGACTCTGGAGTGAAATGCCTGGATCATATGGTAGGCATAGGTTAAACTTTTTAAGAAACTGCTGAACTGGCCAGGCACTTTGGGAGGCTGAGGTGAGTGGATCATTTGAGGTCGGGAGTTCGAGACCACCCTGGCCAACATGGTGAAACCCCGTCTCTACTAAAAATACAAAAATTAGCCAGAAGTAGTGGCGCACGCCTGTAATCCCAGCTACTTGGGATGCTGAGGGAGGAGAATCACTGAAGACTGGGAGGCGGAGGTTGCCGAGATTGCGCCCTGCACTCCAGCCTGGGTAACAGAGCAAGACCCTGTCTCAAAGACAAGACACTGCTGAACTGTTTTCCAAAGCAATTACGCACTTGCATCTCCAAGACAGGAAAGGAGAGTTCCAGTTGCTTGCTATTTTTGCCAATACATTACCCAGCACACCTCCATTGATCCATCAGAGAAGATGCTTTTGAAAAGTCACAAGAGTCCCCATACATGATTCACAACTGCCCAAAGATGGATGCAACTCACGTGTCCAGTGACAGAGGATGGAGAGACCAAATGTGGTATATCCATGCATTGGAATATGGCTCAGCCTTGAAAAAGGAAGGCAATTCTGGCACAGGTTACAGCATAGATGAGCCGTGAGGACACTGTGCTGAGTGAAATGAGCCAGCCACAAAATACTGTACAATTCAATTTATATACAGGTTGGACTAGTCCAACCTTAGACTAGTCAAATCCATAGACAGAAAGTAGAAAGGTGGGTGCCAGGAGGTGGCAGGAGCGGGGTGGGGAGTTGCTGTTTAATTGAGACAGTTTCAATTTGGGAAGATGAAAAAATTCTGGAGATAGATGTAGCGGCTGCAAACAATGTGACTGTCCTTAATGCCACAGAACGGTATACTTAAAAAGGGTTCAAACGGCCAATTTTATTATACATATCTTTAACCGCGATAAGAAAATGCGGCATCCATTATATTCCACTCCAGTGAACTGCTGTTTGGTTCAGATCTCCAGTCTGTCATGTGGTAGGAACCACATTCTACCCTGTGGGCCTGAGTAATCAGGGGAAGGAAGGCCTGTGATCCGCTGCCTGCCAGAGACGTGAGGGAAGTATGCTGGTGGCTCCTGGGGAAAAGAGCTCACTAGAAAATGGGAAGGAAGAGAGGCTTGGTCCCTTTTACCTGCTTCCCACCTCACCTTCCTTCCTGCCTTTGGATATCATTGTGGGATGAAGTGATGTCTGGAGCTGTGGCAGCCATCATGCCACCATGAGGAGAAGGCCAAGAGAATTGCAGAGTTGCCAGCCCTGTATCCTGGCGTTGAGAAGCTAGTGAACCCACCTGGGCACTGCCTGCTTCTCAATGTCCTCCGAAATAAACAATGAATGATCTTATGCTTTAAGCCACTGTTAGCCGAGGTTTTTATTACTTATAACCAAGTGTTCCTGAATGGATTCAATACACTCCTGCTTCTACAGACCTGGTGACACAGGGTTTGGGACAAGAGCTTTTTGTTTCTTCTTTGAGATAGGACTTCACTCTTTGACCCAGCTGGAGTGCGGTGGCACAGTCACACCTCCCTGCAGCCTCAGACTCCTGGATTTCAGCAATCCTCCTGCCTCAGCCTCTCAAGTAGCCAGGACCACAGGCACACCACCGTGCCTGGCCATTTTTTTTTTTTTAATTTTTCTGTAAAGACAGGGTCTTGCTATATTGCCCAGGTTGATATTATATTCCTGAGGCAGGAGGATCGCTCTCAAAGTGCTGAGATTACAGGTGTGAGCCATTATGCCCAACCGGGGCAAGAGGCTTTGGATCCACTCCGCCTGGGCTTGTATGTCAGCTCCACCTGACAGCTGTGTGGCTCTGAGTAATTTGGTCCACCCCTCTGGGCCCCAGGTTTTCTAACTGCCGGATGGAGACCGGAGTGCTGTGTGCTTTGTAAAGCAGATGGCTTGAGGGTAAATGCGTTATGGGATGCAGGCATGTACCTGGTACACAGTAACAGATTAATCAATTTCTTCCACGGGACTGAGGATGACCCTCTGCTGAGGGTGACCCTGCTGCAGGGCTCCGTCTGGGTGGAGGCTGGCGGGCCCGGCCACAGTTCCAGGGGCTGTGCCGCTTTTCCAGTGGACTGACGCAGTGGCTGCAGAGGCCTTAGGCCGGCGTCTGGGGAAGAGGCATCGATCCAAGGTTGATTTGGGATTTTACTTTCCCTTCCCCCTTCACAAAAGCACAGAATGTTTTCTTCAAGCAGGCTCGTCAGTTCTTAGCCCGGCCACAGTTCCAGCTGGAGAGGAGTCAAGCGTTCCTCTCTGCTGAGTTCAAGGTTGGCCGCTCTGTGCCGCCAGCGCTCAGGATCCCATGGAATGGACGCGAGTCGCAGCATTGCAGGAAGGCTGTGGTATGCGGGAGGGGGCTGCCCTGCCATCAGGACAGGCGGAGGCAGGATTTGGGCAGGATCACAGACCGAGGTCCCCGCAACCCTCAGTAATCTAAGAGGGAACAGACAAGACAACCTTGCCAGTGGCCTCTAGCCTAGGGTCCCTGAGGGAGTGGGGCAGGGGTTGGCAACTTCCATCTCATTAGCAAGGCTGAGCTCATCTCCCAGCTGTTGGGAAACTGGGCCACCAACCTTAACTCCATTCCCCAGGCACCGCACTGAGCCCCAGAGAGATGTGGGGGGATCGTGGAGGCGGTGGCAACGCCCCCTGGGAGCGGGAAGTCCCAGTGGCCTGCTCCGTAAAATCAGGGCGAGTTGGCTCCTTGGCAAGATGGCAAAGCACTGTGGCGACGAGGACTGTGGGGCCACCCTGCCTTGTCCCCCTGGCCTTCCCCAGCCTCTTCCGCCTCCGCCCCCACCCCAGCCACTCTGTGCCGTCCTCTCTTAGGGCTTGGAGACCAACGTCCCTTTCTACGCCCTTCTCCAGGAAGTGATTCTCAGAACGTTTCCACCCTAAGGAGTGGGGCCTTTGCTTCTTGTTTAAATAATAAAGTCAAATCCTAATGCAATGTGGGAAAAAACAAGGATGTGGGAAATCCTGGGGTCCCCAGAGAATGGGGAGGCGTGGTGGGGCCCCCACGGCAGAGGGTACTGAATGCTGAGCAGAGGCCTCCAGGCTGAGCTGGGAGGTTGCGGAAGGCTATGCACGGACTCCGAGCTGGGCCTGTACCCTCTGCTCCAGCCACACGGGCTTCCTACGACCCTCGGACATGCCTGCTTGGGTCCTGCCTCGGGGCCTCTGCACCTGCTGGTCTTCAGGCCTGATGTGCTCTCCCAGCTCTTGGCTTGGCTCCAGTCTGAGGTCACCTCCTCAAACAGGGCGGCCCGGCAGCCCGCCTAAAGCGACCCCACCCTTCCTCCTCATCTCGTTTCACGGAGTTCACGTCACCTCACTGCCTGGGATGGCCTCGCCTGCCTGGCCTGCTCCTTTCTGTCACAGCCCAGCTCCTAGGACAGTAGGAGGAACCAATGAAGGAGTGAATGAATGATGGAGCAGGTTCGGGGTTCATCACAGCAACGTGCATGGCAACGGCTGAAGCCTCCCCTCCCGCAAAGTCCCTGCCTATTCACAGCCTGGGGGCCACTCCGTGCAGCCCCAGTGCATGCCTCTGCCCTCACTCCAGCTGGAAGCCTCACCGATGGCCCGGCGCCAGGAGCTCCCGTTTCTGAGCCTGCACAGCAGCACACTCTGTAGCTGATGCTCCCGGCCCGGGGCAGGCAGGAGCTGCAGCAGGAGGTCGGGGTGGGAGGCAGGCACGCTCCCAGCTTCCCGCTGGAGAACATTTCAGGGAAGCGACTTTCTGACTGGAATGCCAAGGGCAGCCTCTTGTCAGAGGCACCAGGGCACCGTGGGTCATTGTGCACTGTGAGGTAAGGCCCTCAGGCTGCCCCCAACACCAGTCAGACCCGCGCCAGGCAGGACAGGGCAGGAGGCTGTGGGCTGGCAGGCTTAGCTAAGAAGCGCACTGAGAGGACCTTTCAGAGCTCCAGGGATGACACAGAAGTCCCAGTGGCCAGCAGGTGGCCGCGGGAAGGACCCATGAGGAGAGGTGGGACGGGGGTGGGCCAAGCCCCTTGTAACAGGTGGCACTTTTCCAGAGACAGCCTCTGCAATCTCCTCCATCCCACAAGAAATTCTTCCCAATGACCTTGTCCTCCCCTGCTGGAGGCTGGGGTTTATGCTCCCTCCCTCCAGAACCTGAGCATGTTCGTGACTCACTCATAATAGAATGTGGCAGAAGACATGCTATGTGGCCTCCAAGGCGAGGTCACAGAAGGTGATGCAGGTGCGTTTGTGCTGTGGCCCTGAGTGTAGCACCTGAGTGTTGTGCTGTGTAGCATCTGACTGCCCAGGGCTGCCATACTGTGAGGAAGTCCAAGTAGCCTGAAAAGAGGCCGTGGGTTGGTGTTGCAGCAGACAGTCCCCGTGAGGTCCCAGCCACCAGCCAGCTCTGACTGCCAAACAGGCACTTTCAGAAGATTACAACCCCCGGCCATTGACTCCCTCTCTCCCTCCCAAGGCCCTGGCATCCTGGAACAGAGATAAGATGTCTGTGCTGTGCCTGGTGTGACTCTGAGCCGTAGGATCTGTGAGCGTGATCCGATGGCTGCTGAGTGTCCTGACGTTTCGGGGGTTCCCTGGCAACCCCGGCTCCACCTCTGCCAGGCGTTCCCACTGGGCTCCCTGCCCTTCTCCTGCCCACGCAGCCAGGCCTTCCTCTGTTTAGAACTCCGTAGCGTCTGCCTGGCTTTGCTGCTTTCCCCAGGGGCAGGAAATGAGCCTTTCATCAAATTTCATGAGGTGGCTCTTTGCTGCCCTCTCACCCACCTGGTGAGAGAATTAAACCTCAGAGCGGTTCCGAGAGGCCACCTTCTCTGCCTGAGGTTGAGATGACCGGAGTCGACTTAAGCCTTCTAGAATGTATGGTAAGGGCTTCTGTGGCCTTTCGTCACTGCTGGTCACTGCAGATGACAATCACAGCAACAGTGACCACGCAGCAGCAGCACCGCTGCAGAACTCCCACTGTGGCCGCCGCCGCCAGGCACTTCGCGTGCCCCTCCTCTGCTTGCGCGCACAGTCCGAACTGATGCAGTTCTCGGAGTCGATCGCTTACCAAGCGTGGACAAGGAGCCTGCGGTAGTCAGGACAGGCCGGGTTACGCTGTGGTAGGCAACACCCCAGGGATTCCAACAGCGCAGCACCCAGAGGTATCTGGTCACCCACACTGCGCATCCACTGTGGGTGGGCCTGTGCTGTGCTCCGTGTGGCCCTCGCAGCAGGACCCAGGCTGATGGAGCAGCCACCTGCCAAAACATCGCTGGCCACTGCGGCAGAAGGAAAGAGAGCTGTGGAAAGTCTCGCACTGGCCAGTGTGTGCCCAGCCTGGATTCCTCACTTCCGCTGACACTCGTGCAGTGCCCCTACCCACAAAGGGTCGGGAAGTACCCAGAAAAGGAGAAGTGGAACACGGATGACAGCCCCGTGATGGTCTGCTGAGGCACCGTGCTGGTACCTGGGTCCAGCATCCCCAAGGGCTCAGCCAGCTGTTCCTCCCCCAGCCCCCGGCTCTGCCATTTCCCCTGGGGGACTAGGAGGGAGGGGCACCCACCTTCACAGAACCCACCTGCGGTGGGCAGAGTAGCAGCCCCCAAAAGATGTCCACCTCCCACTCCCCAGAACCTGAGAACATGCCACCATCCATGGAGCAGTGCATTGCCAGCGTCGCCGTGACAAAGCAGTGCAGGCCAGGGGGTGGGGCTTCAGCGGGTGGGGAATGCTACACAACAGAAACGCCTTCCTCACGGTTTGAGTCTAGAAGTCTAAGCTCAAGGTGTCAGCAGGCCTCTCTCCGTGGCCTCTCTCCGTGGCTTGCAGATAGCTGTCTTCTCCCTGTGTCTTCACACGGACTTTTCTGGGTATGGCTATGTCCCAATCCCCTCCTCTTATAAGGATACCAAAGCGGGGCATGATGGCACATGCCTGTAATGCCAGCACTTTGGGAGGCTAAGGTGGGAGGATCACTTGAGCCTAGAAGTTCAAGACAAGCCTGGGCAACATAGCAAGATCCCATCTCTTTACATTTTTTGTTTACTTAGTCAGATGTGGTAGTGTGTGCTATTCAGGAGGCTGAGGTAGGAGGATTGCTTGAACCTGGGAGTTCGAGGCTGCAGTGAGCTGTGATGGTGCCACTGCGCTCCAGGCTGGACCACGGAGATCCTGACTCAAAAAAAAAAAAGGACACCAGGCCTATTGGATTAGGCCCCATCCTGACAAACTCATTTCAACATATTCACATCTTTAGAGAGTCTGCCTTCAAATACGGTCCCATTGTGAGATGCTGAAGTCAGGTGGGGGTGATGGTCCCATTGTGAGATGCTGAGGTCAGGTGGAAGTGATGGTCCCATTGTGAGATGCTGTGGTCAGGTGGGGGTGATGGTCCCATTGTGAGATGCTGTGGTCAGGTGGGGGTGATGGTCCCATTGTGAGATGCTGAGGTCAGGTGGAGGTGATGGTCCCATTGTGAGATGCTGAGGTCAGGTGG
>CM052656.1:7219551-7265355 GCA_028533165.1 Leontopithecus rosalia | reverse complement strand
TGAGATGCTGAGGTCAGGTGGGGGTGATGGTCCCATTGTGAGATGCTGTGGTCAGGTGGAGGTGATGGTCCCATTGTGCGATGCTGAGGTCAGGTGGGGGTGATGGTCCCATTGTGCGATGCTGAGGTCAGGTGGGGATGATGGTCCCATTGTGAGATGCTGTGGTCAGGTGGGGCTGAGGGCTTTAGGATCTGTGTTTGGGGTGGGAGACACCGTTCACCCCATGGTGCAGAGGCCCCTGCAGGTGGAATGAAGTTATGGGTTTTGAGATGGGGAGATTATCTCAGATGATCGGGGGCCCAATGTCATCACCAGCATCCTTGGAAGCGGGCGGCAGGAGGGTTAGAGTAGCAGAAGGTGGAAGAGAAGGAGATGGTGGAAACGGAGGTCCGAGGGATTCGGCCACCAGCCAAGGACTGTGGCGGCCTCGAGAAGCTGCAGGAGCAAAGGGAATGGAGTCCCCCTGGACCCTCCAGAAGAAACCAGCCCTGCCAGTGCCCTGACCTCAGCCCTGTAAGATGCACCGGGACCTTCTGCCCTTCAGAACCGGGAGAGAACAATCTTGTGTGTCGATTGTGGTGATTTGTTCCAGCAGCGATAGGAAACCGACGCGTCATCCAAATGCCTGCCTTTACAGAAACGCTTCCAAGCCCGCTCTTGCCTTGGCTGGCAAACATCTGCCCTCCACACTCCCCCTCCTCTGTGCTGGGCGGGGCGACTCCTTCACTGGGGGTCAGCTTGCCCCAAAGCCTGTCTACCGGACTTGAAGACTTCTCCCTCCAACCTCTGCACTCCAAGGGCTAGAGGCCACCACCTCCAGCAGCCAGCGGGGAAGAGTCAGCCTGCAGGGTGGATACTTAATACAATATGTCTGTGACCACACGCGGCCCACCCCCAGGGGCCCAGGCTCTGCTGACCTTCCCACCCTGTCACACCCAGCTGCTTCCTCAAAGCCACAGCCCCTTCCTCCCGCCCAGCCTCGCCCCCTCATTTCCTCCTCGGCTCCTGGCGCGCCTGACTCATCCAGCGAGTTCCAGCTCAGAAATCCCCCGGGGGAGCCTGGTCCAGCCCTGTTCCATCCACTCCCTGCCGGCTTCATTTCATTTCATGCACTCAGTAGACAGACACCCAGCTCTCCTCTGTTCTCCTCTGAAAAGGTTGGACACAGCCCTGACCTCGGGAAGCTGACAATGGTGGGGTGGGGGGAGGGAAGAGGAGTGATCTCAGGACATGTTTTAATGAAGTGGAGACGTGTTAAATATACAATTCAAAGACTTAAATTTTTTTTTTAATGTATGTATGTTTTTAGAAACAGGGTCTCACTCTGTGGCCTAGACTGGAGTGCAGTGACACCATCACAGCAGCCTTGAACACCAAGGCTGCAGCAATCCTCCCACCTCAGCCTCCCAAGCGGCTGGCACTGCAGATGGGCACCACCACACTCCGCTCATTTTTAATTTTCTTTTTTTTTTTAGAGACAGGGTCTTGCTGTGTTGCCCACGCTGGCTTTGAACTTTTGAGCTAAAGCAAATCTCCCACCTCAGGCTCCCAAGGCATTGAAATCACAGGCGTGGGGCCCCGTGCCCAGCCCTGGGGACTTCTGCCAAACTTGTATCATGCAGTCGTCACCCCATCAACACAGAGGACTTTTCCCTCAACCCAGAGCTCCTTTCCCAGCCAATCGCTCCCACCCTGCCCTCGATCAGCCTGACACTGCAAGGGCAGCTCTATCTTTTCAGAGTTCACTCTTGATGGAATCCTGCACTGTGAGTTCTCTAGGCCTGGCTTCCTTCCCTTTTCACAGGGCTCAGCAAAATACAGGTCCCCACGGCCAGATCTGGCCTGCTGCCTGCTTTTTAGGACCTGCAAGCGAAGAATGGTTTTTACTTTTTTGTATTTAAAAAAATAATGAATAGACTTTTAAAAACACAGTTTTATGTTGACAGAACAATTGCGTAGACAGGATAGAGAATTGCACACGCCACACACTGACTTCCCACCCCTGGTGTACCACATCCCCTGCTGTCCATACCTTGCATCCATGTGATACACTTGTTACAATAATGACTGAATATAGACACTATAGTCTATAGTTTACAGTGGGGGTCACTCTTGGAGCTGTAGGGTTCTATAGGTTTTAAGAAACGTATTGGCCGGGCGCAGTGGCTCACACCTGTAATCCCAGCACTTTGGGAGGCCGAGGCAGGCAGATCACAAGGTCAGAAGTTCGAGACCAGCCTGACCAACATGGTGAAACCCTGTCTCTACTGAAAATACAAAAATTAGTGGGCATGGTGCCATGTGCCTGTGGTCCCAGCTACGCAGAAGGCTGAGGCAGGAGAATGGCTTGAACCCAGGAAGTAGAGGTTGCAGTGAGCTGAGACTGTGCCACTGCACTCCAGCCTGGGTGACAGAGCAAGAATCCCATCTCAAAAAAAAAAAAGAAAGAAAATGTCCCATGACAGATTCACTGCCCTAAAAGTCCCCTGGGCTCCCTCTTTTCACCCCTCTCTCCCCTCACCCCAGCCCCCCCGGCAGCCACTGATCTTTCTACTGTCTCTATATTTTGCCTTTTCTGGAATGTCATGTAGCTGGAATCATAGCACGCAGCCTTTCAGAGCGGCTTCCTTCACTTAGTAAAATGCATTGAAGTTTCTTCCATGTCTTTGTGGCGCTTGATAGCTCACATCTTTTTTAGCACTAATAGTCCACTGTCTGGATGTGCCACAGTTTATCCATTCACCTTTTTATAAAAAAATTATTTATTTATTTTTGAGAGGGAGTCTTGCTCTGTTGCCCAGGCTGGGGTGCAGTGGCACAATCTCGGCTCACTGCAACCTCTGCCTCTGGGTTCAAGCGATTCTCCTGCCTCAGCCTCCCAAGTAGCTGGGATTATAAGTGCGCACCACCACTTCCAGCTAATTTTTGTATTTTCAGTAAAGGCAGGGTTTCACCATGTGGCCCAATCTGGTCTTGAACTCCTGGCCTCAAGTGATCCACCTGCCTCAGCCTCCCAAAGTGCTGGGATTACAGGCGTGAGCCACTGCACTCAGGCACCTTTTATTTTTTTTATAATAGAGACAGGGTTGCACTGTATTGCCCCACCTGGTCTCAAACTCCTGGTCTGAAGGGATCGTCCTGCCTCTGCCTCCCAAAATGCTGGGATTACAGGTGTGAGCCACTGGGCCCCAACCCTATTCACCTATGGAAGAGCATCTTGCTCGCTTCCAGTTTAGGGTGATTATGACTCCATGTGCAGGTTTCTGCATGGACGCAAGTTTCCAATCACTTGAGTAAACCCCTGGAGGCGTGACTGCTGGACAGCACCATAAACCACCTGTCTTCCGCAGTTGCTTACCATTCTGCATTCCCACCAGCAGTGAATGAGCGCAGGTGGGCCTTTCCATCTTGTAGTGGTTGACAGAAACAAAAGATTTCATGACACACAGAAGTTACATGAAGGCCGGGCGCAGTGGCTCACGCCTGTAATCCCAGCACTTTGGGAGGCCGAGGCAGGTGGATCACGAGGTCAAGAGATCGAGACCATCCTGGTCAACATGGTGAAACCCCGTCTCTACTAAAAATAAAAAAAAAAAAAAAATTAGCTGGGAGTGGTGGAGCGTGCCTGTAATCCCAGCTACTTGGGAGGCTGAGGCAGGAGAATTGCCTGAACGCAGGAGGCGGAGGTTGTGGTGAGATGAGATGGAGCCATTGCACCCCAGCCTGGGTAATGAGAGCTAAACTCCGTCTCAAAAAAAAAAAAAGTTACATGAGACGTAAATCGTAGTGTCCGTAAGTAAAGTTTGCTGGTTTGTTTTCCTTACTTCGGCACCCAAAGTAAGACCCTGTCTCGAAACAACCGAGCTTCCATCAGAATCCGCCCTCCTTTCCCGGAGTACAATGGCGTGAACATGGCTCACTGCAGCCTTGACCTCCTGGGCTCAACAATCCTACCTCAACCTCCTGAGTCACTGCGACTGTAGGCATGTGCCACCAAGACTGGCTACTTTTTTTTTTTTTTTAGAGACAGGGTCTCTGTGTTATCCAGGCTGGTGTCAAACTCCTGGGCTCAAGCAATCCTCTCACCTTGGCCTCCCAACGTGCTGGGATTACAGGTGTGAGTTGCTGTACCCGGCCATAAATAAAGCTTTATTAGAACACGGCCATGTTCATTCACCTATGTATTGGGTATGGCTGCTTTCATGCTACGTAGGTAGAGTTGAGAGGCTGAGAAAGAGACTGGAGGCCCTCAAAGCCAAAGACGTTTGACCTGGCCCTTTGGTGTTTTTGGTAGTTTTTTTTTTTAGGCAGAGTCTTGCTCTGTCGCCCAGGCTGGAGTGCAGTGGTGGGATTTCAGCTCACTGCAACCTCCGCCTTCCGGGTTTAAGAGATTATTTTGCCTCAGTCTCCCACGTCGCTGGGATTATAGGCGCCCACCACCACGGCTGACTAATTTTTGTATTTTTAGTAGAGACAGGCTTTCACCTTATTGACCAGACTGGTCTTGAACTCCTGACCTCAGGTGATCCACCTGCCTCAGCCCCGAAGTGCTGGGATTGCAGGTGTGAGCCACAGCGTCTGGGTTGACCCAGCCTTTGGAGAGAAGAGCCTTCCTTGCCAGCCCCTGCCTCTGCATGGTGGCTTTGGAGTCACCCACGGTGCTGTGTACACCAATAGTTGACCCCCTGCTAGCCCTGTGTGGGACTCCGTGGTGTGGCTACACAACAATTTCTCCGTTCATGGACTGACGGACATTTGGGCTGTTCCCAGTTTTAGCTGTTATGAATAAAGCTGCTATCAGTGTTTGCCTTCTCCGATATGTAGGGCACATGTCTTTGGGTCTCTGGGGTGAACACCGAGGAGTGGAGTTGCTCGGTCAGGATGCACCACGCTGCACTTTCTGTCTGTTACCATGTCTCGGGGTACTGTTTCTAACCAGCACCCTTTTGATCCCAGGAATTATTTGCCCCCTTCCCCATGCCTTCTGCCAAACTAGACCTCCTGGCATGCATTGCCCCGGGGGGAAAGTAGAATAGGAAAGCATAACAAATGTTCCTCTTTCACAAGCCTGCGCTTTCAGATTCCAAGAATCTGGGCTTTGAGCTGCAAAACCTCAGCCAGGAAGAGTTCCAGATATCAATTTTATGGCAAAAACAATAGATTTGGGGGTGGGGGAAATATTCGTAACAATGAAAGAGCCAGGCGGTTAGCCCAGGAGGAGATGATGGCTTCCTGGGCTGGGTGAGAGAAGCTGGCTGTGGGCAGAGACCACTCGCTTCCATCAGAATCCGCTCTCCTTTCCTTCGGGAAAACACCAAGGGAGACTTTCCCAGCCTCCTGTGCAGTCAGCAGCAGCCATGGGCTGAGCTCTGGCCAATGGAAGCGAGTGAAGTGACATGGCCCCTCGCAGTCCTGACCTTCCCAGCCTCCCCTGTGTGCTCCTGGGTCCCTTTCTTTGCCACCAAGTAGAATCCATTAGAGCTTTGAAGCTCTGAGGCATGGTGGAACCCCAGGATGGCAGGGACCCTCGTGTACCGAAGTGCCCGCCCTGACCGTGAACTGTTACACAGGGAAGAGACTCTGTTGTGTAAGGCTGCTAGAACGGGCCTCTGTAAGTCAAGGCACTGAACCTAAGTCTCACTGGGTCAGATGGGAAACGTCCAGAGGTTGTAGTCACGTTTTGCCACCAGCAATTATAGCCACATGGGAATGTCAGAGGCGTGTGAAGCAGAAAAACTCCATCTCGAATAGGAGCTGGGTAGAACGAGGCTGAGACCTACTGGGCTGCGTTTCCAAACGGCGAAGGCATTCTAAGTCCCAGGATGAGATGTGAGGTCAGCACAAGGTACAGGTCATAAAGACCTCGCGGGGGAAACAGGTTGCGGTAAAGAAGCCTGCCAAATCCCACCAAAACCAAGATGGTGACGAGAGTGGCCTCTGGCTGTCCTCACTGCTACACTCCCACCAGCGCCATGACAGTTTACAGGTGCCATGGCAATGCCAGGAAGTTACCCTATCTGGTCTAAAACGGGGGAGGCAGGAATCAGGCACCCTTTGTTTAGCATATCATCAAGAAAGAACCCTGAAGGCGGCCCCAGCAGCCCTCGGGATGCTCTTCTACGCCGTGACCACCCTGTTGTTCTCCACTTTCCAAACAAACTTGTTTTTGCTTCGAATGGGGGACTCGCCCTGAATTCTTTCTTGCGCAAGATCCAAGAATCCTCTCGCGGGGTCTGAATTGGAACTCCTTTCTTATAACAGGAATACAGACCAATGTGGTCAGAAACCCTAAGTTTCCCAGAAAAGCTGGAAGTTTAGGTGCAAAACTTCCTCCTTTTTAAATGGTGACAACTCATTCAAACTGTATAAAATAGGCCAGGTGTGGTGGCTCACACCTGTAATCCCAGCGCTTTGGGAGGTGGAGGCGGGCAGATCATTTGAGGTCAAGAGTTCGAGACCAGCCTGGCCAACAAGGTGAAACCCTGTCTCTACTAAAATTACAAAGATCAGCCAAGCATGGTGGTACACACCTGTAATCTGAGCTACTCGGGAGGCTGAGGCAGGACAATCACTTGAACCTGGGAGGCGGAGGTTGCAGAGAGCTGAGATTGCGCCCCTGCACTCCAGCTTGGGGAACAGAGCAAGACTGTGTCTCAAAAAATATATATAAAATAGATTGTGCTGGCTCAGTTCAACATATCAAGGGCTGAATGTGCCTATGAACCCCCAGTTTGCAACCTCTCTCCGTTCATTTAATTAGTAAGCATTTACTGGGCACTTACTGTGTGCCATGCACAATTCTAGGCCCTGGACAAAACAGATAAGGCGCCTGGAAAAAGGATGGAAGGGGAGAGCAGTTCCCCAGCAGGGACTCCCAGAGACGGATGAGATGGGGGGTCCTGGCCATGGGGAGCCCCTCTGCTATGCGGAGCCCCTCCGCTGTGTGGCCGCACACTGCCCTGGGCTGAGGGGCCCTTCTGTTCTCACCCAGCCTGTATGTCCTGTGCAAACCTCCCTCTCATGGAGCTAAGGGGCTGCCTGGGCATCTCAGAAGCCTCTAGGCCATTCCAAAGATTTACTGGGAGAAACTTTGCGGCGTTGCTATTGCTCAGAATCGTTCAACTCCCAGCCGATTGCTAATTACTGTGCCCTTGAGCAAAAATGTTAATCTAAAAAACATAAAATTATAATGACTTACTTGACATAATTGGAACAAACAAGATGAGCAGGCAGGCAGCAAGCAGCAGGGGCGCTGGCATCAGCCCCACCACCCCACCCGCCTGGGGCGGACCCACCTGGGCGGGAGGGGCAGGGGCCCCCAACCATTGAGACTCACGGCCCTGCCAGGGGCTGCGCACTTCAGCTGGGTCTGCTCTGGCTTTGCCTGAGGACTCACTCATCCTACATCTCAGCGTGGGGACAGCCAGCCTGGGTGGGAATCCTGCCTCCTACCGTGTCTCCAGCATAGTGACTTCTCTCTCTGTTCACCTGTTCCCTCCTCCATGAAATGGGGCTAACAGCTGTCCAGCACCTAGAGTCCTCCCCGTCACCTGCTTGCAAATGCTGAGCTCTTGATCATTGCAAATGATCATTGCTGTGAGTGAAGCCAGTCTCCCCCAGGCCATGTGAGGTGGGAAGAGAGAGGCGGGGGAGAGGAGGACACTCTTCCAGCGTGCCCTGGGCCTTCCTCCCTCTTCTCTCTTTGCACAGGCCTGTCCCACACCCAGCTTAGCCTTTAGGTCCTGTTTGAGGGGAGGCCCCCACAATCGTGCCTGCCTGGCTGGCTGAGGATCCAGTTAGTTGGATTCCAGAGAACCTGGAGCCTGCGAGGAGGAGGAGGAAGAGGAGAAGGAGGAGGAAGAGGAGGAGGAGGAGGAGGAGGGGGAGAAGGGGGACAGGAGGAGGAGGGGGAGAAGGGGGGAGGAGGAGGAAAAGGAAGGAGAGGAGGAGGAGGAGGGGGAGGAGGGGGGAAGAGGAGGAAGAGGAGGGGGAGGAGGAGGAGGGGGAGAAGGAGGGGGGAGGGGGGAGGAGGAAGAGGATGGGGAGGAGGGGGGAAGAGGAGGGGGAGGAGGAGGAGGGGGGAGGGGGAGGGGGGAGGGGGAGGGTGAAGAGGAGGAGGAGGATGCACAGAGGCTGCAGATGGCTTGAGAAGAGACGCCCAAGAGACCTTCATGAACCAACAGCCCAGCCCTTCTTGTCTCAGCAGACACGATGGCGGGTGGGTGGGGTCAGCCCGGGGGGTGCTCGCATCCCCAGAATCCGTGCCCATACCTGAGAGCTCACACACAGCCCCAGACCTGTGTGCTTATGCACACACCCCAGAGCCTATGCTCACTTCCAGAGCTCACACACACACACCCAGACCTTTCCGCACATCCCAGAGCTCACACACACACACAGACCTGTGTGCACACCCCCAGAGCCTATGCACACACCCCAGAGCTCACACACACACAGACATGTGCATACATCCCAGAGCTCTCACACACACCCAGACCTGTGTGCACAGCCCAGAGCTCACACACACACACAGACCTGTGCATACATCCCAGAGCTCTCACACACACACAGACCTGTGTACACACCCCCAGAGCCGGTGCACACACCCCAGAGCTCACACACACACACAGACCTGTGCACACACCCCAGAGCTCTCACACACACAGACCTGTGCATACATCCCAGAGCCCATTCACATAGCGCTAGAGCTCACACGCACATCCCCAGAGCTGCATGCTAGTGCATATACCCCCAGAACCCATGCACGCCCCAAATCTGTGCACACCCCATACAGCCCACATGACACACTCAGACCTGTGTGCTCATGCACATCCCCCAGAACTCACATACACACATAGACCTGTGTACACATCCTGACTTGAATACACATTTTCAGACCTGTGCACATGTCCTAGAGCCCATGCACACACCCTCAGACCTGTGCACAACTCCACAGCTGTGCACACACACCAAGACCTGTGCACCCAACTGAGCCCATGCACATACCCAGAAACCTAAGCACGCACCCCCAAAGGTCATGCATGCACACCTCCAGAACTTACGTACACATCCCAAGACCTATACACAGCTCCATGCCTATGCACACACACTAAGACCTGTGCACACAACCCAGAGCCCAGGTACATACCCAAGAGCTCACACACACCCCAAAGCCCATGCACACACCCAGAGAACTCTGCACACACTAAGACTGTGCACACACTGAGACTGTGCACACACCCAGAGAACTCTGCACACACTGAGACTGTGCACACACTGAGACTCTGCACACACTGAGACGGTGCACACACTGTGTACACACTGAGACTATGTACATACCCAGAGAACTCTGCACACACTGAGACTCTGCACACACTGAGACTGTGTACACACTGAGACTGTGCACACACCCAGAGAACTGTGCACACACTGAGACTCTGCAAACACTGAAAATGTGCACACACTGAGACCATGCACACACTGAGACCCTGCACACACTGAGTCCATGCACACACTGAGACCCTGCACACACTGAGACCCTGCGCACGCTGAGACCCTGCACACGCTGAGACCGTGCACACGCTGAGACCCTGCACACGCTGAGACCGTGCACACGCTGAGACCCTGCACACGCTGAGACCGTGCACACGCTGAGACCCTGCACACGCTGAGACCGTGCACACGCTGAGACTCTGCACACACTGAGACCGTGCACACACTGAGACTGTGCACACACCCAGAGCCTTTTGTGGTTGTACTTTGCCTGGAGCTCTCTGATTGGATAGTCATAACTGTGAGTACATTTTGGGCTGCAAGTAACAGAAAACTTAACTCAAAAATGGCTTAAACCAGGGGTCAACAAACTGCTGCTCGTGGTCTGGCTCCTCGTTTCTGTCAATGAAGGTTCATAGGAACACAGTCACGTCCATCCATTGCCATTGCCAACAGCTGCTTTCCCGCCACAACGGCAAGCTGCATAGCTGCAGTAAAGACCATGTGATCTGGAACGCCTAAAATATTTAATATCTGACCTTTGCAGGAATGTTCACCGGCTTCTGGCTTAAGCAATAAGGTAGACCTATTACTTCATATGACAAATGCTCAGAAGGAAGCTGGCGTGTTAGTTATCTGTGTCTGCACAACAAACCACCCCCAAACTTGGAGACTGCAAGCAGCAAGAATCATTCCCTATCTCACGGTTTCTGGGGTAAGGTTTCGGGAGAGGCTCCACAGGGCGGTCTGAGCTCTGGACTCGGAGGGTGCAGGTAGAGGGGCCGGTGCTGCCAGTGCCACCTGGCTGCCGTCTCATTCACAGCCTGACACCTGAGCTGGGCAGACTCAAACAGCGGGTGCTCCTCGGGCGTCGCTCTCCTGCTTGTGGGTTCATTTCAGCATGGCGGCTTCAAGAAAGCCAGACATCTTTCGTGCAGTTCATGGGGGGATCCCCGGTGTGTCCCAAGAGAGCCAAGGAGAGGCCATATCACTTTATTTTTGAGATGGAGTCTCACTCACACTACTGCCCGGGCTGGAGTGCAGTGGTGCAATCTTGGCTCACTGCAACCTCCACCTCCTGGGCTCAAGCAATTCTCTTGCCTTGGCCTCTGGAGTAGCTGGAATTACAGACATGTGCCACCACACTGGTTGATTTTTGTATTTTTAGTAGAAACAAGGTTTCACCATGTTGACCAGGCTGGTCTCGAAGCCCTGACCTCGAGTGATCCACCTGCCTTAGCCTCCCAAGGTGCTGGGATTACAGGCGGGAACCACCTCGCCCAGCCATATCACTTTTAATGACCAAGCCTCAGAACTCTTGCAGCCACTTCCACCACACGCCGTGGTTGAGGTCATCACAAAAATCCATCCGCGTTCAAGGGGAGGGGACCAAGACCCACCTCTTGAGTGCTTCAACGTCACCAAGAATCCAGGATCCTTCCATCGTTCTGCTGCTGACTTTGTTCTGTGCCCAATCAGAAGGGCTGCTGCCGATTCGACATTTCAGACAGACACAGCAATGTCCGGTGGAAGAAGAGAGGACCGCTGTGACCTTGTAACTCTCTTTCATCTCCAGGATTTTTACTAAAAGACAAAATAAAGGCCGGGGGCAGTGGCGTACACCTGTAATCCCAGCACTTTGGGAGGCTGAGGTGGGTGGATCACTTGAGATCAGGAGTTTAAGACCAGCCTGGTAAACATGGTGAAAACCCATCTCTAATAAAAATGCAAATATTAGCCAGGTGTGGTGGCACATGCCTGTAGTCCTAGCTACTCGGGAGGCTGAGGCGTGAGAATCACCTGAACCTGGGAGGTAGAGGTTGCAGTGAGACGAGATCAAGCCACTGCACTCCAGCCTGGGCGAGAGTGAGACTCCATCTCAAAAAAAAAAAAAAAGTGCATAGATCACAAGTGCACAGAGCAACGCATTTCCAAAGGTGAGCACATCCATGCAGCCAACACCCAGGTGAGCAGGACGGGAAGAGAAGCTCTTCTGGCACAATCCCGGCTCACTGCAGCCTCCACCTCCAGGTTCAAGCAGTTCTCCTGCCTCAGCCTCCAGAGTAGCTGGGATTACAAGCATGCGCTAGTATGCCCAGCATTTATTTATTTATTTATTTACTACAAATGGGGTTTCTCCATGTTGGTCAGGCTGGTCTCGAACTCCTGACCTCAGGTGATTGCTGCAATTACAGGTGTGAGCCACCACGCCTGGCCCCTAAACCGTAATTTCTAATCCTGTGGGTAAAGTGAGTCCTACAAAGGCAGTCTGGTCCCGAGGCAAGAAGGCGGTCTCCTTCGGAAAAGGGCTGCTACCGTCCTTGTTTTTAGCTATGAACCATAAACTAAGTTCCTCCCAAAGTGAGTTCGGCCTAAGCCCAGGAATGGACAAGGACAGCCTGGCGGGTAGAAGCAAGATGGAGTCGGCTAAGTGGGCTCGTTCGCGGTCTCAGTCATTTTGCAAAGGCGGTTTCACACTGACATTTTAGTGTATTTCCTTCCGATCTTTTCTCTCCTCACTTATACAGACATATGATCACAGCTAGATTTTATAACATACTCTATAACCGGCACTACTTTTTTAACACATTTAATTTGTATCAACTCATTTAATTTTCATAACAATCCATTCAAATGGCTATCATTATTATTATTATTATTATTTTGAGACAGAGTCTTGCTGTCACCCAGGCTAGAGTGCAGTGGTGAGATCTCAGCTCACTGCAGCCTCCACCTCCCAGGTTCAAGTGATTCTCCTGCCTCAGCTTCCCAAGAAGCTGGGATTCCAGGTGCACACCACCACGCCCAGGTAATTACTCTCTTTGTAGCAGAGATGGGGTTTTACCATGTTGGTCAGGCTGGTCTCGAATTCCTGGCCTCAAGTGATTGGTCCAGCTTGGCCTCCCAATGTGCTGGGATTACAGGTGTGAGCCACTGCCCCGCCCCAAATGGCTATTATTACCTTCACTTTACAGATGAGGAAAAAGAGGCTCAGAGAGGTGAGGTGACTGGCCTGAGGTCACACAGCTCTAGAGCAGCGATTTTGCTTTTAACGACTGCCCTGTAGTCTCCCCAGTCTTGTTCTTATTCACTGGAGTCAGGAGGATAGAGAACAGCCTTGATCATGAGTTTGGGAGTCACAGCTTTAGAGCCTGGAAGCCGCCAGCTTCCTGGATGCCTGGAGTCAGGCCCCGGAGGGCGCTTCCTGCTCTCTGTCCACCTGTCTTTGTCCTCTGGTCTCGAACTCCTGGGGGGCTTAGCCTCAGGACACTGATTATGGGGAACCACCGCCTTCCTCACCACCCGCTCCGTCGTCCCAGAGCCCCAGCAGAAAGGAACCGTGTTGGGCATTTACCTGTCCACAGCCAGGTGCCTTCCAGCTCAGCTGCTGAAGATGGAAATCTGTTCGCTCAGGAGGATTGCTGGGAAAAGCCAAGCGTGATTGATAGGGTAATAGATAGAGACAGTCCTGCCCAGGGCTGCGTCTTCCCTGCATGCTGCTCCTGCCTCTGTGGTGCTTCCCGATGCCCCAGGGGGACGCTGGCACCTGAGGCTCTGGCCGTAGTAGCCTCGTTCATGTGCAGCAAGAGCTGGTCTCCTGGAAACAGTGGGGAGTCTCCACGGGCATCTACATGAGACCTGCCCCGCCCAGCGCCCACACACCTTCACTCCCAGGTGGGCAGCCCGGGGCCTCCGTGTCCTCGTCTGGACAGTGGGTACAAAGAAGCCACATTTCATCACAACAAAGCCACCACTGACGTCAGCTGCGCCATCATGTTTTGTCCTGTTATAGTCTAATGTTTGTGTCCCCAACCCCAAGCATCATATGTTGAAATCCCAAGTCCTAAGTTGATGGGTTTAGGAGATGGCACCTTTGGGGGGGTGATTCAGTCATGAGGGTGGGGCCCTCATGAATGGGATTTGTGCCCTCATAACAGAGGCCTTCACGAGATCCCGTCCCTCCCACCGTGAGAGGACACCGTGGGAAGATGGCCATCTATCAGCCAGAAAACGAGCCCTCCCCAGACACCCATCTGCCTTGATCCTGGACTCCCCAGTCTCCAACATGGCGACAAACAAATTTCTGTTGTTTATGAGCCACCTAATCTGTGCCATTTTGTTGCAGGAACCTCCAGGACGCCCCTAGGAGCTGGTGCTGCCAACTGGTGTTGAGAAGAATTAAGACAGAAGCTCACCATGAGGAGAGCAAGCCACGCAGACATCCGGGGAAAAGGTGCTCCAGGCGAGCCCAAGGCAGACACAGGTCAGTGTGTTGGAAGAACAGAGGGAGAGGAGCGGGGCGGAGCAGAGAGGATAGAAGAGCGGTTGGAGGGGTGGGTGGGGCCTTTAAAGCCATGGTAATGCTTGCAGATTCTTTATTTTTTTTGAGACAGAGTCTCACTCTGTTGCCAGGCTGGAGTGTAGTGGCGTGGTCTTGGCTCACCGCAAAACCTTCGCCTCCTGGGTTCAAGCGATTCTTCTGCCTCAGCCTCCCAAGTAGCTGGGATTGCAGGCACGCGCCACCACGCCCAGCTAATTTTTGTATTTTTAGTAGAGACGGGGATTTCACCATGTTGGCCAGGCTGGTCTCGATCTTCTGACTTTGTGGTCTGCCAGCCTCGGCCTCCCAAAGTGCTGGGATTACAGGCATGAGCCACTGTGCCTGGCCCTGCGTGCAGATTTCTTCTAGAAGCAATGAATGCCACTGGAAATTGAAAGCAAGTCTGCACGTGGTCTGATGGATGATGGCCATTGTCGCTTGGGCTGTCTTTTGGGGATTCGACTGCAGGAGGCAAGGGTAGCACCAGCTCCTAGGGGCGTCCCGGAGGTTGCTCTTGTCACACTGGGCCCGTGGTGAGTGCTCAGCCTTAGGTGGTCAGGGTGGATACCGCTGTGATATCGTTATTGCCAGCAGACCCTTTCCATCTGCCAGCAGAGGCTCATCCTGAATCTCATCCCCCAAAGCTCAGAATCTGGGAAGAGTAAGATACTTCAATTCTTCCAAGTAAGGGGGCCCAGGTCCGAGACCCAAAGAAGACTCTGGTACCTTAGGGGAGGAGGGGGTCGGCTGGGACCGCCCTCCTCTAACACCTCTTCCCACACCTTGGAATGCTCAGAACTCCCTGTGAATCTTGGCTGCAACAGCCACCTACTTGATGTCTGTGAGTGAATACTCCACGTGGCTCCCATTGAGTTTCCCCAGGTCAGAGACTGCCGACACTTGCAGGAAACTCGGAGACGGCCAAGCTCAGGGTTGGCGAACGCACAGCAGTTTCTCAGCTGACACCCAGGCAGACATCAGAAATCAATCCCAGCTCTCTCTCCCACTGAGCTTGAGCATTGCCTGAGGATCCTCAGCCGAGACCTTCATGCAATCTAGGAATTGGCACAGGATTAAAGCCCCTGGCTGTGCCCAGGCTAGCACAAAGCCCTCATTTCGTAAGTGGGGAAACTGATGCGCAGTAACAGGAAGGGACTAAAATTCAGGCCCCTTGACTTCCAGCCAACAGTCTCTCCTCAAGGGCAAAGGGGCACCTGTCATTTGTGTTCTCCCTGCAGGACGTGGTGAAGAGGTAGTATACAACAAGGAAAGAAACGAGAGCTTTGGCCGCCATAGGCACAAACTGGTTTGGGTGTGAGAAAGAAATCCATGGCATCGTGCTGCTAGACGTTTAGAAAAGTTGCTAAGGGAAATTTTTAGAGTGTCTTTCCTTGCAGAACTTTAAAAATAGGCCTGAAAAAAAAAGTCGTCCTGATTAAGTGCCCATCTGCCTGGGAGCCTCCCTTGGAGCGCTGGGCGTGTTATTCACTCATAGTTGACAGTGTTTGTTGAACATCAACTATATGCCGAGCATAAATCAGTCATTGAATTAAAAAGCAAAAATAACAGCTAGAATCTGTATCTCTCTGAGTTGGAGATCTTTGGCTGCAAGTAACAGAAACCAAGTCCAAAACTCAGGCACAAAGGGGGTTTGGGGAAGGAAAGGGGATGACTCAGGAAAACGGCAGAACAGCTCAGCCGGGCTCGCCTGGGCACCGCCTGTGGCATGAATCATCTCCCTGCTATTTCTTCATATTCTCCCAGCTTCAGAGTCTGGGATAAGAGAGGCTGCTGGCCTCCCTCGGGCCAACTCTTGATCAGGAGAAGGTGGGGCTCCTTGACTGAGAGCTCTTTGTTTCAGCCCAGGTTACTTGGAGCACAGAGGCCGAAGCAGGGCTTCCTGGCTAATGCTATTCTAATGGGGTGCAAGCTTAGGACAGCAAGAGTGACAGCAAAGGGACAAACGAGGGAATGGGCCACTGAGCTGGCCATGGCCTCACATCAAACACAGCTGGATGGTGAGTCACATGGGACCAGGCTAGCTCCACCCACCTCCTATGTCCCATTGTTTGGAGCTCTAGGAAAGCCAGAGCTGACATTCCACAGCACAGAACTTCCTCTGCTTCAGAAGGGAGAGGGAAACAGCCCCTCCTGGGCTGGGTCAAACCAAGCCTGGGAGCTGGATGGCTACATGGCTGCTTCTTGGTGGGTGTATTAGTTATCAACTGCTGCATAACAAAATATCCCGAAACCAACCATAAACTTGTGTGATCTCACAGCTTCTGTAGGTCAGAAACTGGGGGTCAGGGATCAGAGAGCAGTTGGCTGGGTGGCTCTGCTTTGGGGTCTCTCACGAGGGTACAATCAGGGTGTTGGCTGGGGCTGCAGTCTTCTCAAGGCTTTGTTGAGGTGGAGAGACCGGTTTCCAAAATGGTGCACACAGGTGGCTGCCGCCAGGTGCATTCATCAGCTCGGGCTGCTGTGACAAAGGACCACGGGCTGTGTGGCTTCAACAACACACATTTATTTTCTTACAGTTCTGGAGGCTGGAAACTCCAAGATCAAGGGTTGGCAGGTTTGGTTTCTTCTTCGGGCCCATGAATGTGTTCTGGAGCTAGCTCGTGAAGACCTGGAAGTCCCCACGTACATGGTGGAGGCACTTGATGTCACTGAGCTGTAGACTTTCAGATGCTTAAGATGGATAATTTCATACTACTTATACTCACACACACAGACACAGACACACACACACACACACACATCTGTGTCGGGGTTTGAGGATCATGTCCCAGCTCTGCCACTAGATGATTTGTTTTTGAGAAAGTGACTTTCCTCCCAGGCCTTGGGTTCTCTCCTCCTACTCTCCAGTCTCCTGATGGATTTCCCATTGGTCAAACCCAATCAGGAGCCAGAGAACAAGGGGACCAGGGTCAATCCCTGGGGGTCACAGACCTGGCAGAGAAGAGGGCAGAGTGGCTTGGATGGGCAAGCTTAGAGGAACCACCAGGCTCCCCAGAAATAGGCCAAGAAGAGAAGCGCCATCTCCCGGCGTCTGATTTGCTCGCCTCTGGCTATGTGGCTGTCCCCTTGGCCCCTAGCTCCCTCCTTGCCCAGAGAGAGCCTTCCTGCAAAGCACTGAGCCAGCAACACCCTGCCGGATGCCAACAGGAATTCCTTAAGCATGTGTGGCACACCAGCTCTGTTCTCAGCACCACGCCCTCCACCAGCCCCTCTAGTCCAGTCTTGGCTTCTGGCTGTGCAGGGGAGGGTCCCAGCACTGCCTGCTCCCCCCAGGGAGGCTCCAGCCCATCGAGGTTAAACCTCATCTTACCAACCTTTGGGTCTTAAGGCTCTTTGCTTGGGATCCAGCACAAGTCAGTCAGTAATTCATTCGACAAAACTTCACAGTGCAAAGTGCCCACAATGTAGGGGTGTTGGGCAAAAGGGAGGTCCCAGCCCCTGGGGAGCTCCCAGTTCTGCAGGCAGGACAGAGATGCCAATGCCCCATCCCAGGCAGAGCAACAATATTTAAAAATAAGTAATTAGCGCTGGTTGTGCACAGTGGTTCACAATGGTAATCTCAGCACTTTGGGAGGCTAAGGCAGGACAGTCTAAGGCCAAAAGTTTGAGACCAGCCCGGGCAACATAGCAAAACCCGGTCTCTGCTAAAACAAATAGACAGACAAGCTCAGTGGGACATGGTGGTGCATGCCTGTGGTCCCAGCTACTTGGGAGGTGGAAGCAGGACAATCACTTGAGCCCAGGAGGTCAAGGCTGCAGTGAGCTGACATCATACCACTGCACTCCAGCCTGAGTGACAGAGTAAGACCCTATCTCTAACAATAAAAATTAAAAACAATAATTTAAGCTGAGTCTCCACGAGTTACCCACGTAGCCCCCTTCACCCTGGGGCTGGTACAGTCGTCACGCTCACTGCTCTGGTCTGGATGTTCAGGTTGCCACAAAAATGTACACGTTGGAGCCTAGCACCCAACATAATATTAATATGAGCAGTATCAAGAGCTGCGGCCTTTGGGGGAATGATTAAATCATCAGTTCTTTGCCCTCACAAATGGGATCAGGGCTCTTACAAAGGAGGCTGAAGGGTTGGGCATGGTGGCTCACACCTGCAATCCCAACAATTTGGGAGGCCAAGGTGGGTAGATCACCTCAGGTCAGGAGTTCAAGACCAGCCTGGCCAACACGGCGAAACCCCATCTGTACTAAAAATACAAAAACTAGCCAGGTGTGATGGTGGGTGCCTATAATCCCAGATACTCAGGAGGCTGAGGCAGGAGAATTGTATGAACATAGTAGAGGGCAGAGGTTGCAGTGAGCTGAGATGGCGCCACTGTACTCCAACCTGTGCAAAAGAGCAAAATTCTCTCAAAAAAAAAAAAAGAGGTTGAAAAGAGAACCCTGGTCCCCTTGCCCTTCTGCCTTCCGCCATGTGAAGACACAGGAAGCACCATCTATGAAGCAAAGAGTGGCCCTCACTAGACACGGAATCTGCTGGTACCCGGAACTTGGCCTCGCCAGCCTCCAGAACTGTGAGGAATACATTTCTATTATTTATAAATTACCCAGCCCAAGATATTTTGTGATCGAAGCCAGAATGAACCAAGACACCCACTTTACAGATGAAGAGACTGAGGCACAGAGAGGATAAAGTAACCTACCCAAGGCTGTATCACCAAGAAAGGCCGTGCTGGGGCTCCAACCCAGGACCTGTGCTCCTGACCTGGTACTGCCATGGTGATTCCAGCATGTGGGGGAACCACAAGAGGAGGAGACCCATGCCAGACGGATGGGCAAAAATTAGAGGCCAACACCATTAAGAGCTGGTGGCACTGCTGAGAACCGGGGTTCTTGCTGAACCTGCCCTGCCATTTTGGAAATCGGTGCGACATTAGGCACTAAAATTGAAGATCATCCTGTCCCGTGAGCCAGCAATCCCACTGCTTGGCATATATCCCCCAGAGAAATAAAATCACATACCCACACCGAGATGAGTGCTCACGGCTGCTTTATCCATAGAAGCCAGGAACTGGAAACAATAAAAAGACCCACAGACGTCCACCCACAGGTGAAAAGATGCGTGAATCGCAGGACAGCGTAAGACGGAGCCTCAGCAATGAAAGAGGACGCAGGACTGACACACACGTGCACGGGTCTCAGGCGAAAGAAAAGCCGGACATGGTACAGTGGCTCATGCCTGTAAGCCCAGCACTTTGGGAGGCTGAGGTAGGAGGATCGCTTGAGCCCAGGAGTTTGAGACCAGCCTGGGCAACATAGCAAGATCCCATCTCTACAAAAAATACAAAAATTAGCCAGGTGTCATGGCACATGCCTGTGAGGCTGAGGCAGGAGGATGGGTTGAGCCAGGAGTTGAAGGCTGCAGTAAGCTATGATCGCATCACTGCACTCTAGCCTGAGCAAGAGTGAGACCCTGTATCTAAAACAAAATAAAATAATACAGACAAGAATGCACCATGTGATTCCTTTTTTTTTCTTTTTGAGGTGGAGTCTCACTCTGTCGCCCAGGATGGAGTGCAGTGGTGTGATCTCAGCTCACTGAAACCTCTGCCACTTCCTGGGTTCAAGTGATTTTCCTGCCTCAGCCTCCCGAGTAGCTGGGATTACAGGCATGTGTCACCACATCCAGCTAAATTTTGTATTTTTAGTAGAGACAGCGTTTCTACTAAAAATAGCAGAACGTTGGCCAGGCTGGTCTCGAACTCCTGACCTCAGGTGATCCACCCACTTTGGCCTCCCAAAGTGCTGGGGTTCCAGGCGTGAGCCACCATGTCTGGCCCAATTCCATTTTCCTATTCCTAGAAGAGGCAAAACTAGTCCATAGTGTTAGGGTTGCACGCCCAGGTGGAAAACCTCTAAGGAGAGGCAGGGAAGGGCCTACCACAAGGGGCTAGGGAGTGGTTGGCCCCTGGGGAGGAGGGGAAGATAGCTGGGAAGGGGCACTCAGGCAGAGGGTACAGGGAGGGTGTCGAGGTAGCCATGTTCTACTTCTTGCCCTGGGCGCTGGAAGCAGGGGCTAGTGTCATGAGTATGCCTTTCACTGACAGCAGTGCACTTTTCTCTGTGTGCTCTGTTTTAGGAGTGGACAGCCAGGGGCTTTGGCACTTGGCATTCAGTAGGCAATTGGCTTTCCCCGCCCCCCTGCCGAGAAAGGGTCTCACTCTGTCACCCAGGTCGGAGTACAATGGTGCAATCTCGGCTCATTGCAACCTCTACCTCCTGGGTTCTAGCAATTCTTCTGCCTCAACTTCCCAAGCAGCTGGGATTATAGGCACCTGCCACCAGGCCTGGCTAATTTTTGTATTTTTGGTGGAGATGGGGTTTCACCATATAGGCCAGGCTGATCTCAAACTCCTGGCTTCAAGTGATCCGAGTGCCTCAGCCTCCCTCAGTGCGGGGATTACAGGTGTGTGTCACCACGCCCGGCTCTGGGACCTTTTAATCGAGTCCTTACTATGTGCAGGTGCTGAGGTTAAGGTGTTAGGGACACAGGGAGAGCAAAAGAGATGTGACTTTCATCCTCATGGGGCTCACGGACAAGCGGGAGAGACTAAGCAGATCTTCACACACACCATTGCAGCTTCTCGACAGCTGCTGCAAGTCAGCAAAGGAGCTTTGGGACCTCCTTACAGGGAGGTCTGCTAAATGGGTCAAAGAGAAACCGTGGTCAGTGCTTCCCTCTCCTCCCCCATGACTGTATATTCTGTGTACCTTTCTTAATTCCATCCTTTTCAGCAGCTCTGTGAGGAAGATATTATCCCTATCCCCATTTTACAGATGGCCGCACTGAGGCAGAGAATGCTCACATCGCTTGTCCAAAGTTACCCAGTTCAAGTGGCAGAGCTGGGATTCGAACCCAGGTGGTCCAACTCCAAAAGCCCTAAGCCTGACTCTCGTCTTCCCCAGAGGGAGTGGCCTGGCAATGCAGGGGAGGCTGAAATGAGTAGGATGCACGAGTCCAGTGTCGTGGGCTGGACGTGACCCCCAAGATGCCCAGTGGAAATCCTAACCCATTCCCCATTCCCGGAGTGTCATTAGGATGGAGGCTTTTGGGAGGTGACTGGGTTAGACGAAGTCACGAGGGTGGAGCCCTGTGATGGGCTTATTGTCATGATAAGACCCAGCGCCTCTGCTCTCTCTAGAGGCATGCACAGGTGAGAGGTGGGGGAGCACACAGGGAAAGGCGCCGTCTGCAAGCCAGGGCGCGGGTCCTCACCACAACCCAATGCTTTTGGAACCCTGTTCTCACACTTCCAGCCTCCAGAACCATGAGAAAGAAACACCTGTTGTTTGAGCCGCCCAGTGGATGGTATTTTTCCAGAGAAGCCCAAGCTGACAGCCAGGAAGGCAGGGACTAGCAGGGAACAGCACTGCCCTGGAGGGACTGGCACGTGCTGAAGCCCAGGCTGCAAGCCGCCAGGGCCAGGAGGGGCTAGAGACTGAGCGCGGCATGAGGGCCACGGTGGCGGACGGGCTCCTGCCCTGCCCCCAGCTTTGAAGCTGCCCTTGATCCTGGCCCCCTGCAAGTCAGGCGTCATGAGAGCTCCCTGACTGCTGCCGGGATGAAATGGAGTCACATCTGGTTGATTCTCACCTGCATGGAGTTCTTTCCTCTTCTTTAAGTGCTGAGGGACAGCCTTCAAACCCCAGTGTCATGAAAAACCCAACTGCAATCATCCTGACCTACAGCCCCAAAACCTCCTGCTTCACGGAAGATCTGTGGGTGCACATGGCCCTTCCTGCAACTTGCGTTGGCTGCTACAATGGCCTCCAGGGCTCCCGGAATCGGGGTGTCTACCTCGCCCACCCCAGCCGCCTGCCTGTGGAGGGAGCAGCAGCTTCACGTTCACACCCCAAACTCCACAACCCCTAATTAGACACAGGCACCGCGAGCGGAGATGGTGGGTGAGGTTCCTGTTTAGTGAAAGTGTCATTTCATTTCTCTCTGCTTTTGAAACTCGCTGCTGGTAACACAGCTCAGAAAAAAGAGAACGCCCACAGAAAGCCGAGCGCGGGGGCAGGGTGGGCGCAAAGCAGCGAGTACACACACACACACCGCGGGCTCACGTGGCTGGGCTCCCCACACAGACACACGCTGCTCCCCTGTCTGGGCGGAGAGCTGGGCTCAGGAGCCAGACAGCCCCGATTCAAATCCTGGTGCATGCAAGGGACTTGACCACTCTCAGCCTGCAGTTCCCCAGCCATAAAGTAAGGAGGACTATTTAGAATGCCGTCCCCAACTCTTCTGCCTGGCTCTGTTCCCTCAGGCCGACCCACACAGGCTGCATCCACAGAGTCCGACCTGCCCGCCTCTGGCTGAGGTGGACCCGCGGGAGGCACCACCAGCAGATGGAGGGCAGACGGGAGGAAACAGAGGCACTCACCCCCAGCTTCCGCCCTCCAGGGCTGAGGTTTGGGAGCGGCTGTCCTTCTCCTGACAGCCCAGCTCCTGTGGGCAGCCCTTTTAGATTTTTCCTTTTGAGACAGGGTGT
Source organism: Leontopithecus rosalia (assembly GCA_028533165.1). NCBI lineage: Eukaryota > Metazoa > Chordata > Mammalia > Primates > Cebidae > Leontopithecus > Leontopithecus rosalia. The sequence goes on along the minus strand of CM052656.1, from coordinate 7,243,014 downwards.
CACTCTGTAGCCCGGCTGGAGTGCAGTGGTGCCAGCGGAGCTCACTGCAGCCTCAACCTCCCAGGCTCAAGCAGTCTTAGCACCTCAGCCTCCCCGGTAGCTGGGAATACAGGTGCAGGCCACCACACGTGGCTAATTTAATTTTTTTTTTTTTTTTTGTAGAGACAGTGTCTCAGTATGTTGCTTGGGCTTGTCTTGAACTTCTGGGCTCAAGTGATCCTCCCACTTCAGCCTCCCAAAGTGCTGGGATTACAGGTGTGAGCCACCGCGCCCAGCCTAGCCGATTCTTGCAGCTGCCTGTATCAGTCTTCCGTTGCTGCTGTAATGAATGGCCACGGACACGGTGGCTTCAGAGCACACCTTTATCATCTCCCAGCTCTGGAGGGCAGAAGTCCTACACTGGCCGGGCGTGGTGGCTTCTGCCTGTGATCCCAGCACTTTGCGAGGCTGTCGGGTGGATCACGAGGTCAGGAGTTCAAGACCATCCTGGCTAACACAGTGAAACCCGTCTCTACTAAAAATACAAAAAATTAGCTGGGCATGGTAGCACACACCTGTGGTCCCAGCTACTTGGGAGGCTGAAGCAGGAGAATCACTTGAACCTGGGAGGCGGAGGTTGCAGGGAGCCGAGATTACACCACTGCACTGCAGCCTGGGAGGCAGAGCAAGACTCTGTTTCAAAAACAAACCAAAAAACCAAGGGGTCAGCAGGTGTGTTCCCTCTGAAAGTTCTAGGAAGAACCCGTCCCTTGCCTTTTCCGGCTTCAGGGGACACCGGCACTCCTTGGATCACGGTCCCTTCCTCCGTCTTCAGGCTGGCAGCACGGCATCTTCAAATCTGACTCTGACCTCCTCCTTCCACTATTAAGGACCCGGTGATGACACTGAGCCCACCCAGGTAACCCAGGATAACCTCATCTCAGGCCCAGCGGATTAGCAATCTCAATTTTGTGCGCCTCCCGATTTCCCCTTGCTGTGTAACCTGACAGAGTCGCAGGTTCCAGAAATTAGGATGCGGACCATTATCCTGCCCCACACCTGCCCCTCACGGGTTCTAGGCTCTATCCACTCTCTTGCTCCTCCAGGATTATGAATACTAAGGGGGTTCCATGGTGCCACTCCCTGGGTGCCACGCACCCCCTACTGTTTCCATAAATCCCCCCCACCCCACTGTAATCACCCCTTCATTTCATCACCTCAGCGGCTCCCATTTGAGCTGTCGCCTACAGGGACCTAATTAGTGCAGATAGGAGGACACCTGCCTCTTCCAGCTGAGGAATAAATGACACATCACACATACCTGTCATCCCCTCAGGCTGGTGCCTGGCACATGGTAAATGCTCAGCCACCTGTACAGTCATGCTGTCTTATTTCTTTCACTAGAGGCAGCCCCCTTGTAAGTGGGAACTATGTACTGTTCTCGAATTTTCACCAGACCTTAGCCTAGCTACTGACAAAGACTTTCCAATCAATTATTCATTCAACAAACGTTTATCGAGCCCCAGCTAGACTCTGGGAGGCAGAAATGAGATGATCTGACGCCAGCAACAAGTGAACTTGCCCTCAGGAAGTTTCAAATCTAGTGAGGGAGACAGCAGCGATACCGGTCATCATGCAAACGCACAATTACAAGATCACAACTCCTCCCAGATTCTCAGGGAGGGCCTCCTCTGACCAGCCATGGCACTGGGCTTTTCAGGAGTGTGGAAGCGAGGGAGGTACAATCCCTGCCCTCAAGATGTTGATAATCGCATAAGGAAAACATTGGTGATTGGTCAGACAATCCCACAAGGAAACAGTAAATGCTACCCAGCAAGTACAGTGGCAGCCAGCACAGTGCAGGGTGCACTCAGGCAAGCCTCACTTCAGCTGGGCAGTGCGAGTGAACTCAGCAGGCCTAGGCTGTCCAAACCCTGCACATTCCAAAGAAAAGAATGGACCTTGATCAGCTCTGGACATAACCTCTACGTCCTTGGAATATCATGCCCGATAAGAGTGTCTTTGTATCTGGGCCAGGGGCCACACCATGTGGTTGACGGTAACAATCTGATTATATTGAATGCCTGTTTCCCTTTGCCTGGGGCCCTGAGCCACACAGAATCAGTTTAACCTCTGCAGGGGCTGGAGACTGAGTAACTGGGGTCAGCTATGTGGACATTCCATGCCTATGTGCCTGACCCCCAATAAAAACTGTGGACATGGAGGCTCCAGTGAGCTGCTCTGGCTGGCAATACTTTGTGTGCGTTGCCACACAGTTTCTGTAAGAGATAAGTGCTGTTCACGCAACTCTGCCGGGAGAAGAGAGCCGGGAGCTTGTGCCCGGCTTCTCCTAGCCTCTGCCCAGCACACATTTTCCCTGTGCTGATTCCTGTCTGTGTCCTTTTGCTGTAATAAACCATAGCAACAAGTATGACAGCTTTCTGAGTTCTGTGAGTCCTTCCAGCAAGTCCCTGAACCTGAGGGGACCCCGACACAGACCCTATAAAGCCCCTATATATATTTTTTGAGACAGGGTCTCACTCTGTCACCCAGGCTGGAGTGCCATGGCACAATCACAGCTCACTGCAGCCTCAACCTCCTGGGCTCAGGTGATTCTCCCACCTCAGCTTCCTGAGTAGCTGGGACTATAGGTGCATGCCCCATACCTGGCTAATTTTTGTATTTTTTGTAGAAATGCGGTTTCACCATGTTGCCCAGGCTGCTTTGAAACTCCTGGGTTCAAGCAATCCACCCACCTCCGCCTCCCAAAGTGCTGGGATTACAGGCATGAGCCACCGTGCCCACTCCTCTATTTTACAATCAGAGAAATCAAAGCCAAATAGTTTAAATGATGGCCCCAGGGTCACATAGGAAGCAGGAGAGCTGGGGATTGAATTCAGGCAGCCAGGATTGCAGTCTGGCCTTGCTGTGCCACTGGGTGCTAACAGACTGGTCAGAAAGAAGGAGGCTCCAGTCTGCCTGAGGCATAGGGAGCTACTTGGCAGGGGTGGATTAATTTGAATAGAACCCTAAAAATCAAGTTACATATTTTTTCCTAATTATAGGTGAAATATTTTTTATAAAAAAAATCAAGCAATAAAGAAGTTGTGTTTGGTACAAAATGGACTCCTCTCAATTTGAATTCCAAAGACAACTGCCACCAGCAGTCTGGAGTATGTCCGTTAGTATCTTTCTCCACATGCAAACACATACCTGAGCTAAAGCACTATAGCACTTCCTATTGCTGATATAACAAGTTATCATAAACGTAGCAGGTTTAACACCACCAATTTATTCTCTTACTGTCTGGAGGTCAGAAGTCCAAGATCGATTTTACTGAGCTAAGCGAAACATCAGCAGGACTGGTTTCTTCTGGAGGAGAAGTGTTTCCTTGCGTTTTCTGGCTTCTGGAGGCACCTGTATTCCTGCTCTCGTGAGCCCATTCCTCACATCCCCACAACCTCTTGTTTGCAGAGGTAACAGCTCCTGCTTCCTCTTCTGTAGTCAAATCTCCCTCTTATAAGGACACTGTGACCATGTTTAGGGCCCAGGGTCATCTCCCCATCTCAAGATCCATAACTGAATCCCAGCTGTGAAGTTCCTCGTGCTCTGTCAGCTTTCGGGGATCAGGACACGGACCTCTTTGGGAACAGGATTCTGCCCACCCCATACTCTGCCTGCAGCCCCGCCGCCTGCCTTTCCCGCCCACCGGCTTCGTCAACCTTTCTGGGTCAGCACGAGCGGACCTGCCTTTCCACCGGACGGGCCCTCGCACAGCAGCTGCCTGTTAAAGGCAGGGCCCACTGTGTTCACAGGGAACCAGGTCAGAGCTCCAACTCCCCTGGGAGCTGAGAGGAAGGAGCTGGCTGGTCCCTGCAGCCCAGGAAACACTGAGAAACACCTTTGGAACGGCCGGAGCCTTCCTACGGCCAGACCTCCCCCGAGGCACTGCCAAGTTTCCTGGGTTCCCCAGACCAGAAATGTCTGGTGCAGTGTGTGAACTGAACCCAAAGCTGGGATGGGGGGACAAAGATGGCACAAAAGTGGAGCCAGAATGCACTGGGGAAAAGCATCCTTATTATGAGGTCGTAGTGGTGTTCAGACCAGCAGGTGCCCAAAGGGACCTGCTGAAAACGTAATGCCTTCCTTAGCCTTTACACTCACCTGGCCACACTCAGCCTCACGCTGCGTGCACAGGCTGTGCCTGGACCGCCCCTCCGGGGTCCCCTGGCCCGTGCGCCAGGCCTGCTTCCTCTCTATCCTCGTTACTTGTTCATTCTCTCTTGTTTAACCTTCCCAGCCCCTATCAGACGGGTTATCTTATACATCAAAATGGAGGTTCAGAGAGGTTAGGCAAATTGCACAAGGGCACACAGCCAGGAAGTCACAGATCTGGCATCAGACACACTGCCTCAGTTCCCTACTGGAGAGTTCTGGTGAGGGCCGGAGATGGAGCTGGCCTCTTAGGGAAGTCGAGGTGGGAACTAGTGTCCGCCGTCATTTTTCTGCTATCAGCAGAGGGTCTTAGGCTCAGGGTTTGACACCATCCAGCTGCCTCCAAACTGATCTCCAGCTGGGAGGCAAAGGTGTCCCCACCTATCCAAGGTCACCAGGTCATGCCTGTCTAGACAAGACGTGAAATGTCCCCTTCTTCTTGGCCCCACGTTGCCTGTGACCTGAGCTGCCTCCTGCATCTGCTGGTGAAGTCACATCCTTAGAGAGCTGGGATGGGCACATGAGGTCATCCTGGCAGGCTGGAGTCAGCCCCTGTCCGCCCCTGTGGCTGCCTGGCCCCACTCTACAGGGGGATCCATTCTCACCCCATTGGGTTTGGGGGAGGGAAGGCTGAAACCAGGTCCCCGCATGGGAGACTTGGGAGATTTCCTCTCCCATCCCAGACCTGGGGGAGAGACTACGGGTGCCATGAGGGCAGTGACCATCCCAGCCTTAGCACCACAAGAGCTCACAGAGGCAGCAGGGGACCCATCCACACGGGGCTGTTGCCTTTCTCCTCTGCTCCTGCTGGGGAAAGGCCTGTCCACCAGCCGCACACCCTTGCAACCCACTAGTGTTTCTGTCAACAGTGGAGTGGGGAAAAGCGTAGGCATCTGCTCGTCTGTGTAGCCTTGCACAGACACCGACACCCCAACCTCAGTTTTGTCTTCTGGAGAATGGGGATAAGGACACTATCCTTCTGGCAGAGCGGCTGAGAGGCTTAAAGGAGGGAGAGCTTTTTTTTTTTTAAATAGAGATGGGGTTTCATCACCTTGGCCAGGCTGGCCTTGAACTCCTGACCTCGTGATCCACCCATATCTGCCTCTCAAAGTGCTGGGATTACAGGCATGAGCCACCGCACCCGGCCTGGAGGGAGAGCTTTTATAAAGAATGGCACACAGGGGAGATGACAGGCAAAGCAGGGTGAGTGCTGGGGACATTCTGCAAGTGGAGGTGGCTGTGGGCAGGGGCGGGTGCCGGTTGTGTGCCCAGGGTGTGCCAGGCCCATGCGGGCTTTGTGCTCAATTCACCCTCAGAACAATGTAGGAGGGAACCCATGTGGTTTATGAATGTCATTACCCCCATTTTATAGACAAGGAAACTGAGGCTCTGGGGGCAGCCAGCAAGGGGCAAAACCCCGCCCCCACCTGGCAGTAGCAGCCACACCTGGCAGCAGCTCTCCCTGCAGATAGGAGGCTGCAGCGCAGGGGAGAGAAGGGTCCGTTTTCCTGGCTGCCGCCCTGTTCTCACCCAGATACCCAGAGGCACTGGATGCTGGCGGCAGGAGTCCTGTGGGGCCGTGGGGCCAGGATGCCCTCCCACACTCTGCCACCCACACCGGTGACTCCGTCTTGGAGGTGGAAGCCTGTTTCCTTCTCTATAAAACGGGGATTCAGGCCATTGGAGTGGTTGAAGGGAAGTTTCAATGACCACCCCTCCCAGCGCTAAGCCACACAGGCTGGGGCACCGGGGGCTCCTGAGAGTGGCCAGGGCTGGAATTCTGATGATCCCGGGGGGCTGAGAGACACCTGCAGGTGACTGCAGCTCCTCCGCACCCTCCGTTGGGCCTGTGGTTCTGGGCAGTAACTGCCTGTCTTGCTACAGGCCGGCTTCCCTCCATGCTGGGTCGCCGCAGGCAGGCGCTTATGCGAGAACAGGAGTCCAGGCCTTCACCTCCTCCAGCCCTGTCCCCACCCTGGAGCAGACGGGACAAAGCAGGTGTTCCCTCCCACACCAAGTCCTGGACGACTCCCTAGGCCAGGGATTCTCAAAGGGAGGTCTGAGACTCCTGGAGGGGTCCGCAGAGCCCCCCTTTTCCTCCCCCACATCTCTACGAGGCTGGGTTTTCTACATGTCCTTCAACCAACATGCCAAGTCACACCAGACCGGATGCAGAAGCAGACGTGGGGACCCAGCTCTCTTCCAAGGAACCAGACGTGAAAGAGGCTTGCAGAAATGTGAAACATATAATGCCACACTTCTCACTGATTCATGTTTGGGAAAAAAATGTTATCTTTCTTATTTTTTTTTATGAGACAGAGTCTCACTGTTGTTGCCCAGGCTGGAGTGCAGTGGCTCAATCTCGGCTCACTGCAACCACCGCCTCCCCAGTTCCAGCAACTTCCCTGCCTCAGCTTCCCAAGTAGCTGGGATTACAGGTGCGCACCACCACGCCCAGCTAAGTTTTTTTTGTATTTTTAGTAGAGATGGGGTTTCACCATGTTGGCCAGGCTGGTCTCAAACTCCTGACCTCAGCTAATCTGTCTGCCTTGGCCTCCCAAAGTGCTGGGATTACAGGCATGAGCCACTGCACCTGGCCAAAATGTTATCTTTCTTGAAATATATTTCTTATATTAACATATTAAGAAGCATATTATTGTTCTTTTAAAATTAATAAATGCACGTTTTGAAATTTTTCAGCGTTCATCTCTAATGCAGTAAATACTGATAAACAGAACCCACAAAAACAAATGCCCTCTGGAGTTCTCAATAATTTTTAAGGTGTCATAAGGTCTATGGGCCCAAAAGTCTGGGAACGGATCCCTTAAACAGCAATCTTACTTTGATCATTACATTAAAATAGCTAACTGCAGCCAGGTGCGGTGGCTCACGCCTATAATCCAGGCGCTTTGAGAGTCCGAGGCAGGAGGATCTCCCGAGGTCAGGAGTTGGAGACCTGCCTGACCAACATGGAGAAACCCCGTCTCTACCAAAAATACAAAATTAGCCGGGCGTGATGCTGCACGCCTGTAGTCCCAGCTACTCAGGAGGCTGAGGCAGGAGAATCGCTTGAACACAGGAGGTGAAGGGTGCAGTGAGCCGAGAGAGATCATGCCATTGCACTCCAGCCTGGGCAACAAAGCGAGAGTCCGTCTCAAAAAAAAAAAGCAAAGCGTTACTTGGTACTTTCTATGCTCCTGGCGTTTGCCTGAACCTTGTACATGCATAACCGTACATATATGTACATAGACACATACATAGATATTAATTAATATCTATGAGATAGATGAGAACCTTCAGGTGAGTTTTAATTACCCCATTTTACATATGGGGAACTGAGACTCTGAGACGGGACGCCCCTCCCCACCAGGGCCCACTGCCTCCGGGGAAGCCCCTACTGGGACCTGCCAAGTCTGGTTCAGCCGTGGCTGAGAATCCAGGACCAACTGCGTGGAATCCTCAAAGTTGGGCCCCCCCCTGGAAAATGCCCTGAGGCTCACTGGCCAGGCTATCTTAGGGAGCCCCAACCCCTGGCATGTCCAGGTCACCTGCTCCAAAGAAAGCCTGGCCGCCGCTCCCTCACTCGCCTCCAGCCACACCAGACCTCCTGCTTTTCCGTGGGGCCCTTTGGACACCCACATGGCACCTGCTGTTCTCTCTGGCTGGAATGCCTTTCCTCCACGTGGGGCCCAGCGATGTCCCTGGCCGCTTGTGTAAAACAGCAGCACTGTCTCCCACCCCATCCCCTCCACCCATCACTATGTGTGTCCCGTGACGCTGGGCACTATGGGACATTGTGTTGTGGATGCAGCGGTTGAGCGTCTGACCCCTGTGGGAATCTAAACCCCGGAAAAGTCCAGCCACAGCAACAGGCCCCAACACGATGGACTCAGGGAGTGGATGAGCAGGTGACAGCGACAGGAGAGCCACGCCTGGTTACAGGGACGCACACCCACCTCCTCCAGCCTGGCTGACCGGCGCTGTGCTGGCCTGCAGCCCGGACTTGCCAGATCTTTTGATTTTCCAAAGAAGCTGAACATCCAGATTTGTATGTAAAATCTGCTTTTTTTTTTTTTACACTAGCAACTTACTCAAATTAACATAAAGAAGAAAACAGCTTGGTGAGCCAAACCTTATGTAGATAAACGAAGTTTGGCTAATCAGAGTCGCCTTGCCTTCTAAGGGGAGATGACATTCGAACGAGGTTGGAAAGCCTTCAGAGCCAGGCGCAGGCCAAGCCGGGGAGGAGGGCGACAGGGTCGTGCCAGGCCAGCTGGGGCTGGGCTGGGGGAGCATCTGAGGGGTCCGCACTCAGCCGACAGGCCCGTCACCCTTCCCCTTGGCTTCGGAGGTCTCCCCACCTCCCCCGCACCCCAGGCCCAGCTGGCTGCAAGCCATACATTTGAAGCATATGCGTGGGGTGTTTTCAGAAACGGAACACACAATACATCGCAAATAAGGCTGCTCCTCCGTCTGGCTCGGACGCGTCTCCATGCTCCGCCAGATGGTCCCCGGCCGCCTCCCCAGCTGAGGCCGGGCTTTGTGAGGTTGCAGTCTGCGTAGAGGCTGCTCTCCATCCCGAAGGAGGCTGCTGGGAAGCTCTCTCGCCGGAGTGGCCCAGGGAGGATTTTTCTTGGCCCACAGACAGGAAAGCTGATTCAGCCGGGAACCTTCTTCTGCATTCAGAACCCCCACGGCTCCACCCTCCTCCATCCCCCCGCCCACCACGCTCCACCCCTGCCAGCCCCGTGACCCTGAGCCCCAGTGCGCTGGCGTTTATAGCTAATTGTTTTCAGACAGATGGTGTGGCCCAGAGTCTAATTCCCCAGGCTAGGGGGCAGGGACGCTGGAGGAGAAAGCCGTGACCTTGACCGCTGCATTCTTGAAGAAAAGGTTTGGCCCAGCCTGGGAGGCGGGGCATTGGGTAGTGACAATGGCAGGGACTTTCAGAGGGGAAGCTTCAGGGCTTTGAGAAGGGAACAGGGGGGTAGGAGGAGGCTTTGAAATGTGGGAACCAACCCTGGAGCCCAAGGGCTAATAAAACTGGCTGGAGAATGGCCCCACCTTCAGGAAGCCCTCTGGGATTGAAGCCTGTGAGGCAGGGAGAATTCCTCCTTCAGGGTTAGATTTAGGGATGGGGGGAGTAGGGGATTTGTGGGGAGCGTGGAAGACCTCTACACAATTTAATAAGGAGCCTCACTTTTTCATGCAATTTCAACAGAGCCACCAATATTTCACTAATCCCACGAGTCTGCCGAGCTGAATGAAGACCCCAACTTACAGACGAGAAACAGAGGTGGCCTCTGAGGTTCAATGACTTGCCTTAGGTCACAGTCCACAAAGATTCATTGAGCCTCACTCTGTGCCTGGAGAGAACACAGCCATGGCAGGGGACAGGACTGACAACGTCCCTGTGGTCACAGACTGGAGAGGTTCCAAAAGGTTTTTGAGAGGAGACAGACCCAACTCACAAAGGAATATGCTCAGAAATGGAAAGGACTAGAAAGAGAACAAACCAGGAAACAGGGTAGGCAGGGACCTCTGGGGAAGATCAGAGAGGGCTTCTCGGGGGAGGCAAGCTCAAATGTGGAGCCTTGAAGGCAGAGTCAAAACAAGCTGTGCCAACATCTCAAAACAGAGAGAAAGCCAGCACAATGGCCCAGGGGTGTGGATGAGCTTGCTGTGTCCAAGGTGGGGAAGTGTGTCCTGGAGGCCACAATGGGGTTAGACAGAACTGAAAGTATAAAGCTCCTTCGCCAACATCACTGAATACCACATGCACCCAGGACTAGACTGCCAGCATCAACATGGTACCTGAACAGCGGGCTGGTCTGCGTCAGGTCGCTTGGACTTGCTTTCTCTGTAAGGGTTAAAGCACAGGGGACATCTTTATGCCGGCTCTGGTTGACTGGGCCCTTCTCGGCTGCTTGCTGTGAATCTCCAGTCTGTTAGAAAAATTGCCCCCATTTTTTCTATTTCTTTTTTGTTTTTAGAGACAGGGTCTCTGTCTGTCACCCAGGCTGGAGTCTGGTGGCACAATCATAGCTCACCACAGCCTCAACCTCCTAGGCTCAAGTGATCCTCCCATCTCAGCCCCCCAAGTATCAGGGACCACAGGGGTACAATGCCTCGCCTGGGTAACTTTAAATTTTTTTTCGTTTTGTAGAGATAAGGTCTCACTATGTTGCCCAGGCTGGCCTCAAACTCCTGACCTGAAGCAATCCTCCTGCCTTGGCCTCCCAAAGTGCTGGGAAGACAGGCACAGGAGCCACCGCACCCAGCCCAGACTGCCCCCATTTCCAAGCTCAGCGAATTCTGCGGCCCCAAAGGAGTGGCTTCATTCTCACAGGAGCTCAGTCCAAAACAAGGACCTCGCATACATTTTATTTCCCAGCTACGGAGGAAAGTAGAGCAAGGAGGGGGGGAATCAGGGGTCAGGTGTGAGCTCACATAAGAAGGTCAGGGAAGGGCTTCTGGGAAAGGAGAAAACACTGGAGAAAAGACCTAACGGGATGAGGAAGTGAGGCGGGCGGGAATGATGGACGGAAGGAACAACGGCTGTGAGGCCCCGGGAGTAGCCAGATGCACAGAGACAGAAATTCTCCAGGGACCTCCTATCAGTGGAACCTGACAGCGTTTGTCCTTTTGTAACTGGCTTATTCTACTTGGTATAACGTCTTCATCCACATTGTAGCCTGTGTCAGAACGTCCTTCCTTTTCGAGGCTAATATTCCACTGCACGGATAGACCACATTTGTTACCCATCCTCCACTGACGGTCGCTCTGGTTGCCTCCACCTCTTGGCCATCGTGAAAGTGCTGCTGTGAACACAGGTGTGCAAATGTCTCTTCCAGTCCTGGAGGATGGATTTTTAAGGTAAGGGCAACAAGATCTGCCAGTGGCGCAGATCCAGGAGCGTAAGAAAAAGAGGTGTCGATGTGGACCGAAGTCAGCCCAGCTCCTGCCCCACCCCATCTTGATGGGCACAAGGCCATTCCACCCCTGACATTCTAGGACATTCTTTTGAGACTTTTTGTGGCACGGCCTCAGCTCCCGACCCCTCATCTCTGCCATCTCAACCTCTCAGGGCTCAGTTTCCCCTCTTTCTGCCAAGCCTCCCAGCTCGCCGTCCGCATGTCTTCGTCTCTCGGACAGGCAGACCATCTGTCGGTGCATGGTACCAGCCTCCTCGTGGCTTCTACCCTTCCACTGCACCTCAGCAGGCTCAGATGAGTGAGACACGGAGCTCTTGAGTGCTCTAGAACTCAGCTGAATTTCTGCTCTGAGTCCCATTCAGCAGAAATAGAGCCTTGCTTAGTCTTGAGTTCTCCCACTCTTCTTCCACCCTGCCCAGGGATTGACTCTGCTTTTCGCACTCCCAGGCAGTGAGGAGACTCTGTGAACTTCCTTGGGCCAAGAGTCGCCACAGATGTCCCTGAGATGCCCATGGTCTCATCTGCCTTTAAGTCTTGGTCTAGCTCCAGTGACACCGACCTCTTTTCTGCTCCCCAAACATACTGAGTGAGTGCCCACCCCAGGGCCTTTGCACCTGCGATTCCAGCCCTTGCCTACTTTCCTCTTCATTTCACCACCCCTACTCACCCAGCAGGTCCCAGCTTCGACCTCCCTGCCTCGTAAACCTCCTCTAGGCTCCAGGCTGAAGCCAGGCTCCCAGTCGGCTCCCCCCACACCTCCCTGGAAACTTTTCTTTCCTGACACTTGTCATATCAGGAGAGAGAGACAGGAAGGTGCAGTGGTTGACACACGGACTGAAGTCAGACCGCCCGAGTCCAGATCCCGGCTCTCACTGAACAGCAGAATGACCCTGACCGAATCCTGGAATCTCTCCCAGCCTCATTCATAAAATAAGGATCATCACGGTCTCCCTGCACAGGTTGTCGGGGATCAAATGAGATGACATACGTCAAGCACCCAGAACGGTGCCCGACACAGTGTGCAGTGAAGGATTGTGGCTGGGTGGAATTGCTTGCTCACTGGCCTCTTCCCTGCCTGGTGATAATGCAGAGAAGAGAGAGACCGGGTCTGCCCTGGTGTGCAGGTGTATCTGGAGGGCTCTGCGGGTCTGGACCGGCAGATGGACGGATGGATAGATGGGTGTTCTGAACTCTGAGCCTGTGCAACAACCTCCTTCTCCTCTCCCGGGGCCGGCACCACCTCCATCCAGCCCCTCCCTGCCTCTCCTGCCACTGGGGCTCACCTGACCCAGCCCCCACCTCCCCAGGCTCCTGTTTCCACGTAAGAGCAATTAAGCCAAACTTTTGATTTAAGATATTTATAAAGGCACTAAGACTGTCCTCTAATATCAGCTTATATATTTTTAATCTGCCATTAAAGTGATTTAAAACAGAGCTCCGATGGATGGGCGTGATGAAAATTAAAAGTCTCCATCACCTTGTGTCTGGCTGCAGTGCCCCAGCTGACAAGGACGCAGTGGGGCGGGGGCACCCCACTCCGCCAAACTGGGGGAAACGCAGCCTCGCCTCTGCTCCTCTCCAGGGCTGGAGCGGCCAGGGAGATGCGGTGTCATTAAGTAATGAGCGCAAAGGGTGGCAGTGTCTGCGGATGGAGCCACAAGGCTGCACTTAATGAACGGTGACATCTGCTCAGCTCTTTAATTAACGAGCTCCCACGCGCTGTGGCAGGACACAGGGACCACGTCCTCTGTGCTTGTGGGAAAGAAAGCAAGCAAGCCAGGCAGGGAGAGGACTGCAAATATGCAGAATGATTTTTTTTCCTGCCTCCTTTTTAGAAACTAGAGAATGGAACCCGGCTGGTACCGTCCCTTCTGCAAGGCCATTTCCTGGGACTGGTCTCCTGAGGAGCCTGGTGGGTGGAGGAGCTCTTGCCCATGCCTGCTGTTCAGCCTTTTCTTCACCCTTCTCCCACCCCGGCCTCTTCACACAAAAGTCTGAAATAAACGAAGGCAGCCAGAGCGCAGAGGTCTAGAGCTTCCCCCAGGCCCAGGATGAAAAGCCATGAATCCGCCCTGTGTTCAATTTCCCCATCATAAATTCACTCATCCACAGCTGCATTCCGGCTTCCTCCATGACAACAGGCTGCCACCCACAAAGACACCAAGTGGCGGCAGAGAGAGAGATTCTAGGTCTCACACCAAGGATGAGGGCCCAGGACAAGGGCTGCTAGTGGTCATCTATGGCTTAACCTCTAAGACAGTGCATCTTTCCATTTCCATGCTGGAGGCCGGGTTTGCAGAGAGCCAGGCTGTAGTGGGTGGGCGGGTGGAGGGAACAGATTTTGACCTGAGGGCCGGAGGCTGTAGTCTCTGGCTTGTAAAATCTCAAAAAGCTTGGCCCTTGTAGCTTGATGGCCCAAAGGGTAACTCTGGAAGAGCCCCGTTCCCCACCCCAAACACATCAGCTACAGGTTTTTTTCTAGAACTCTCTAGAGTTTTCTAGAATTCAGCTAAATTTCTGCTTTGTGTCCCATTCAGTGGAAACAGAACCTTGGCAAGTCTAAGGTTTTCCCACTCTTTGCCTACTCTGCCTAGGGATTGAGTCTAGCTGTGGCCTTCTTGTAAAACAAGTCTCTGGACTTTCCTAGGTCAAGGGTTCCCACAGATGCCCCCCAAGATGCCTATGGTCTCAACTGCCCTTAAGCCTTGGTCTAGCTCCAGCTGCACTGACCTCTTTTCTGATCCCCAAACATGCTGAGTGAGTGCTCACAGTCACAGGAACTTATTTAGCACTTACTGTATGCCTGGCTCTCTGCAAAGTGGTTTATATGCACCAGCTCTCACACCAACCCTATGAAGAAAGGGCTATCACCAACCCCACTTTACAGAAGCAATTCTTCTGAGGAACACCCAGAGACGGTGTAGACAAGCTCAGAGTTGTGTGCCTGAAGAGTGAGACATTTGGGGTTTTTATCCACATAATCCCCACCTGTCATCAGTTGAGGGTGCTGAGCTCTCCAGCAGTTTCTCCTGAGTCGGTTTAGTGAGCACTGACAGCATCTACTCTCTTCCCTCTCTGCACATTCCTGTCTGGAATGTTCCGGAGCTTTGGCAGCCATGTTGGCACTACAGAGGAAGGTACAAGAACTGCTGAGGCCCTGACATGGCCGGGTTTCCAAAACAGATTTTGCCAGCCTTCTTTAAATATCCAATGCTACTTGCTCATTGCTGATACGTAGGAAAGCAATTGACTTTTGTGTATTTACTTTGTATCCTGCAACCTTGCTATACTCACTTATTCATTCTAGTGTTTTTTGTCATTGTTTTAAATCTTTGGGATTTTCTGCATAAATGATCATGTCATCTGGAAGAATGACAGTTTTATTTCTTCCTTTTCAATCTGTATACCTTTTCTTACTTATTAAACTAGTTATGATTTCCAGTATGATGTTGAAAAGCTGCGTTGAGAGTGAATGCCCTTGCCTTGTTCCTGACCTTAAGGGGAAAGGACCTAGTTTCTCACCATGGAGTGAGATGTTAGCTGTTGGATTACCGTAAATGTTCTTTATCATGTTGAAGAAGTTCCGCTCGACCCCTAGTTTGCCGAGAGTCTTTGTCTGGGATAGGTGTTGGAGTTTGCCAAATGCTTTTCCTGCATCTATTGATGTGATCATATGATTTTTAGCCAGGTTTCTTTTTAGAGGAGATTAAAAAAACTCCTGTTTGTTCAGGCCACTGATAGTCAAGCTTTCCGCAACAGGCAACAGGCTTCCCTCACAGATGCGAGGAGCCACAGGAAGGAAGGACATGGGTGCTCTGGGTCTGCTGCCTTTTCAATGAATGCCCTTGTGACCAAGATGTTGGGTAACATTAGTCTCCCCTGACTGCCATAACAAAGTACCACAAATGGAGTGGCTTACACGACAGAAATGAGTTATCTCACAGTTCTGCAGGCCAGAAGTCTGAGATCAAAGGGCCAGCAGAGTTGGCTCATTCTAGGAGAACCTGTTCCTGGCCTCTCCCCGAGCTTCACTCTTTGGCACACCTTGGCGGGTGGGTGCATCACCCTGATTTCTGCTTTCGTGCTCCTATGACATTCTTCCTGTGTGTCTGTGTCCAAAGTTCCCTCCATTAGAAGGGCACCAGCTATATTTGATGAGAGACCCCCTTACTCCGGGATGACCTCACCTGAACTCATTCCATCTGCAGGGACTCCATTTCCAAATAAGGTTGCCTTCTGAGGCACTGAGGGCGAAGTTGGACATCAGCACATGACTTGTGGGGGATGCGACAGGGTCCATAACATGAGGTTACGTTTTCTTTTTATGATCAGGTGTCTCGAGGGTACTTAATGGGGGCATCAGGGAGGTCTGGTTGGGAAGGAATCTTTTAAAACCCAGAAGGAAGAAAGGAAAATCCATTATGTGTAGTTTCTGAGGGACTGGCTCTTCCTGGCCAACCACCATCCTTCCCGGGCAGTCTCAGGCGGTGGGCCCTGGGCCGGGGGGCAGGCAGCAGAGGGGCCCCTCACCACGTTTTCGTGCTGAGCTGAGCTTCTGCCCTCACAGCTGGGCTGACCTCCTGCAGGCCGGCCTCAGTCTAAACAAGGGCCAAGTATGTTTTTCTAGGCGAGGATTGGGCTGGGGGTTTGCCTGGGAGCCTGGTTCAGACAGGAGCCCTTTGAAGGCAGGATGAATTGAGCCAATGTCTCCTTCCAGCTGAGGGTGGGCAGGGGCCGGGGCAAGAGCAGGCTTCCAGAAGGCCTCTTGTCCAGGCCTGTGGAGGGGGTGGGTAGGGGAGCTTAGCCTCTGTGCCCACCACCGGGCCTGAGTGACATCGTCACCAAACAATCCAGCAACTACAGCAGCAACAACAAATTCTCGCAGTCTCTGCCAAAGCAAGCCTCGTGCAGAGCGAGTGACAGGAGGTGGTCCCAGACAAGTACTTTTTATTTTTAGTAATTATCCATGTATTTAATGAATACTAGATAAAAAGATAGGCAGCCCATCCCATTCATGCTGTCTCAGGTTGCATTGCTTAGTGCAAGGTGACATCTCAAAATTTAAAAAGGAGGTCAATGGAAGCTACCTGTACATCCATCAGTAGGTGAATGGATAAGTGAATTGTGGCACATCCTTGCAGTGGAAAACTACACAGCAATGAAAAAGCCCATCCTGATCCACATGCCAGCATGGACCCATGCCTATTATGTGGGCTGGCAACAGGTCCTGCTCTGAAAGGAGGGAGAGGCTGATCACAGGCCTTGCCTGGAGGGCCCAGAACTGATGCTGTTCTAAGACTCCACCCCTCCCCAGCCTGTCTGTCTCTAATCAAGCCAGTTGTCCCCCAGAATGTGCCTAGTCACTTCTTACTTGCCTCACTGTTGGAATTCTGGTTCTGATGACCTCACTGCTCACGTCGCTCCCCCAGCCCTGTATGCCCTGTTCACACACTGCGCTTCCCACGCGGCACAGATTCATCTTCCTAAACGGCTGCTCTGATTGAGACCCCCCCACCCGCCATGACTCAAGAACCTTCTATGGCTGTCCCTACTACCCTCCAAACACATATCAAACTCCTCCGCTTCGTATTTCGCCATCCCAGGAGCTTCTGAGCTGGCTTCTGTCCTGTGTGGTGTACCAGCCACAGCAGCGAAGCGCTGTTTCCCGATTGTGTGTGACGAGTGCTCTCCCCTTCCTCTTCTGTACCAGGGACACCTTTTTTACAACCTCGACTCTAAAAGTCTGTCTTTCCCTTTGAAGGGGAAGCTTTAAATGCTACTTCCTCCTTTCTAGTGCGAGTGAGACACACCTCTTCCCTCTTTTCTCTGCCTGTCTCTCCGAGAACGCCCTAATCCTCCTTTTCTTGGGCCATGAAGATTTGACTCGAAATCTCAGGGGATCAAGATTTTAAAATAGTCGCTCAAAAAGAGCAATGCTTAATCCAGAGGAATAAGGCTCTGATGGTGACATCTTAGGGACCCAGGCCTGGTGGAAGAAGGCACCGTGTTGGTCAGGAAGGCCTTCCCTGGAAACCACCTGCACCGACGGCCATAAACTCCAGCAAGTGGAGTCTGAGGAGAGACGCTGCGAGCCAATGTCATCAGGGAGGTTGTCTTGGAAAAGGGAGAATTGATCCGGGCCTTGAAGGCAGATGGCACTCGGGGGAGCGGCACGGTTCTGGAGAAGGAATTTCTAATCTGTGGACTCAGAGAGGTGTCGGCTCAAATTCCTTTTCTGCATTTTTTTTTGAGACAGGGTCTTCCTCCGTGATCCAGCCTGGACTGTAGTGGTGCAATCATGGCTCACTACAGCCTCGACCTCCCTAGGCTTGAGACCCTCCCACCTCAGCCTCCCAGGTTGCTGAAACCACAGGCCGCCATGCTCACTTAGCTGTTTCCCCTGTACTTTGTAGACATGGGGTTTGGCCATGTGGCCCAGGCTGCTCTCGAATTCCTGGGCTCAAGCGATCCTCCTGCCTCAGCCTTGCAAAGTGCTGCGATGAAACTGTGGCTATCATAGAAACCCCAACTCAAGCTGCCTTCAACTAAAAGGAAACGTTATTAGCGCTTGTAATGGTAAATTCCAAGGTAGTGTCGGCCTCAGGTACGGCTGGATCTAGGGCCCCAACCAATGGCCTCGGAATGTTGTCTGTCTCCATTTCATGGTTCTTTGTGTCCATGTTAGCTCCCCTCAGTCAGGCCCTGCCCTCACCGTGGACACGGCATCCCAGCACGCACAGCTGAATATGCCCAGTCGGTCCAGATTCTCAGGCCCTGCCTTCACCGTGGACACGGCATCCCAGCACGCACAGCTGAATATGCCCAGTCGGTCCAGATTCTCAGGCCCTGCCCTCACCGTGGACATGGCATCCCAGCACGCACAGCTGAATACACCAGTCAGTCCAGATTCTCACTTCCCAATGGTTCCTGCAACAGTCTTGGGATTACCTCTGACTGGACCAAACTGGGTCATCCAGTAACCCCTAAATCAATCACTGAGGCCAGAGGTTTGGAAAATTCGCATTGGGCTGAGCCTCAGTCACACGCCCATCTCTGGACCAATGCTCAGAACCAGCTCCACACAAACCACATGGTCTGAGGTGAGGGAGGGGCTGTGACCAGAGGGGCAACTGATGTCCACTGAAGTTACCAAACAGCTGTGGGACCTTGTGGGGGTGCCTTTTGCGTTCTGATGCCCAGAGTCCTTGTTTGTAAGATGGGAAAATGACAGACCCACCCAAGGCGAGCTGTAGCTATTTGTGTGATGATGCTCATGGAAGCAGCTGGCACACTACAGGTGCCTAATGATGGCCCACAGATTAAGAAGTTGGGCTGGAATTAGAGCAAAGAAGCAGGAAGGATGGAAGTGGCAGTGTTTTCCAAGATGGCTACAAATTCTCCCGTCCCACAGGCTCCTTTTACAATATGAGGTAGACGCTCCTGCTGTTGGGAGGTGAGCATTATGTCCCTCCCCTTGCCCAGGGCTGAGACTATAGTGGAAGGGACACCAGGTGACTTCTGAGGCTGTTACAGGAGGTGGTATGGCTTCCTCCTGGCCCTCTTGGGACACCTTTTTTCTGGAGCACCATATTGTGAGGAAGCCCAAGCCACATGTGGAGGCTCCGGCCCCAGCTAAGGTTCCACCTGGCAGCCACTAAAACTACCAGACGTGGCTGAGATAACCTCAGCCCCAGTCCCTGGATGACCCAGTCCCTGGCAACCACCTGAGAGGCCCTGCACGAGAACTGCCTGGCTGAGCCCAGTCTACACCAGAACCGTGACATAACAATAAAAGCACTGCTGTTGTTTCATGCCACTACGTTTTGGGGTAACGCCTTACACAGCAACAGATACTTAGAAAGGGAAGCATGGAAGGACTGTATGCAGAGGCTATGGTGGGCTGTTACAGTGGCCTGACTTCATCACAGGATCTGCCTCCAAAGCTCACTGGTTCACATGCTGGGTAATGCTAGTCTGTCCAAAAGAGAAAACGAGGAGGCTGCGCCCGAGCTCCCTGAGCCACACACAGCCCTGTGCCCACTGGTGGAAGTGGATCCATTCATACCATCAGGCGCTGGCTGTGAATTTCCCAGGATGAAGGGATAACCCCACAGCTATGGGGGCAAACCTCCTTCCATGCCTTCCAGCAGCTCAGGCCAGCCTGACTCTCACTGACCTGTGGATGGAACATGTCAGCTTCAGAGGAAGGGGCAAAATAAACCTTTGACGGTGACTTGCTACATGCTTGCATAGCGAGGCCCCAGCATCTCCTTATGCTGAGACTGGGGGCGGCTGAACGGCACCAGTCCCCATTTCTCAGCCCCGCTCAGCCCCACCCCTCTAGCGAAGTCCTGTGGGACCTCCCGGTCCCCGTGCAGCCCAGCTACACCAGCAGGTCACCGAATGTGGATTGTACCCAGGTGGTGTCTACACAGATCAGAAGGTAGTTCAGATAATGGGATCCTTTGAAGCAGATGATGGAACATTCCACTCCAGACCTCAAGCGCCCAGGTGGCTGCCTGCCCCGGGCATTCAGGCGTCACCGCGCCGCTCCTGCCCCACCTCCCTGAACCACCCATGGGAAGAGCCTCTGCCTTTTCCTTGCTGAACTGCTATTTGCTCACTTTAAAAACAACCACTCACTTTCTCTGTAGGCAAATAAATGGACTTAAAGAGGAAAGCTGAGATCACCCCATAATTGGAAAGCTGATACCACTTGCTGGAAAGAGAAGGTGACCATGAAAGTAAACACAGAGAGACAAAGGGTGTCACCCAAGTCTGGTTTCTGTCCTGCTGCCCGAGGAAGGTTTTGGACGGAAACCGTTTCTGGCTCTGTTGGGAAGGAAGCCCTGCCAGCCTTGCTCAGTGAGGTGTCAAGGACACCGCGGCACCTGCAAAGACCTTCTCCCTGGGGTTGGCGGAAGAACAGGAAAAAAAGGGGTGGTTTTCTTGCTGTTTCGTGGTATTTAAGGCTGCGCCTGCGTCCATTCCAGATCTTCCCAACCACGTGGGGGAAACCCCAAATTATGATGATAGCAAATGCTTGCACAGGGCTTGGGGCACCTCCAAGAGTGTTATGTGCACTATCTCATTTAATCCTCATAGTACATACCGTTATCAGGACCACATGGGGCCCAGAGAGGTTAAGTAGTGCATCTGAGGTCACACAGCCGGTGAGTGGGGGAGCTTTGGACCCAGTTCCCCAGCACGGGTCTGTTCCTAACCACCCAGCATGCTGCTGTCCAAGAAGCACAGGTCTACACCCATCAGGCCCCGGATAACTGCCCAGGGTCTCTGTACTAGAGTGAAAAATGCCCCCAGCCCACAATTTATGTCACTCCCCGGTACCTATGAATGTGGCCTTGTCTGGAAATAGGGTTGTTGCCGTTGTGATCAGGTGAAGATGAAGTCATACTGGATTGGAGTCAGTCCTTAAAAGGAGAGGGGAGTTTGGACAGAGACATGCAGGAAAAAGCCACGTGACTACAGAGGCAGAGATTAGAGAGTGGCAGCCACAAGCCCAGGACTGCCACGGATGCTGGCAACCACCTGAAGCTGGAAGGGGCCGGGAAGTATCCTCCCTGACAGCCTTAGGGAGAGCACGGCCCTGCCGCCACCCGAATGGGGAGGGCACACGATTCCTGTTGTTTTAAGCCACGAAGTTTGGGACGTTTTGTCCCAGCAGTGGCAGGAAGCTAACAGTCTTCTTGGCCTGTGTTTGGAGGGACATGTCTCCCACAGGAACAAGCACCCCTGGGAAGGGTCTGCAGTTAGTTGAACTGCAGGGAGTCTGTTGTTTCTTCTTGGAAAAGCTGAATTTTCACCTTTCCCCATCTGCTCAGAGATCTACAGGGACAGCCTTACCTTCCCATTGACTTCTGTTGCTGTGTCACTTGTGCTGTGTCACCTCTCTCTGTCTCTGATTCCCATAGTGGATTTTGTAAGCAAATAGACTGAGTTTGTTCTTATGCCTGGGACTGGGTAATTGATAAAGGAAAGAGGCTCTGCACCACTGGGGAGGCCTCAGGAAACTTACAGTCATGGGGAAAGGCAAAGGGGAAGCATGACACCTTCCTCGCAAGGCGGCAAGCAGGGGAACGAATGCAGCGGGACTACCAAACACTTACAAAACCATCAGATCTTGTGAGAACTCAGTCCCTGCCACGAGAACAGTATGGCGGAAGCCGCCCCTGGGATTCGATTACCTCCACCTGGTCTCTCTCCTGACACGTGGGGATTATGGGGATTCAATTCAAGATGAGATTTTGGGTGGGGATTCAAAGCCTAACCATATCATAGACCTAAAACACCTGCCCCCGGAGGCAGCTGTTATATCTCAGCGGATTAAGGTTTCAGAAACTGTTATGCAGTTACCAATGTTTTCTTTATTTAAGTTGGGCTAAGGATACGGTCTAAAGCTTTTCTTTTTCTTCTTTTTTGTCCCGTCGTCATCTGAAATTCTTTTATTTATTGGCTTGTTTGTTTATAGTCTGTCAAGACCCATGCTGGCTGATGGAACTTTCTGTGATGATGGAAATACAGCTATCAAGCACTTAAAATGTGGCTGCTCCCAATCAGGAACTGAATTTGTAATTTTGTCTAATCTAAATTGAAGGAGACACATGGGTTAGTTTCCTTTAGCTGCTGAAACAAATTATTTAAAAGATAGTGGCTTAAAACAACATATTTTATTCTCTTCAAGGTCTGGAGGTCACGGGTCTGCAGTGGGTCACACCTAAAAGCAAGCTGTTGGCAAGGCTGCATTTCTTCCAGGAGGCTCTAGGAGAACATCTGTTTCCTTGCCTTTTCCAGCATCTAGAAATCTCCTGCATTCCTTGGCTTGTGGCCTCACATCACTCCGACATTTGATTCCACAGTCACATCTTCTCTAACTCTGACTCCCCCGTGTCTCTCTTATAATGACTCTTGTAATCTTGGGCCAACCCGGGTCATCCAGGAAGATCTCCCATCCCAAGATTAATCACATCTGCAGAGCCCCCTTTGCTGTGTCAGGACACACAGGTTCCAGGGCTTAGGACCTGGACATCCTGGGGCCATGGTTCCATCTCCCACCATATGGGTCTACATGCTATTGTATACAACAGTGCAGATCTGGACTGGACTGCCATTTCCTAGGGAAACTGCTTCTGCCTTAATCTCCACAGTGCCCTGATTCAGGCACACAGTAGGTGCTCAATAAATGTGTTCAATTAATGAAAATTGAACATCGCTTCTACAACATGTTTGCTGAACAACATGTTGGGTTTAAATTCTGAGTCTGAGCTAAACTTTGCAAAATGGAGAGTTGTCATGCTTCCTTTAGGCTGGGCTGGGCCTTGGGCCCTGGTTCTGTTCCCTGTTTTGCTGTGTGACTTTAAGCAAGTTCCTGTGCCTCTCTGGTGTCAGCTCCCACATCTGTACAAGAGTGGGGAGGGAGGAAGCCGCCCTCCATGAACCACCTGCAAATAGCCTACGGGGAGTAGAGAAAACCAGGGTGCAGAAGCCATGGGGCTGGCCCATGGGCGAGGCCTTGAAGGAGGGGAACAGTCTGCCCCAAAACAAAAGCATATTCCAGAAAAATGGTGTGGGAGACCAGGAGGGAGATTCTTTGAGCCATCTGGGGAAAAGAACTTGGGGGACTGAAGTCAGTGACTTCAATGCCCTGCCATCTGCCTGGACAGTTCTCCCAAGCCATCTCTGCCTCTGCTCATCTTTCAAAACCCATTTCAAATGGCCCTTTCTTAAGGAAACCTTCTGTGATGCCCCCAACCCACCACTGACCCGCAAGAAGTACTCAGGGTCTCTGGGCCTTTCACATTTGCTGTGCTGCCCCCACTGCAGTGGAAAGCTATTAAATAGCTTGCCCCGAGTCACATGTGCCAGTGAGTGGCAGAGCTGGGATCTGACCCAGGTGGTCCTGTTCCAATATCTGTGCTCTTACTGGGCTGTGTATGCACATTCATCACACACACACAACACATGCACATCCCTGATAGCACACATATACCTGCACACACACACACACACACACACACATTCATCCTAATACACACATGAGCCTGCACACACACATTCATCCTAATACACGCATGCGCCTGCACACACACATTCATTCTAATACACATAGGCACCTGCACACACACATTCATCCTAATACACATATGAACCTGCACACACACATTCATCCTAATACACACCTGTGCCTCACACACACATTCATCCTAATACACGCATGCGCCTGCACACACACACATTCATCCTAATACACACATGCACCTGCACACACACACATTCATCCTAATACACACATGCGCCTGCACACACACATTCATCC
>CM052656.1:7127558-7219051 GCA_028533165.1 Leontopithecus rosalia | reverse complement strand
CTGTGCCTGCACACACACATTCATCCTAATACACACATGCGCCTGCACACACATATTCATCCTAATACACGCCTGCACCTGCACACACACATTCATCCTAATACACACATGCACCTGCACACACACATTCATCCTAATACACAGCTGTGCCTCACACACACACATTCATCCTAATACACACATGCGCCTGCACACACACATTCATCCTAATACACACATGCACCGGCACACACACATTCATCCTAATACACACATGCACCTGCACACACACATTCATCCTAATACACACATGTGCCTGCACACACAGACATTCATCCTAATACACACATGTACCTGCACACACACATATTCATCCTAATACACACCTGTGCCTGCACACATACACATTCATCCTAATACACACGTACCTACATACACATTCATCCTAATACACACATGTACCTGCACATGCACACGAGGTACACATCCTTAAGGACATGAATATACACACACAAACATGCACATATATACATAGCCACTTAGACGCAACGCACATGCACCCACATGTACATGCACACACAGACACCTCTGCATGAATACACTGTCTCACATCATTCCAGCCACACCCCACACACCCCCATGAGTATACACACAGGCACACACTTGTGCACACATATTTCTTCACACATCATGTACACCTGCATAAAACACATTCACCCCACACACATACATACAGACATGGCATATGACATATGGCATAGTCATTCACACATCCTATAATGTCCATTCTCATACACGTTCACACATCCATATTCGCACACACACAAGTATACACATACATACACATGACATACACACAAAACTTTTTCTGAGACAAGGTCTCACTTTGTTGCCCAGCTGGAGTGCAGTGGTGCAATCACAGCTCACCACAGCCTTGACTTCTTGGGCTCAAGCAATCCTCCCACCTCAGCCTCCTGAGTAGACAGGACTGCAGGCGCACATCACTATGCCTGGCTAATTTAATTTTTGTAGAGCCTGGGTCTCATTGTATTGCCCAGGCTGGCCTCAAACTCCTGGTCTCAAGCAATCCTCCTGCCTTGGCCTCCCAAAGCACTGAATTACAAGTGTGAGACACTGTGGCTGGCCCCACACTCATTTTCTTTTGTACAATGTGTGGCCACGTGACACATATGTATGCATATATGTACACACACACATCTAGACCAGATGCCGGCCTAGCACAAGCTTGCTCGCCTGCACACACACATATTACCTACTGGCCCCAGCCCAGCACACACACCCACAGGCGTGCACACACAGGCATGCACGAAGACCACCCATGCACACACCCTGTGTAGGAGCTACACCTGAATGTAAAATCTGTGGAAACACCATGCATGGCACATAAAACGTGTGTGTCCAAATCTTCACATGCACTGTCACAAACAGAAAACCATGTAACTCCAACAGGTGAACCAGGAAAGCCCCTGATTCCATTTTCCTGCATGCATACCCAGATACGCGTGTGCACAACAGACATGCCCAGACCCTTCTGCTCCCACTCTGTGTCCCTGTGCCCTTCTTGCCCACCCTCTCCTCTAAACACTCAGCGTGTTGGTGAGGCCTAGGGGCAGACAGCACTGCCCTGTGGTCTTGGATGATGTCAAGGAGGAGGAACAGACAGCTGCCTGGCCTCACCTGCCAGGAAGGGGGACAGCGGGCAGCACAGTGGGAGCACTGGAGGAAAGTGGAGTCCAATCCCAGTCCCGGGCTCAGGGCCCCACCTGGTCTGGCCCCAGACACCCTGATCACACTCTTCCTGATGCTGGTTGCTGAGGCCAGATGCAGACCCAACACACTCCAGGGTACGCAGAGGAGACCGGGAAGCCGAGGAAGAGTACGAGATCTTTGCTTCACCCTGAAGCCCCCCGTCTGGCCGTGCTGAGCAGACAGGAAGATGACAGCGCAGTGTAGGCTGGTGGGGACGCCTGCCCGTCCAGGCTCCCACGCAGCAGATGGCCAGCCATCTGCAGGCCCCTCCTCCTCCTCTCCCCCTCCCTCCTCCCAGCGTGGCCAGGCCTGGTGCTGGGGCGAGGCTGCTCGAGGCTGGCAGAGTGTGTTGGAGGCATGTGCTGCCTGGCAAGCAGGCAGGCAGGCTGGGAGGCTGCTGCTCCGAGAGAGGCGTCCAAACACACAGGCAGGCACAGCCTTCTGCGCCGCCCTACCCCTCTCCCCATACTGTAGGCACCTGGGTTCCAGGAGATTCTGGGGCTTCAGGAACAGAACAGTCCTTCATCCCAACATTCATCCAACAAACATTAGGTGCTTACTAAGTGCTAGGCACTGGAGATACAGGAATGCACACCTACTATGGTTGAGCACCTACTATGTGTGAGACACATTTTCGGGAACCATGGATACAACCATGAGCTAAAGGAGTCCATTAGATGCCTGCCCTGTGTCGGGCACTAGGCTGATGACAGCAGTGGTGGAATAAATGCTTAGTGAGCACCTACTGTGTGCCAGGAGCTGGTCTGGGTATTGGGAATACAGCAGTGAACAAATTATTTGTTGAGCAACTACTGTGTGCAGACACATTTCTAGGTCCAGAGACTAGAAGAGCAAGCAACAGCGTTCTTTACTGCACACCTACTATGCACCAGGCTGTATGTGTTCCAGGCACTGGGGATACAACAGTGAATTTATTGAGCACCTACTGTATGCCAGACACATTTCTAGGCACTGGGGATAGAATAGTGAGCAAACTATTTGTTGAGTACCTACTGTATGCCAGACCCTGGCTGGTGACCAAGAAAGTCACCGTCCCCATTCTCACACAGTCTCCCGGGTAAGCAGCGGTGACTACATGATACCTCGGGCAGAAGTAAGGTTGGGAGGGAAGGACAGTGGCATTCTCACCGGCTTCATTATTTTAGATGGAGGTAGTCAGGGAAGACCCCTCTGAGGAGGTGTCTTGGAGCAGGGATCTGGCTGTTCCGGCAGAGGGAACAGCCAGGGTGAGGTTTCCAAAGGGAGAACGTGCTTGGGGTGCCCTAAACAGCCCAGAGGCCCTGCTGGGGGAAGGGCAGGAAACTGGTGGGTGATGATGGGTAGGGTAGGACCCGGGTGGGGAGTCTGGGGATCCTGAGGCCTGGGAGGAGGCCCAGGGCTTGCCAGTGGGGGCGGGGGTGTCATGAGCATGTAATTATGACAATGACCTTGGGTGCAGGAAGCGCCCCCCCAGGCCAAGCCTCTGCCGAGGGGGGTATCAGCATTTGCCCCACTGACCCTGGGACGCCAGCCCCATCATGATGCCCATTTCACAGGCAGGAAGACTGAGGACATGGAGATCAGCCCGGATGAGAAATTGGGGCCTGGGGCCTGCCTCTGCGTGCTCCTGATCCATCCGAGGGCAGGCCGGGGAGACAGGCTCCCTCAGCCCAAGCAGGTGCCACTGCCCTGTCCCCACCAGGCCACGGACAGCTGGGCTCCCCGTCAGCTCCAACTGAGCTGTGGCCTCTGAGGGCAATGTCCCTGGCCAACCTTCTGCTGGCGTCTGAAGCTGTCAGCCTTGATTCCCGGCGGGCTTAGTCACCCCATACAAGTGACATTTATTTATTCCCTCACATGGGAGCGTGGAGAGAATTAATTATTTAGCACCAAGGAAGCACTTTGAACATGAAAGTGCTGAGGAGGGCTGACATTCCAGAGAATAATGTTCCCTCCTGCCGACCCGCCCGCGGCTCAGGATGGCAAGGATGGCAGCGCTCTCAACCCCCAGGGTCCCACGATGGGGGCGGAACCCCCTCCCACCCACCATGCCAGGACGAGGAGGGGGCCGGGGGTGGGGTGGGGAAGGCTCTGAACTTAGCAATTTTCTTTCTGTAAAAGAAGGGAAGAGAGGGAAGGAAAGAGGGAGGGAGGGAGGGAGGGAGGGAAGGCGGCAGGGAGCGGTGGGGAGGGAGGGAGGGAGGAAAGGGAGAGGAGACAAGAGAGGGAGGTAACGCACACACTTCCAGCCGCTGCACACGGGGCGGGGCGAGCTGAAGGCAGAACAGAACTGAGTCACAAGGACGTCATTATGGCTCAGAAAGCATTTTCTCTCTGCTTATTTCCCAAGGTCTTCAAAACACAGGGACAGTCAGCACAGCCCCATTTCACAAAGAGGAAACTGAGGCTCAGAGAAGAGCATCACCTTGCTTGAGGTCGCACAGTGTGGCCACAGTCACTGGGAACTAAATATGTGTGTGTGCGCGCTTGCATGTGTGTGTGTGTGCATGTGTGTGCGTGTGTGCACGGGCATCTGTGTGCATCTCAGGGATAGCCCTGTGTGAATGCAGCTGCCAGGATTCTCATCTACGGCAGGAAAAGTCCCAAGTCCCAGCTCCCCAGGCACCGGAATCCCCAGGGCACATGACACTGGCCACACCACAGCAGAGGCCAGCAGAGACCGGGGCCAGTCCTTGACGCTGAGCATCTCTGAGGACTCCCACGTGGGGGCTTCCTCCAGCCCACCCACCACCTCCGGAAGGAGAGACCCGGGTGGGGTGGGGAAGCAAGGGATGGGGGATTAAGAAACAGTCTGGCCGGGAGTTGGAAGTTCAAAGTTTGATTGACTCCATATTTACCCAAAGGAAATCCATCAGGCTGGAAATAGACAGCTGGAGCCGGAAGCGCCCAAGTTCGCCATCCCTGCAGGTTCCATGGTGTTTGCTCCCATCTTCAGAGAGAAAAAGGCTGGGGGGCGGCACACTTAAGCTCCCTCTAAGTCAGAACCAGGACACCCTAGCAGAAGAAGAGACTTGGAACTTGGAGGTCTCAGGGGTGTCTCCATGTTTTCTCCTGCCCCATGGTGCCAGCTACATCTGATTCACCTCCACTCACCCTGGTGGCCAGGACCATGACTGCATTCAGTAGGCACCCAATACATGCATGCTGAGGGGACCTGATGTTATTTGAGGGCCCCTATAAAATGAAATCGAAAAGAACTGGGGGAAGCAGAGGCCTTGCTTAGGCAGGTACATAACCTCTGGTGCCTCAGTTTCCCTATCTGTAAAATAGGAGCAAAATAGGAGGATCCTAGCGCTTATTCCCAAGGAGCTTAAAACTGCAGCTGGCCCGCGTTACGGACTCCTTCAGCCCAAGCTATCATCAGCGACCAGCGCTGGCCACAGCCCCAACAGACACTTGATCTTCACAGCAACCTGTGTGCAGGTCCCTGTGGGCCCATTGTATTTATTTATTTAAGAGACAGGGTCTCACTTTCGCCTAAGCCAGAGTACAGTGGCGAGATCACGCTCTGCAATCTTGACCTCCTGGCCTCAAGCGATCCTCCCACCTCAGTCTCCCAAGTACCCGGGACTACAGGCACACGCCACCACACCCGGCTAATGTTTTTATGATTTGTAGAGACAAAGGAGCTACCCAACCCCAGAGAGACTGAGTAACTTGTCCAGGGTCACACAGCTGGTCTCAAACTCCTGGCCTCAATTGATCCTCCCGCCTAAGCCTCCCAAAGCTGTTTTGTTATTAGTACTGTTCAGAGGATGACACCGAGTCCCAGAGAGATAAAGTAACTTGCCCAAGGCCACCCAGCTAGAAAGTGCCTGGGCTGGATTCAAGCCTGTCACCTGCCCCTGCCTCCCAGACAGACAAATGGCTTAGACAAGAGGGCAAGGGTTTCCCTGGTAAGAGGAGGCTGGCCTCGAGGACCCCCGGCTCAGACTGCCAGAGTCTCTTGATGCAAATCGGGACCCCGGGGTGGCCTTGAGGCCTCCCTGCAAGGCCACCCTCATAGAACATAACCGAATGCTGTGTGCCTTGAACCAGAAAATGCTCCCGGCTGTAAATTAGGAGGCCGCCCATGGGCACAAGGCCCTGCGGCCGCCTCTGCTGCCCTGGGCCAGGACGGTGGAGGCCCCACAGGCTCCTCGGACAGCTGGGAAGCCTGCTGGAGGCTGCTGCCATGGCGACCGTGCCGGCTGCCCTCACTCTGCATGGGCCTCATCCTGCCTCTCCCGGGCACAGGATGGGCGGGGGCTCAGCCAGCCGCCTCTCCCTCCTCCTCCCTCCCCTGGGGTCATCTGGGGGTCCTGAGAGCTGCCCGCCCATCCGCAACCCAGCAGGGCAAAGCCAGCTCGAAGATGCCCCTCTCTTAATAAGAAGGAATGCCAGCTGGCACGCATGGAGCACTGAGCGCCTTAGCGGTATTGGTGGCTGAATTCACAGCAGGTGAGAAGGCTGAGGCTCAGAGGCAGCGCTGCTTGCCCAGGACAAGCAAGAGCAAAGATGGGCTTCCACGCTGGGCTTTCTCACCCCAGAGCTCTGTGGCAGAGGGCAGTGCAATGGCGAAGGCATGACCTCAGGAGCAAGACAAGCTGCGTGACCCTGGACAAGTCACTCGCCCTCTCTGGGCTTGGGTATTCACTTTGGCCAAATGGGGCGAGAGTACCTGCTTCCTAGAGTCCTCGAGAGGATTCCGTCTGCTAATGCACGTAAAGCACTCACAGCAGGGACAGGCACAGAGCGGGCACTGGGCCTTGGCCTCACTGTCTCCCAAAAGCAGGTGCTGGGGTGAGGTGTGTAGACACAGGCTTCAGGGGAGGCTGCACGGGGAGACTGGACAGGGCCGGGAAGGAAGCCAGGCCGAGGTGTCGCTCTAGCCAATGTCCCAGCCTCAGCCGGGTGTGGGTGTGAGGAGCACCCAGGGTGTCCCGCCCCAAGGCAAGGTTCACATTCTCGAAACTGGACACCCAGGAGCTGCCCCAGGGAATGACAGCCATGGGGCGGGCCAGGCTCTGGGATGCGGGGCCCACCCACCGCCAGGAGCCCTGGAGCAGCCCGGGAAGCGAGGTGAAAGGACAGGCAGGAGCAGGCTGGAGAGAAGGGACAGAGGAATGTCACTTAGAGGCCGGGCCGCGGGTGGAGCCCTGATGGCACTCGTCGCTCAGCCCGCGTTGCCCGTTGCTATTTTAGGATCTACTGCCTGCAGATGTCCCCTGTCCCCTCCGTAACAAACCTGTCTGACCACTGGAGCTGCCCTTGTTCTGCACGGAGAAGGCCAGTGGTTTGGCCAAAGCCACAGGGCCTGGGGCAGGGAGCCAAATCTCCAGGCCCCAGGTCAGTTTTTCACTGGCCCAGGTGGCCTGGGCATGGTGGCCACGTGCAGGGCCTGGAGGAGAAGGTGGCCCAGGAGGCCGTGAGCAGCTTGAGGGCCTGGGGCACTGGAGCAGGCTGTAGCAGTCAGGATGCCTTGGGCAGCAAGTAAGAGAAAAATCCCAATTCCAACAGCTTTCCCGATGAGCAGGAATTCTTCCCCGGGACAGGAGGTTCCGGGGCAAAGGCACTGCGGGGCTGGTGACTCCACATCTAATTGCCGGCATCGGCACCCGCCGCTTCCTCCTCTCTCTTCTGCCACTCCTCGGTGTTGGGACTCCCCTCATAGCCCCATAATGGCTGTGACAGATCCGGTCATCACATTCCAACAGGACAGAGTGCAGCCAAAGACGAGGCAGCCAACCCTTCCTCTTTTGCTTTTTTTTCTGAGACGGAGTCTCACTCTGTTGCCCTGGCCGGAGGCAGTGACACGCTTTCGGCTCGTAGCAACCTCTGCCTCCTCAGCCTCCCAAGTAGCTTGGATTGCAAACGTGCGCCACCACACCCAACTAGTTTTTATATTCTTAGTAGAGATGGGGTTTCACCATGTTGCCCAGGCTGGTCTCGAGCTCCTGACCTCAGGCAGTCCGCCCACCTCGGCCTCCCAAAGTTCTGGGATTAAAGGCCTGAGCCCCTGCCTGGCTCTCTGTTTTTAAAAAGCAGGTAGGCTGGGTGTGGTGGCTCAGGCCTGTAATCCCAGCATTTTGGGAGGCCAAGGAGGATGGATTGTTTGAACCCAAAAGTTCAAAATCAACCTGGACAACATGGCGAAACTTGTCTCTAGCAAAAGCAGTACAAAAATTAGCCAGGCATAGTGGCACATACCTGCACTCCCAGCTACTCAGAAGACCCTATCTCAGAAAAAAGTTAATAAACAGGTAGGAGCAGGTGAGCCTTCCCTGTCAATTCCCCAGTGACCTCCCCTTCACAGCGCACTGGTGAGGGTCAGGCCACATGAATCCCTAGGAAGGGGATGGGGTTGCTGCGACTGGCTTAGCCTAGGATCAGGAAACAGGGGCTCATAGGCCCCAAGCCTGTTTTTGGAAATAAAGATTTACTGGTGCCAGCCACATTCTTTTTTTTTTTTTTTGAGATGGAGTCTCGCTCTGTCACCCAGGCTGGAGTGCAGTGATACCATCCGGGCTCACTGCAACCTCCACCCGCCGTGTTCAAGCAATTCTCCTGCCTTAGCCTCCCGAGTGGCTGGGATAACAGGCACAAACCATGCCTGGCTAATCTTTAAATTTGTTGTAGGGATGAGGATCCTGCTATGTTGCTAAGGCTGGTCTTGAACTCCTGGGCTCCAGCAATCCTCCCGCCTCAACCTCCTACGCTGCACACTCTTCTTTTTTCATATTGTCTGTGGTTGCTTTTGTGTGACAATAGCAGAGCTGAGGACTATCCTTGGGAGAATGACTCAAGCTTTACAGAGAGAAAGTTTGCCGACCCCTGGCTGGACTAACCCAGAACTATCCCTGACCTGGCCTGAGTCGTGTTCCCTGAGGGATGAAGGAACACCGGGCAGTCTGTGAGCCCCGTAGGGGAGGAGGTGGTGGCTGGCCTGGCTGCTGCCAGTCGTCCTGCCAACAAGCGTGGCCCCAGACCAGCAGCATCCGCCCCACATGAGAACCGGGTCTTGGGTCCCACCCCAGCCTATGAAACCAGAACCTGCTTCCTAACTGGATCCCCAGGGACCGTCCCTCACTAAATGCAGCATGTTAGCCTCTGGGGCTGTTGTAAGGAGGTACTATGAACTCGGAGGCTTAAAATCTCAGATCTGTGTGTTTCACAAGGCAAAAAACAACAACAAAACCCACAGGTCTGGAGGCCGGAAGCCTGCAACTCAGGTGCCAGCAGGGCCCCGATCCCTCCGAAGCCTGGGCGGGATTCTCCCCTGCCCCTTCCAGCTCCTGGTGGCTCTTGCAATGCTCGACATTCCTGGCTTTGCACTCCAGCCTCTCCTCTGCCGCCGCGGAGTTTCTGCCTATCTCCCCTTTTCCTATAAGGGCTCATTCATCTTGGATTAGAGTCACGCTAATGACCTCATCTCAGCGTGATCACATCTGCAAAGACTCTATTTCCAAACAGAGTCACATCCACAGCTACCAGGGGTGAGGACCTAGACATGTGTTTCAGGAAACACAACCATACCTGTGACATGTGACATGTGAGCGATCCCACCACCACACATGGGTGAACTGGGACAGACGGGCTTGAGCTTTCAGGGAGGACAGGGCTGGGGGAGGGGCGGCTCCAGCTTCCCTGCCTTCTCAAGCTCCCAGAGCTAGCCTCCTGGGAAGCAGCACGGTGGAAGCTTCACGAACGTAGCTGGCCCAAGGCTGGCTCAGGGAAGTCATCTCTAGCCCTCATCTCCTACCAGGCCAGAGCTGCTCCTGGGGCCTTCCAGGCTGGACCACGAGTGCCCTCAGCAGGTCTGGCACTGGGTGAGGCGAGTCAGGCATCCCAGGTGCCCCTCTGCCCTGGCACCGAGCGTGCTTGCCTTCCAACATTTGGTGCCAAGGGCCTGCCTTGCTCATGCTAGCCCAGTGCTCATCTCCAAAGCCTGCTCCGGGCCTCTGCTCCCCAGCCATGGCCAAGTGGCCGGCGGTCCCAGCCCCTGCACTTACTGCAGAAGCGCCATCTTCTCCATGAAACTGAAAACACCCAGCAAATGCACCCTGAGCAGGCTTCTTTGCTTTGCATGTAACGGGTGCTTAAAACTGGCGAGCTGAGTGTACGAGGAAGTCAACACCTGAATCCAGATCTGTACAGCGACCGACAAGGCCCCACGTGTTCTAGCCCGCCCTCCTTACCAGCCTCATTCCCACCGTCCTCCTCCTGAACCTCTAGTTTCCATTTCCGTGCCAAGCACACTATGGCCCCAGGGCCTTTGCACCTGCTGCACCCTCTGCTGGAAAGCTCCTCCCTGCAGACACGCCCATGGCTGCTTCTCTTACTTGATTTAGATTTCTGTGCAGATGACATCACCTCTTCAGAGGTAAACCACACTCTTTCACCCCCTCACTTTCTATCCAATCAAAGAATTTTATCATCTACGTAGAACTCACTACATTCATTTATCTATCTACCTGGCATGCCCTGAGTACCTAGAACGGCACAGAGCACATAGTAGGTGTGCAGTAAAAACGGGCTACTAGGCTGAGAGAGTCCCCTCCTCACCCCCATCCGGCTGAGCTCTTAGCAAACACTCAGAAGCCTCCAGGCCCCTGTATTAAGGCCTGGCAAGCCTCGCCCTGCTGTGGAATTTTCCAGATGGGGCTGTTTCTTTGTGTGTCAACAGAGCGCTTAATCTCTGCTCATCACATTGGGCAGGAAGGAGCCTGCTTCTTTGTGGAACTTCTGTCCCAAAGCCGCCAGGTAACATGAGCGGGGCCTCTGGGGTCAGGGGTGGCATTCCTCCTCACCCCAGCCTCAATAAATGTCCAGGCGCCCTTCCAGCCCCTGCCAGGCAGCTGCCTCTGCCCACAGCCCTGGCCGCAGGGCTGAGCTGCCCACCTGCATGGACTCCTAAACTGCAGGCCGGCCCCCGCAGGAGGGGTGAGGGGTCAAGAGTCTTAGAAACTTTCTGCATATTTTCCCTTTAGAAACAGCATCCTTCATTTTCCTTGTTAAAAATGGACACATGTAATCCACATGCACTGGTTGTAAGAAATTCCAAAACCTCCTTTGGAAAGAGATCCTCTCCCCCAAGGCTGTCCCGGTTGCACAGATGATAAGCAGAGTAAACAAGGCTGGACGCTGGTGCTTCCCTAACTGCGGGGACCACAGCAACCCTCCAAGGCTTTTACTATTATCCCCATTCCACAGACAGGGAAACTGAGGCTCAGAGATGGCCGGGGCCAGCACACGGGGGAGGGAGGTCAAGCCCACTGGCTTTGATCAAAGTGGTTGCAGGACTACTGAGCCATATCCCTCCCGCCTCTTTGTAGATTTCTTGATTTCATTTTTACGTGTTTGTGTGGCTGTTTGTACCATTTCCTGTGTATTGTTCTGTGACTCGCTTTCTTCATTTAACATGTCTGGGAAATCATTTCATGACAGACAGGCATAGATCACCTCATTCTTTTTTTTTATTTTTGAGATGGAGTCTTGCTTTGTCACCAGGCTGGAGTGCAATGGCAGGATCTCAGTTCACTACAACCTCTGCCTCCTGGGTTCAAGTGATTCTCCTGCCTCAGCCTCCCAAGTAGCTGGGACTACAGGCACACACCACCACACCCAGCTAATTTTTGTATTTTTAGTAGAGACAGGGTTTCCCCATGTTGGCCAGGCTGGTCTCGAACTCCTGACCTCAAGTGATCCACCCATCTCAGTCTCTCATAGTGCTGGGATTACAGGCGTGAGCCACTGTGCCCGGCCAGTCACCTCATTCTTTTTAATGCCTGTTTCCTAGCCTCTGCCACACAGCACAGAGCCATTCTAACTGTTGGAGTCAAAACGGTTCCATCTGATCATCTTACATTCTCTGGACATCATTTATTTGAATGTGCGCAACAGTCTGTATGTGATGCAGTGAGCACTTTTGGGAAAACCAGTCACACCGGGGCGGGTTGGGCAGGAGGGCTGAAGTGCCCTGTGTCAGGCCAAGTCTGAGATGGTGGAGGTAGAGGAAATGAAAGCAGCCCCAGTACTGTGTCCAGAATGGTCCCAGCTCCAACGAGGCTGTGAAGGCAAAATTCTCGGCCATCTTCATGCCCAAGGACTCCAGAGATCAAACCTTCAAAGCGCTGTGGCTCGGTCCCTGAACAATG
Source organism: Leontopithecus rosalia (assembly GCA_028533165.1). Taxonomy (NCBI): domain Eukaryota; kingdom Metazoa; phylum Chordata; class Mammalia; order Primates; family Cebidae; genus Leontopithecus; species Leontopithecus rosalia. Next base: position 7,207,145 of record CM052656.1, on the reverse strand, counting down.
GTGCAGGTAATTCACAAAGCAACCCTCCGCACACCACAGTTTGCTCCAGTCTCCAAAGCAAGTCCTGCTCAGAGTCCCCCCCGCACCCTGGAGCAGAGGAGGAGAAGCCAGGCCTCTCTCCACTTCAGGGAGTGGACGCTTTTTGGGAGCTGGCATAAAGGGAATAAGGAGGGCAGGAGTTGTCACAAAGTCAAAATGAAGCTGCTAACAGCACGGCTCTGTCTCCCAGGAGTGACGCAGCCAGGGAAAACCAGAATATTGTTCTGAGCGTCAGAATCTGCAGAGCAGCCTCCAGGATTTGGATCTTATCCGGCTTAAACGAGCCAAAACATTCCAGCATCTTCCTGGGGTTCCTGGTGAAGGGCGTATTGTCTTTTCGCTTTGGCCTTTGTTTTTGAGAGCTCTGAAGAGGCGCCCAGGAGGTCAGCAGAAGCAGCGGCTTCCTTCCCCAGGACAGTGTTCAGGCAGCCTCAAGATGCCTCCCAGCGCTCGCCTTCTGCAGTCACCAAACCTGCACTGCGGGCATGCTGGCTGCCACTGAGAGGCTCAGAGAACACCAGGACCCCAGCAGGAGGAAGAAAAACGCTGCTCAGGAGAATCCTCCCCGCACCTCGCGCTGGAGGGCCAGGCACAGCAGAGTTTATCATCATCAGGAGCGAGTTAACTTTGAACAGGGGAGAAATGCTTTTAGAGTAATCGTATTAGCCCTGGATTCCGGAATGCCTCTTCCGTTCTTTTATGCAGCATTCCATGCAGCCTGGTGCCCTCCGTAGAGCAAGGGGAGACTGACTGGTTTGCAGGTGGAGGAAAGGGTGAGACACTTTTAGCTCCTGGTTTGATTCGTGAGAAAGTTCGCCAGGTGATCCTGGAGCGGGACCGTTCGTCTTGCGGAGTTTGCCAGGGCTCCGCGGTGCCCCTGGGTACACGCTGAGTGCATACGTGAGTCCAAAGTGGGCCGTCTACAAAGCAGGATAATTGGACCTGGGTCAGTCTTCAGCCCTGATGGGGACTGGGAGAATAGGGAGGGGAAGGACACCAGCCAACTCGTATCTAGTTCTTCCCGTGAGCTGGACGAGGTCCCGGGCACTTCGCATGTACTGCCATTTAACTTGAATAATGACCCAACAACGTAAGTACTAACGTGATCTCCATTTTACAGACGGGGCAGCGAGGCACAGAGAGGTCAAGTAACTTGCCAAGGTCACATAGCTAGAAAATTGCCCGTCTGGGGCGCCCCAGCTCCGTGGCAGTGAAACGAATGCAGTCGTGATCGTCATGATGACATCACTCCTTATCCTTGTCTGATGAGTCCGCGTGGGGGATCTTGGAAGGCTCCTTACAGGAAGTGGAGACAGACTCCAAGGTGAGGCTTTCCTTGAAGGAAGCGTGGGAGTCTAACTGGCAGCTGGGGCAGAAACACTGGTGTGGCAGGATGGGCGGGTGCGGAGGCTGGGGAGGCTAGGGGAGGGAAAGGGGCTGCTGGTGGGAAAACTGTGGAGCCAGAGCTTGGTGCGGGTGAAGACCCAGGCATACAGTCAGTGCTCAATAAATGGCAGCTTGGACATTCACTGGAGGCCAGGAGTTAATATCTGGGCCGCTCTTTCCTGGCTGGGGTCCAGCATCCAGCACCCTCTGTGATTCCAGGAGCCACGCCTACCCCCAGGGCAGGGTCCTGATTGGTCCAAGATGATCACGCCCCTAACCAGAGATTTGGTCTGGTCATGGTCATGTGACACAGTTTGACCAACTGCTGTCAAGACTCTAGGAATGCTTTTTCTCACCCTCAAAAAGCAGCTCTCCATCCAAGAAGGCCCTTGTGTGAGTCAGCTATTGCTGCATAACAAAATGCCCCCACACTTAGCCTCTGGGAACAGTTATGTATTTTCTCAGCTTCTGTGGGTCTGGAACTTCGGGGGTGGGGGGTGGTGGGAGGCACTTACTGGGAGGTTCTGGCACAGGGTCTCCCATGGAGTCTCCAGCAGTGGAAAGGTCAGCTGGGGTTGCAGTCATCCGAAGGCTCCCGTTCAGTATTTCTCCCTCCATCTGGAGGGCTTCAGAGGTCGGCTCGCCCAGTCCCAGCCTGCAGGGCACAGCCCTTGGCTTTTTCCTGACACACGAGTCCCAGCTCAAACATTACCTCCTCTGAGAAGCCTTCCAAGATCATCTTATAAACAGTGGTCCCTCCCTGCCCTGCCAGTGACTCGTATCCTTTCCCCACCCGCCTTACTGCCATTTTTCTCTCCTTTATAATTGATGTCTCTGTTGGTCTCCCTACCCCTCACTTAAATGTACATTCCAGACTGTTGCCTGTCTTGTCGTCTGCTAGGTTTCCTAGAGTTTAGCATAGTGCCCATATGTAGTAAGTGCTCAATTAAAGATACGTCTATGTTAAATGAATGCATGAATGAAGAAATGAGTGTGTGGATTTAGCAGCTGTAGAAGTGGTCTAGGACATTAGGCAACCCTGAAGAACCACAGAAAAGGTTAATAACTGTCTCTGTGTGTGTGTCTGTCTGTCTTTCTCCCTCCTGTCTCCTCTGCTCTGTCTCTCTATCTCTCCCGTCTCTTTCTGTCTCTCCCTGACACCCCCGCTGTCAGCGTCCCACCACAGCACACACCCACTCCTCCAGCTGCCTGTATCCAGGTCCCCCTCTAAGTCTCACATTCAGAGCCCCCAGATTCAACCTTCTCTGCTTTGCTTTCAAACTGGCTTCTCCAGCCCCACCCCCACCTCCTCCATCCTGTGCCTGGCAGCTCTGGGAGGCCACCTGCAGAACCAGAATGGCACAGGACTGGGAGTCAGGCAGACCTGGCCTGTGCTGAGGACTTCCCAGCCATATGAGCTCAGTGAAGTCACCTCCCTGTTATGAGCCCCAGTTTCCTCATCTGCACATGGCGCAGTGAGACCACCCAACGTCAAGGGCGCATGACCTTCCTGAGCGTGAGCATGGGGTTACTCTGGAGACAGAGTGACGTCGGGGTTGCCTGTGACAATCCCCCCCCACTCCCCAGAAGCCCGCAGCGACTCCAGTTCTCTCAAGTTTGCCTGGGCAACCGCCCCTCCTCTGCAGCTGCTCCCCAGAGAGTGTGAATGCTTAAACGGCCAATATTTTCCCCAGCTCAGCACAAAGCACCGTCATTGTAGGGCGGCCAGGAAGGGCTGTTAGCTTGATTGGGTTCTTTTTCATCTCCACATCAGCTGTTAAGCAGCTCAGCTCATGCAGGGGAAGCTGCCTCTTGACTGCCCAGGGCTGGCGTGGGGCTTGGAGGAGCACTTAAAACACAGCAAGAATGTGCCCCATTGCACACCCCCTGAGGCCAGACTCTTGAAACTCCCCCTCACCCAGCTCCAAACCAGCAATAGCTCTGGATTCCCACCCCCGGAATCGATCCAGAGCCCCTCCTCCTCCCCCCACATGCTGATGGGTTCCCCAGCATGGCCACACCCCCGTTTCCTCCCAGAGCTCTCCTTTCTATTTGAGGAAGAGATTTTTTTTTTCCCAAAGTCCTCCTGATGCGCTGGAGGTAGGGGAAGGGTTCCTTTCAAACACATTGGTAACTGCGTCTGCTTCCTATGGGAGGCGACAGAACTCATTTCAGTGGGAGCATGAATCCCTACATCACCCTCCTCTAATAGAACAAATAGAGCAAGACAGCAAGTTCTGAGTGTTAGCCACAAATGCACTCAATTTGGTCTCAGGGAAACCCTAAGAAAAAGGCATTAGCTGCTGCCTTCCCATTGTACAGACCAGGTCACAGAGGGTAAGTGACATGTTTGAGGTTGCACAGCCAGTGACGGGAGGGGCTGCCATTGGAACTGAGACCTTCTGCTTCCCTGAGCCTGCTCGCAAAGGGAAGGGAAAGGTGGACAAGGCCCGAGGCCAGTTCCTCTGTGAGGCCAGGACACGTGGAAAGAATAGGGTCGGCTCCTCAGCAGGACGCTGGAGCAAGGCTTTGGAAGTGAGAGGGGAGCCAAGCTTGGGAGGGGCCTGGATAGGAAAGTCTGGGAAGCAGAATTTCCCGGAGAGGCTGAGAGGAAGGGAGTGGAAAACAGGAAAGTTGGAGAATCTTAAAAACAAACAAAAAAAAAGGCGGAGCATGTGTGAGCTCCGTTCTCCTCAAATCTTACCAAAGTCCTATGCACCCAGAAATAATCCAGGCTAGGGGATGGGGAAGAGGAAGCACAGAGAGCTGGGCAACCAGAGATGGAAACCCAACTTTTAGAATTTTATCATTCTGCGCCAGGCGTGGTGGCTCACACATGTCCCAGCACTTTGAGAGGCCAGGTGGGTGGATCACCTGAGGTCAGAAGTTCGAGACCAGCCTGGCCATCATGGTTAAATCCCATCTGTACTAAAAATACAAAACTTAGTAGGGCATGATGGTGCATGCCTGTAATCCCAGCTACTTGGGAGGCTGAGGTACCAGGATCACTTAAACCTGGGAAGAGGCGGAGGCTTCAGTAAGCTGAGATCACACTACTGAACTCCGGCCTGGGTGACAGAGCAAGACTCCATCTCAAAAAAAAAAAAAAAAAAAGAATTTTATCATTTTTTTTTTTTTGAGATGGGGTCTTGTAACTAAAATGTCTAGGGTGGACTTCAGGCATGGCTCGATTCAGGAGCTTAACCAACACCATCAGTCCTTCCATATCTTGGTGCTGCTTTCCTCTAGGCTGGGTTGTCTCTCAGGCAGCTTCAGGCACATCTCACCAGCACAGAAACTCTACAAAAAGAGATCTGACTCAAGTGGTTCCATAAAAAGTCTCAGGGAAGATTCTCATTGGCCCAGCCTGGTTACATGATTCCCTGAACCAACTGCTGTGGTGACGGGGCAGAGTCTGCCCCACCCAGACCACAGGAGGGAAGAGAAGGAAAGGATTCTCCCCTGAAGGGATGTGGTAGGGGGACTTTCCTCCCAGAAAGAGAGCCTGGGCAGGGAGAGCCATAGATGGCTGCTGCAGGGCTGAGTTCCCTGTCTGGGGCCACCAGGTGAGGAGAAGGGAGGAAAGGACAGTTGTAGGACAGACTCCAGCAGTGAGGCTGGGAGGTTCCGAGCCAGCACTCAATGCCTTGAGGGATGAAGATGCGCGCCCCAGCCGTCCATGCTCACCTGGAACTACACAGAAATCCTTCGGGGGTTACTGGGCTGTCCGCAGAATGGGCAAGAAGAGAGATGCCTAGAAAGTAAAGAACAGAGAGGTTGAACAGTAACCGGCCTCAGCTTCCCTTTCTGTGAAATGGGTTCAAAAACAGCACCGACCTGACAGGGCTGTGAAGGGGAAAGTGGTCGGTAGCTCTGAAGGGCTCAGAACGACAGCATAGGAAAGGTGCAATGGACATCTAATTCTTTGCTAACCCAGCCACACAGAACTGGCCCGGCCCCACTGCTGTACCTCTGCCTAGGCCTTTTCCTCTGCCACCTTCTCAGCCACATCCGGTCCTTCTCCGTGAAGCCTTCCTGGAATTCCTAGTCTGCTCTGACCCCCTGGAGCCCACAGACCTGGGCAGTAGACCCAGCTCTGCTCCTCCACCCTAAGAAGGTGGCTCCGCCTCTCCGAGCCAGTTTTCTCTTCTGGAAAAGGTGGATAATTAAAAGCACATGGGAGGGTACTAGTGCACTCTGAGCAGCACTGAGGGGCTGTGGTTTCTCTGGGGTTGGGGTCCCCTCCCTGGCATCACTCAGTGCCTTGGGGAAACCCTGTCTGTAATGCTGAAAGACTCAGATTGGGGTTCTCAAGATTCAGAGTAGACTCAAGATCTAACTCAATAGGCTGTGTGACAGTGAGCAAGTCACCTTCCCTCTTTGAGCCTCAGTTTCCCCATGGTAATCCATTTCTCTTCAAGCAGTTTTGAAGCCGGCAGGAGCCTCTGACGCAGTGCCTAGGACAGGCAGATATTCCATCAATGGGCGTTCTCTCTTCCCCTGGCTACCAGCACAAATGCCACCTTCTCTGAGCAGTGTTCCCTGATTGCCAGCTGCAGCAAGCTCGGCCTGGCCTCTTGCCTGCACAGTGAGCTCCTTGGAAGTTCGGATCAGGTTCCCAGTGCCTTTAGAGTCCCCAGGACCTGGCACATGCCTCTGTAAATAGCATTCTGGAGATTTTGAGATTGATGACAATGATCAGGATGATTTTTTAAATGTCATTTGAGACCTCCCAGGTCTCCTTAATCTTTCTCCTGCTTTAATTTTAGTTTAACTTGGCTCGAACTTACCTTCAGATTGTCTTGCCCAAGGATGCAACTATAAACAAAGTCACGAGTCCTGGCCCGGAGCCAGCTCTGCCAGGCGAGGCTCTGTGTGCCAGTCTCAAGTGGAATCTCGCCTTCAATCATGAGGGTTCAGTCCAAGCAGGGTTTCGTGGCCTGTGAGGCTGCTGGCAGTGTGGACACACAGCTGACCACTTCTTGTCATAGTTATGTATTTATTTTAACTAGAAATTGCATTTGGCCACATATGTCAGAAAACCCAAATACCAGTGGCTTACCCAAACAAGAGGTTTCTGTTTCTCTCTTAACAAGACATCTGGAGGTGGCCTGTTCAAGGCTGGGAAGGCAGCTCCACTGCACCGTGAATACTCAGGCCCTTTTCTACCCCTTTAATCCCATAGTCACCTACAGTCTCAAAATGGCTGTTGTACCTCCAGCATTGCATCTAGATTCCAGGCCGGAAGAGAGTAAAGAGAAAAGGGTAAAAGACCTGCGCTAGCTTCCTGCATCGCTGCCTGTCCGCCCTTCACCTTTAATGAGCTTTTATGGAAGCCCCACCCAGGGACATCCACTTACATCTTACTGGCCAGAGCTGTGTCATGGAGGAACCCCTACTTGCAGAGGAAGCTAGGAAAGGTGGGATTCAAACCAGGTGTGCTACTGTCTTGAACACAATTAGGGTTTTATTAGTAAGGAGGTGGGGACAGAGTGGAGGCTGAGAAGGCATCCAGTGGCATGGACCACGCATAACCCAAACCTATAATTTCGCTGGAATTCTTACTTAGACCAGTGGTTCTCACACTTGAGAAAGTGTCCAGATCTCCTGGGGGCTTGTGAGAACACAGGGAGCTGCCCCCAACCCCAGAAGGCCCGACTCAGTGAGTCCAGGGTGGGCCTGAGAATTTGCATATTGAGCAAGCTCCCGGGTGGAGCCGAGGCTGCTGGTGTGGCACTACACGTTGAGAACTGCCGGCTCTCAGCACGGCTCAAGTTGGTACTTGAGAAAAACCACGTGAGTTGATTTCAGAAGAAGAAGGACACGGTGGTTTAGATGTGTTATCAGTTAGGAGCCCAATAGAAAATGGAGAGGGTATGCCGAGACAGGAAATGGGCGAGCGCTGACTAATCAACTCTCTGCAAAGGTGTGAGTAGCGGGTAGAGAAGCCCTCCCCTCCAGGCAGCAGCAGTGAGGAGCTGGCAGCACACCTGAGGTAAGTTACAGGGCTTACAGGTAACTTAAGCCTCGGCTCCACCCTGAAGAGGGCGGCTGTAAGAGAGGACCACCCCACGGGAGCCTTATCCTTCCCTGGAGGGATGTGGCCAACCTGGGACATTTCGGAGAGGAACTGGGGCTATAAACACCCCCCGGCCTCTTTCTCTACCTGCCTCCAACCTCCAGCTGGACACCCAAGGGCTGGAAGTCCAGGGATGCAGCCCAACAGGCAATCCTGAATGAGCAAAGTGAAGACTGGGCCTGGAGAGACAAACCGAAGATGTCCAGCACAGACAGAAAATACCGTGACACCAGCATCGCCTGCAGCAACTGTTTGGCAAACAACAATTGAAAGCAGGCAACTGCAACTCAGCCAGCTCATCCATTCATTCAAGTATTCACTGGGGCACCTGCTGTGTACCCGGCACTTACTAGGTGCCAGGGATTAAGAGATGAATTAATCATGACCCTGGTCCAGAGAGCTGCCATCTGCTGAGGTCCAAGGCACCTGGTGGTGGGTAGGTGGGTCATCTTCCCCAAACCCTAACATAGACCACCCAGCCAGACTCACTGCGCCTGCCACAGATCTCATCTGCTTGTCACTTGAATTCCGCCGTGATTTAAGCTTTCATTAAAGTTTAAATATGGGGGAGAGACTGCAAAAAAAAAAAATCACCTGCTCCATCACAAATCATAATGTTATTATGTGCTAAAACAGGAGCTGCGGGCACAGGCTGATGGGATTTGGCTGGGATTAGGGGCAAAATGAATCTAAACCACTGGGTGCCCGCATGTCCCCCTGGAAACACCCTGTAACCTTTATGCATATAGATTTATATCAGCAAATTACTGATTATGGTTTTCCTTTTCCTGGGCTGCAAACAAGACCTCAACCCTCAGCAGCCCCCTCGCTGCCATGTCAGACGCACACAGAATGTCTCCAGCCTCCACAGCCAATAACAAAAATGATGAAGAATCTGATGCAGACGTGGATAATTGCTCTGGCTTCCTCCCGTGAATTTAAATAGCTTTCTTGAATTACTGCTTTTGACAAGATCAATAAAATTGAGCTATTGCTGTATCAGGCCTTTCAGCAAATACGTAAGGAGCTGGGCTCCTGGGGCTGGCTGTTCAACAGAGACCCCAGCTCTCCCAGCAGGCCAGCCAGGGACTTGGGGGCATGCAGCAGTGAGATCAGAGATGGGCTGTGTGGGCCAGCACAGGAGAAACTCACAAACAGATGCTAGCTGTGGCTGAGTGGGTGGCTCACACTTGTAATGTCAGCACTTTGGGAGGCCGAGACAGGAGGATTGCTCGACTCCAGAAGTTCAAGACCAGCCTGGGCAACATAGTGAGACCCTGCCTCTACAAAACTTTTAAAAAATTAGCTGGGTGTGGTGGTGCACACCTGTAGTCCTGGCTACTGGGGAGGCTGAGGCAGGAGTATCCCTTGAGCCCCAGAGGTCAAGGTTGCAGTGAGCTCTGATCATGCCACTGTACTCCAGCCTAGGTGACAGGGCAATACCATGTCTCTAAAAAAACAAAAAACAGGCCAGGTGTGGTGGCTTGTGCCTGTAATCCCAGCACTTTGGGAGGCCGAGGCGGGTGGATCACTTGAGGTCAGGAATTTGAGACTAGCCTGGCCAACATGGTGAAACCCCATCTCTACTAAAATTACAAAAAGTAGCTGGGCGTGGCAGTGGGTGCCTGTACTCCCAGCTACTTGGGAGGCTGAGGCAGGAGAATCACTTGAACCCGGGAGACAGGTTGCAGTCACTCAAGATCGCGCCACTGCACTCCAACCTGGGCAACAGAGTGAGACTGTGTCTCAAAAAACAAATAAATAAATACAAAAAAAAACCATTATAAGCAAACAAACCAGCTCCTAGTTGCCCTCACTTTCCCTGTATCCCTTTCCCCAAAATTAATTAAGCAAAACTTACCTCTGTCCTGTGCTTTCTAAAATGACAGGTGGCCAGTGAGGGAACGCAGACTATGCTGGGTATTAAAGGGAGGCGGTCAGCACCCAGTCCCCACCTTCCAGGAAGCTGGCCTGCGCTGTAGCTGGGGCCTCCCCCACTCAGTGACGGAATTCACATCTCCAGACCACAGATGCCATCTAGCAGTGCAGATTTTACATAGTGGAAAGGTGTCAAGATAGAACGCTCTATCTTGTGAGGCAATATTCACATGACATAGAATTGACTCTCAGTACGTACAGTTCAGCGGCATTTAGTCCATTCACGACGTTGTCCACCGCCCCCCCATCTAGTTCCAAGCCATTTTCCTCCCCCAGGCACTTGACGCTCAGCCTCTGTGGGCCTCAGTTTCCTCATCCGCGCAGTGGGAATTGACTCCACCTGCCTCCCAGGCTGCTATGAAGATTACGTGGGAAACAGAACGCGTTTCACCCAGGGCAGGCCCTTGGGGAGTTTGCTGGGGTGAATATCGCCCCCGCTTTCCAAATCCATGTCCACCCTGAGCCTGTCAACGGGATTGCATCTGGAAATCGGGCTTTGAAGACAGAGCCAAGTTAAGATGAGGTCACGCTGGAGTGGCAAACCCTGCATGAAGTGACTGGCGTCCTTATCAAAACAGATGGCACACGGAGGACAGCCAGTCAGTGACCAAGGAAAGTCCGGAGCTGTGGGCAGCTGCTGGGGGCTAGAGCCTCCAGGGGAAGCAGCGGGCTCTGGACACTTGATTTCCGACTTCCGGCCTCCAGAACAGTGAGAGAATGCCTTTCTCTTGCTTTAAGCCCCCAGCTGTGGCTTGATTAGTTACGCCAGCCCTAGCCAGCAAATAAAGGGAGGCTTCCACAAGTGGGAGGTGTTCTCATGGTCACGGAGTTATTCAGCACCCTGACCAAGCAGGAAGGCAGGCCGGGGCAGGGGACCAAGGAGGCTGAGTGGCTGGGGAGAAAGCCCTCGCAGGCTCACAGGGCGGCCCCTGCTCTCCAAGTGGCAGCTCCATAGCCAGCTCCGAAGGTGCACCCCGTATTCCCTCACCCCCAAACCGCCTCTCCAGGTACAGGACCCGCTGGGGCTGCCGCGGCCCGTGGCAGTTTCCAATGTCTGGGAAACACACCTGCAGCCTCAGGCTCGTTGCTTTTGAGTACACAATCCTTCTCTTCGTTCTTTGTTCATTTTTATTTTTATTTAGAGATGAAGTCTTACTCTGTCACCAAGGCTGGAGTGCAGTGGTGCAATCATAGCTGACTGCAGCCTCAGCCTCCCGGGCTCAAGTGATCCTCCTGCCTCAGCCTCCCAAGTAGCTGGGACTGCAGACGTGTGCCACTATGGTCGGCTAATTTTTGTAGATTTTTTGTAGAGATGGGGTCTCACTATGTTTGTTGCCCAGGCTGGTCTCCAACTCCAGGGCTCAAGTAACCCTCCCAAATTGCTAGGATTACATGTGTGAGCCACTGCGCCTGGCTGGGCGCATAATCTTAAAAACAAATTTTTTTTTGGAGGAATGGAGGTAAAATTGAGAGTGCCTGAGGCCTGGTTGAAAGGCAAACCGTCCGAGGGAGGAGCCCGTGACCTGCGGGCAGACGGGACCCCACTGACTGGGAGCGGATCCCTGGGAGCTGTCCAAGGTGTGAGAGTGAATGGCGGATGCTGCGCTGGCCGGGACGTGCTGGGTGAGGGGTCCCAGGGGCGTCGCAGGACCAAACCTCCCTCCAGCTTCGCAGGCCTCACAGAGGGCTGAGGTCTGGGTTATGGACTGGCTTTGGTGAGTGGGGGTTAGGGTCAGTGGTGGGTAGAGAATGAGGGCCAGTCCCAGGCCAAGCTGAAGGGTAGGGCCGGGGTGATGGCTCTTCAGACCTCTAGACTGAAATGCCAGGTGCAGAGGAGAGGCGAGTCGTTTTTGAGAGGAGCCGAGCACAGGTGTTACCTGCCCCTGCCGCAAGCCATTAGCTGACCTCTTTAGATACAGGTGGAGGCTACTGGGGCAGGACACCAGAATGTCAATCAACATTATTCTCAAGAGGGGCGTGGTCGCCTGAAATTCCCCACTCCCCGGGGGAAGACCTGTGCAGCCAGTGATTCCACTCAAAACCCCCTTCCAGCCTAGCTCCCCATGAGTGAGAGGCTCTCCCCTGAAACACTTGGTGCTCCAGGAGCAAACAGCACTAAAATTTTCCACCTGATCTCCTTCTGAGGTAAGAGGCAGGACTCAACTCTGGAGGCAGAGCTCAAACACTGGACTAAATTGAGGACTAGCGAAAATAGGGGCAGGGCAGGGCACCTTTCATAAGACACACCCACCAGTGGGTCATGTCCATTTACCATTGCCATGGCAGCACCTGGACGTTACCACCCCTTTCCATGGCAGTGACCTGATGACTCAGAAGTGACCAGCCTTTCTCTAGGAGTGTCTGTATAGCCCACCCCGTAATTGCACATCATTGGGAGTGGGTACAACAGAGGCTGCAGAGTGGGCTCTGAGCTGCTGCCCTGGGCACACGGCCTGATCTCCCAGTGCCTCTGCTGCCGGCCTGCACTGCAGCTGCAATGAAAGCTGCTAACACCACCAGCTCACCCTTGAGTTCTTTCCTGGGCAAAGCCAAGAACCCTCCCAGGCCAAGCCCCGATTCTGGGGCTCGCCTGCCCTGCATCACCTTAACCCTGAACTGGGGCTCTAGGAATTCCTGTTTTCATCGGAAACAATCATTTTCCCCAGCGAGCCCAAAGCTGGAGAAGACAGAGACTGAAAGAGGCAAAGCAAAGGGGAAAAACAAGCCCTCTCCATTTGCAATGTCAGCTTCTCCTTTCCACAGAGTAAAATCCATGTCAAAAGCCCCCAGGGGACGCTGGAGAGATGTGGGCTGCCTTGTGGGGAACAGAGCTCAGGCTTCCCCTCCAGTGGGTTGAGGCAGATAGGAGGAGGAGGATGAACCTCCTGAGGACAGATCAGAAGATAATGTGTGTTATGGGGTTTCCAGGTCACGGAGATTACCCTGATGTCTGCCTTAGTCCACATTTATATATTTATTATTTTATTTTTTTGAGACAGAGTCTTGCTCTGTTACCCAAGCTGGAGTGCAATGGCTCACTGCAACTTCTACCTCCTGGCTTCAGTGATTCTCATATTTTAGCCTCCCAAGTAGCTGGGATTACAAGTATGAACCCACATGTCCAGGTTATTTTTGTATTTTTTGTAGAGATGGGGTTTCACCGTGTTGGCCAGGCTGGTCTCAAACTCCTGGCCTCAAGTGATCCGCCCGCCTCAGCCTCCCAAAGTGCTGGGATTACAGGTGAGAGCTACCGTGCCCAGCCTGCCTTAACCCACATTTTACATGATTGCTAAGGGTCTGGGTGTCTGGAGACGGGGTGACATGCAGCCAGGTTACAGACCCACCTCCTTCGACCCAGCTATGCTGTGCCCACGTACCCGAGTCTCTGACCACATAAATGTTATCATAAATCTGATTCCTGACGGGGGAGACACCAGCGTGAGCCATGCACAAGGCCCAACAGCTCTCAGAAGAAGGCTGCTTTGAATTTCTGAAGCCAAACCAAACACTGGCTCAAAAACGTTTCCTTATTATCTCATTCCCTGCCTATGGAACAATCACCCCATTGAAAAACCACAAGCCCGCCCAAGTTTTAAATTAAACCTTTTGAGTTTTCCCTCTGGGAGCAGATAAAATCCTTCCAGCTTATGTTTTGCGGAAAGAATTTGGGGTGTGTGTGTGTGTGCTTGTGTACGTGTGTATTTCCCCTAAACTCATGCTCGTCTGTTGGGTTCCTCAGCACTCTGCTGAAATATTTCACCTGGGACATCACTGCATTTCACGGATGCTGAAGTCTCCTTCCAGGAGCAACTGCATGGCTGCTTGGATTCTAAACCGCAGCTCTTTCCGGAAGGAAGAGGTAAGTCCCCTTTCCAAGAAGTAAGTTTCCCAGCGTGGCCTCAAAGGACTTAGCTGAGATTCTTACAAGAGGTATTCAGTCCCCACCCATGTATTTGTTCATTCCATGCCGACCGTAGGCTCTGAAAATCCACCGTGTGAAACATCTCAAGCTGTACACTGGCAAGGAGATCGAGAAGACAGAGGGTTTTGTTCCTTGGCTGGCATTAGAAGAAGCCTAAGCTCTATTCTTGGCCCCACCCAGAGCAGCTGGGCTAATGCTCGCCAGCGTCTTTGCCTCTCAGCATCTCAGCTGCCTGATCCCTAAAGGAGGAATGTGCATGGGAGCCTCTACTGTGGAATTCCCAGCAGCAAAAGCCTGCGAAGATGCTGCTACTGTACTGTGGTGCAGTCATTCAACAAACATTTGCTGAGCACCTACTGTGTGCTAGATTCTGTTTTAGGCACTTGGGAGACAGCAGGGAACTAGACAAGCAGCATCCCTGCCTGCCTGGAGCTGACCTTCTAGAAGGTGGAAAAACTCATGTCTTTCAAGAGCTAGGAATCATTTCCGGTTTTGTTTTGGAAGTGACATCGGGCTTTCTGTGGTGGCTGGTTATCGATCATTTTTTCTCTTTTAATGAATGGTGAATAACCCACACCATGGGGAAGGGCTTGGAGATGGTGTGTGCTTAGGGGCAGGCAGCGGGATTCTGGGAGCTGGAGGTTGCTGTCCTATGCCTCCTGGGTACTGCCAATACTGGTGTCCCCGTGTAGCACCCTTGCCCCATCTGAGATATTCCCTGACCACCCTGTTCCCTGAGAACAGTGAGCAGAGAGGCCAGGCCACCCCAGGTAGAGCCTGACCCGTGCAATCAGTGACAGAAACCAGGCTTTACAGTGAGGGCAGAGCTTAGCGACAAGGAGCAGATTCTCCATTCAACCCCAGAGAGATTTTGTGCACATCAGAGCATGGACAACACTTACCAGGAGACACAAGCCCAGGTGTCTGGCTTCTCCTAAAACATTAGAAATTCTGCCACACGGGGTGGCATTGCTGCCTGACCATGCTGGGCTGGGGCTGAGTGGATGTGGCCTCTGTTCTCCACCGCCCCCACCCCTGTGTACGTGCAGTGTGGCCACATTTTCAACCACTGATTTAACCGGAGCAAGTAGGAGTTCTTTTTTTGAGATGGGGTCTCACTCTGTTGCCCAGCCTGGAGTGCAGTAGTGCAGTCTTGGCTCACTGCAACCTCCACCTCCCGGGTTCAAGAAATTCTCCTGCCTCAGTCTCCCGAGTAGCTGGGACCACAGGCACCTACCACCATACCCAGCTAATTTTTGTATGTTTAGTAGAGACAGGGTTTCTTCATGTTGGCCAGACTGGTTTCAAACTCCTGACCTTGTGATCTGCCCGCTTTAGCCTCCCAAAGTGCTGGATTACAGGCATGAGCCACTGTACCTGGCCTCAAGTAGGAGTTCTGATGAGGACCTGAGTGGAACACGAAGCAAAAAGGACTTTCTCCATCCTGCGTGGGGTGGGGCAAAGGGAGACCCAGTTTGGAAACTAGGCCCTCCTGCTTATGGCTGTGTACCTTGGAAGTGTGCGTAGCGTCTCGGAACCTGAGTTTTCTCATCCGGAATAGAGGGGAGCTGTATCCTGCAAGCTTGTTGCAAGGACTGCTGGATGTGAAGGGTCTCCCGTGTGCCAGGCACAGCTGGGGGCAGGGACACAGAGACAGATGAGATAGGGGGTTGAAGTCTCCAAACCTATAGAGGCGAGACAGGCAGTGTCAACAAGCAGAGCTGCTGGGGGCACACGATAGGGACTGGAAGGGAGTAGAGCAAAGTGACCGTGACCAAGGGAGTGCCTGCCCAGTCTAAAGGCCAGTTCCAACAACTGTCACATAAGAATGCAGGGCCCAGCGTTACCACATCTGATTACTTATTTGCTTTATTTATTTATTTATTTTTGAGCCAGAGTCTCGCTCTTGTTGCCCAGGCTGGAGTGCAGTGGCGCGATCTCAGCTCACCACAACCTCCGAGTCCGGGTTCAAGCGATTCTCCTGCCTCAGCCTCCCAAATAGCTGGGACTACAGTGTACGCCACCAAGCCCAGCTAATTTTGTATTTTTAGTAGAGATCGGGTTTCTCCGTGTTGGCCAGGCTGGTCTTGAACTCCCGGCCTCAGGTGATCCACCTGCCTTGGCCTCCCAAAGTGCTGGGATTACAGGCATCAGCCACCGTGCCCGTCCTGTTCATTTATTTTTTTGAGGCAGGATCTTACTCATTCTGTCACCCAGGCTGGAATGCGGTGGCAGGATCCCGGCTCAAATGATCCTCCCCTCCGCCCCTGAGTAGTCGGGACTACAGGCGCACGTCACCACACCTGGTTAATTTTTGTTTGGTTTTTGTACAGTCAAGGTCTCACTATACTGCCCAAGCTGGTTTCGAACTCCTGGATTCAAGTGTTCCTCCTGCCTCAGCCTCCCAAAGACCTGGGATTACAGGCATGAGCCGCCATGCCTGGCCCAGATCTGATTTTTTTAACAGAGGCCAGATTTTTCATGTGAAATCCCCTAACTTTTTAATTTGCCGATTACTGTTTTTAAAATAATGAATCTGTCTGCAAGAACAGCTAAGCACATTTTCGACCCACCGGTGGCCAGACTGTGAGTTAGCCATGGTGGCGGCCGTGGAGGAGCGCCTGCTCTCCCTGAGGTTGCAGCTCCTGAGGAGCTGACTGTGAGGAAGCCAGTTCTCAGCTCTGGAGTGACCGTTCATGGTGGCTTCTACAGCGGGGAAGCACTGCAGGATGGGACAGTGCATTCTTCCTGGAGGATTTCAGCTCTGAGCTGAAGGCTGAGTGTGGAGTTGGGGGGAGCGGGCAGGAGGCTGGGGAAGGGCAGGCCCTGCAAAGGGAATGGCTTCAGCAAGGGCAGGGACTCTCCTGGCCATCTGTGCACCTGAAGGGCATCCAGCATGTCCCTTGGCAACGTGAGGAGCAGTTACTCCATCCCTCACTCGGTGGAAGACGAGGACACCCCCTTCTTGTTAACTCTGTGCCATGCTCAGGAATCACCAAGCAGGTCACCAGTGAGTAGAGGGCAAGGCCAGCTGGCCCGGGGCCTGGCCCGATGCAGTGGCCGCAAAGCCTGGCCTCGGGACCCTCCTCGGGGGCTTCTCTGTGCCTGCTGTCATCGCCCCAGTCTGAGCTCCTAGGCCCTGCCTGGCCCACTCTCTCCTGAGGGAGGGAACTGGAAATGCACTTCAGATTCCTTCCTGCTTATGTACTGTTTGGGGCAAGGCCTGGCACATTCCAGAACAAATGGAATTAGCAGGCAGCGAGTGGGGAGTAAGCTCGAGGGAGGGGCAGGGCAGAGGCAGCAGAGGGAGGCCTGCTGGCCTGGGTTTTGCTCCTCCTAGAAGGGTCCACGTGGGGCTTTGACCCTCAGTCTTTCTCTCCCCAGCCTCTACTGCTCCAGATCACCACGGGGTCTCTGAGAGCAGCTCTTAGCAGGAAATCCTCCAGGGCCAAGCCAAGGTTAAAGAGACCTGCTTCCTACCTGGCACTGGTCTATGATGAGCAGACAGCGAAGTCCCCACTGAGACTGCAGGTGGATTTGGAGGCAGAGCTGCAGGGGACCCTTGTGTTCCAAACGTCCCCTTGCAGCAACTGTCACTTAAGAGCCCAGAATCTTCTCTGGCAGACTCTCCATTGAGAATGTTCATATCTAGGGCTGTGCATACAGTCAGCGCTCAATAAATGCAGGGGTTTTTTTAAAGGCCAGTTGTCACAGCTCACATCTGCAATCCCAGTGCTTTGGGAGACCAAGGCAGGAGGATTGCTTGAAGCCAGGAGTTCAGGACCAGCCTGAGCAACATGGCAAGACCCTGTCTTTAAAAAATAAATATTGGACACAGTGGCTCATGCCTGTAATCCCAGCACTTTGTGAGGCCGAGGCGGGCGGATCGCTTGAGTCCAGGAGTTCGAGAGCAGCCTGGACAACATGGTGAAACCCCATCTCTACTAAAAATACAAAAATTAGCAGGGCGTGGTGGCAGATACCTGTAATCCCAGCTACTCATGAGGCTGAGGCAGGAGAATCACTTGAACCCTGGAGGTGGAGGTTGCAGTGAGCTGGGATCACGTCACAGTATTCCAGCCTGGGTGACAAGTGAGACTCTATCTCAAAAAAATTTTTAATTAATTAAAATTTAAAATGTTTTTTAAGACGATTATCATCTGAAGAGGGATAGAGCAAGCCTCCTTTCGGAGGTGGCATCCCCCGCCCTCCCAGCCCGTGGGACCTGCGCGCCCTCAGCAGTCCCTCTCCAAAGACTACCCAGAAGGAAAAATATTAATACGCTCAAACTCTAATCGAATCTGGATAATTTCACTAGAAACCTTTCCATAATTTCATAAGCGTTAAAGGATTACAATTGCAACAAATTAAACCAACGGGCATGAATTTAGTTGCTCAAGAGGAAAATGTAGCTTGATTTAGAAACGGATGTTACAGTTTATTAACCAATCTAAATTAATTCGATTTTGAGCCACTGTTAAATATACATTAGGATGTATCACCCAATAGCACAGCTGAGAGGGAGAGAGAGAGGAGAGGAAGGAAGGGAGGCTGACCAGAGCCTGCTGCCTACGCACAAAACAGCTTGTTAATTCGGAGGCGCGGGGCTGGGTGTCCGAAACTGGAGAAGGGGGTACCAGACGAGACTCTGAGTCGCAAGAATTACAAACTCAACTGAAGCTGCCGTAAGCCAAAGGGAGGATTTATTATCTCGGTATCTGAAAATATCAGGGCAGAGGTAGCTTCAGATACAGCTGGATCCAGGTGCTCTGGGTCAATAGGCACTGGCCTTTTTCCATATCTTAGTCTATTTTCTCCTGTGTAGACTTTACTCTTAAGGGAGGGGTTCTTCCTACCTGGAGGCAGGACGACCAGCAGCAGGTCTAAGTCTTCATTCTACTGTGCCAGCCCCTCGAAGAAAGAGAGCTCCTCTCATACCCCTGGTCCCGTGCTGAATTCCAGGTAAAGCTCTCAGTGGCTTGGCCAAGGTCATGAACCACTCTGATGGGCCACGCTTAGGCCCCTTACCCATCCTTGAGTTGGTGAGGAGGGGAGGATGGAGAGCAACAAAGGAATAGAAAAAGAAAAGAAAAAGGAGCCCTGGGACCCCCCCTACTGCCTCTTCAGTGAGTACCTTTGTGCAGTGCATAACACATACACTGTGCATGGACTGTGCTGACCCCTCAGGCGGCACCTGTGACTCCTGGGTTATAGGGGGGTTTGGGATGACACAAGTATAAGGCAGGCCAGGAAGATCCCCCTCCCTACTCAGGCCTGTGCCCCGCCCCCTCATATGGCTACAGTCCAGTGATGCTGCATCATGACCCCTCTCTCTGGCTGGCCTGGAGGTTTCTACTTTGCTCCAGTCCCCACCCGGTTCATGCTACCCACTCACCTACTGGGTCCCCAGTGCTTTGGAATTCACCCCACCCCGTGCTGACTCTGGCCGAGCAACCAACTTGCTGTGTGACCTTGGTCCAGCCGCTGCCCCTTTCTGAACCCAGTTCTCCAGTTCTTGAAACAGGGAGTAGAGGCTCCTCTCCTCTTCAATGGCGCTCCAGGCTCCTGTGTTCTGGCAGCCTGTGGGAAGATAGAGAGGGAGATAAAGAGAAAATAGTTCCCCTTAATTGCCTCATTAAGCACTCCTTGTTGGAAAGCCAGAATTGGAGGCCTCCTCTTTCATCGCATGCCTGCATCTTCCCCTGAATGAGGCAGCTGAATGCGGAGCAGGGAGGGTCTGGGGCTAGAGAAGCATCCTCAGGAGGGGGCAAGATTTCGGCTAAGCCCCAGGCCCGGTGAGCTCACGTCTGTTTTGTAGCTTTACAAGTCAGGATTCCACTGGGCTGCATGTAACGGAACCCGGCCACACAGTGGCTTGAGTAAGAGTGGGGTTTCTGGCCAGGTGCGGTGGCTCACGCCTGTAATCCCAGCACTTTGGGAGGCCGAGGCGGGTGGGTCACCTGAGGTCAGGAGCTCGAGACTAGCCTGACCAATATGATGAAACTCCATCTCTCCTAAAAATGCAAAAATTAGCTGGGCATAGTGGCATGTGCATGAAGTCCCAGGTACTCGGGAGGCTGAGACAGGAGATTCGCTTGAACCCAGAAGGCAGAAGTTTCAGTGAGCTGAGATCGCGCCACTGTACTCAACTCTGGGCGATAGAGCAAGACTCTGTCTCAACCACAACAAAAAAGGGTGGGATTTCTGTTCCTCCTGCCACAGAAGTGCCTGTCACGTCCCCGTGCGCAGAACCATTCTAAGCATGGTGCACATGTCAACTCATTATAAACCCCTAGGCTGGGGTGAAAAGCATCCCCCCAAAATGCATGTCCACCAGGTACTGTGAATGTGGCCTATTGGAAATAGGTCTTTGCAGGTGTCATCAAGTGAAGATGAGGTCCCAGTGAATTAAGATAGGTCTTAATCCAATGACTGGTTCTTCCTAAGAGGGAGATCGGAGACCCCAGTGGAATGGCCCCCGTGGACTGTGCCTGGAAATGGGGTGGGAGGTGACACTCAGCTCTAGAGGCAGGGCTCAAACACCAGACCAAATTGAAGACTGGCTGAAACAGGTCTGGATGGAAGCAGGTTTCCATAAGCCACACCTACCACCGCACCAGGTCAGTTTGCCACGGCCATGGCAACCACCCAACAACCCGGAAGTAACCACCCTCATCCGAGACATGTCTGCATAAACCGCCCCTTAATTTGCATGTACTTAAAAGCAGGTCTAGATCTGAGTGGGGCAGTGTTCCATGTCCATCACCACTGGCTCGCCCTGGAATTCTTTCTGGGTGAAGCCAAGAACCCTCCCGGGCTCAGCCCCGGTTGTGGGGCTCATCTGCTCTGCACCATCAGGAAGCCCCAGCACAGGAGAGCATGGGACACTCACCCTCATCCATGAATGCCCCATGCTCAAAGGACGAGGGCGAGATGAACCCAGCCCCACTTTGCTCCTGCAGGGCCAGAGCTCTGCTCAGAAGCCCCCGCCCCAGCCTGCTCCCTCCGCTTCGAGCTCTGGGAAACCAGCGTAAGAGCTGCTCCCTCTCCCACCTCACAGGCAACACTCTCCGGACACTTCTGTGTGCCAGACATGGTGGGGAGGTGGCAGCAGTGCCTGACCTCCATAACCATGGGTGAGCCTGCAGTGCTGTGGCGTTCAGGACACACCAGTGCCGTGAGGCCCTCACCATCCCTAGCTGAGAAGCCCTGTCCCTCTTCCCAAACAGGACAGCAAGAAATGAGGGGGCTGGAATGGGGGCTGTGCATCTAACGGATGCCACCCGGAGAGAACACCTTTCCCCTCTCTTCCTGCTCCCAGTGGGGGGATCCTCTCATGTACCCCTGGGGCTCACACCCCACTCTGGGGACCCCTGCTCTGTTTTTTGTTTGAAAAGCAAAAGCCAGGAAGTGAAGAGATTTCAGACACACCTCTTCCCTGAGACAATGGCATAGAACCAACTAGAGCTCGAGTAGGGGCCTATCTGATGGGTGGAGAGGAGGGAAAAAGAGTGCCATTAACATCTCAAGCACTGCATCTCACAACTAAGGAACGCACAGGCGCTGGGTGGAAGCCTCTGCAGTCACGTCATCAGGTCTGTGAGAAAAGGGTGAAGGCTTGTACTCCATTAGGCATTCTAGGGTTAAAGGAAGAAATCAAATACAAATGTATACATAGTATCAACATACAGCCTAGCTAAAAAGAAAACCAGTAATTGTACAAAGACAGAAGTCTAGACAAAGTAATACCCAGATGCTAACATGGATTGTCCGCAGGGGTGAACCTCTGGGAACATTTTTGACATCTCTGCTCTTTCATCTTCTCTCTTTTCTGTTTAAGTGGAATGAGTATTCCTTTTACCCTGAGAGGGAGGTAGCGTTCAAGCCTGGGAGATCCTGACGCTCTTACATAAGGCCCCAAGGTGGAGACCTGCTTCACAGCAGTGCGCCAGCCTCTGCCGACTGTGTCTTCCCCATCTCCAGAGGTGCGTGGCTTGCGTCCTGGCCAGGCTGCCCACGCTGTTTCCTTCCTGCAGGTGCAAGGCCAAGGCCGGTGCAAAGAGGCCGGGTTTCAGCGTCACTCTGATTCCCATGTGTAAAGCGCCTCGTCCAGGTTACAAAGTCAGCACAGAGCAGCTGCCCCTGCCCCATCTCTGGGCTCCTCAGACTTCTGGCATCTGGGCACTCCCACACCTTTGCCAAGCAGACGCCTCTCTCCTACCCCAAGTCACTTAACTTTTCTAAGCTGGCTCAATTCGTTTTACTTCAATAAATTGACTATCAAAGGAAATTTATTGCCTCTATGTCCACCAAAAGGTATCTGCAAGAGTATTTCTAGAAACTTTGTTTGTAATTGCCATTACAGGAAACCACTCCCAAATCCATCCAAAGACAGTTCAGTGAGCTGTTGTCCATTCACACTGTGGGAGATCACATGGCCACAGTAAAGAACACGGCACAGACACGCACAGCATGAATGAGTCTCATGGACGCTGCAGGGAGCCACAGACAGCGACAGAGGACGGGCACACGCCGCATGGTTCTGTATATGAAATTCCAGAGTGAAATCCCGCTATAGGGAGAGAAGTGGAAACAGCAGGGACCCCAGCAGGTGTGGGTGCTACCGACTGGGAGGCCGGGCGGGACACGCCTTCTGGGGGAGCCTTCTTGGGGATGGAGATGTGCTTTATCCTGATCTGAGTAGCGGTTTCCTGGGTACACACACGCAAAACGCATCAAACTGTGCATTTCAAATCAGTTCCCTTTACACTCTGAGAGTTCCCTTAACATGTCTATCTATCTATCGTGGGGCATGAGGGAACTCCTGGGTCATAGAAATCTCCCACATCCTGGTCTAAGTGCTAATGCCGTGGAGGAAATGAGCAGGCATCTGCCACAGTCCATCATTCACTGAAGATTTCTGCGCCTTACCATCCTTACCATGCATTATTGTTCCTCTGTAGTTTTTTTTTTTTTTAAACAGAGTGTCCCTCTGTCACCCAGGCTGGAGTGCACCATCTCGGCTCACTGCAACCTCCGTCTCCAAGGTTCTAGCAATTCTCCTGCCTCAGGCTCCCGAGTAGCTGGGACTATGTAGGTGCCTGTCACCACGCCGAGCTAAATTTTGTATTTTTAATAGAGATGGGGCTCCACCATGTTGGCCAGGCTGGTCTTGAACTCTAGCACTTAGACCAGGATGTGGGAGATTTCTATGACCCAGGAGTTCCCTCATGCCCCACGATCATCCTGTCCTCGGGGTAACCGTGATAGAGACTCTGTCACCACAGACCCTCCCTGCGGTTCCAGAGCCTCCCACGGTGGACTGCAGTGTGTGAACTCCCACCGTCCTGGGATCTTGTCTCATCTGCACATCCTCACCAGGGAGCGTCGCTCTTGCTGTCCTGGAAGCTGAGGTTCATGCTTGCTAATTTCCATGTGGTTTTCAATTACATGAATAGGTCGTCATTTGTTTTTCATTCTAGGACTGGTGGACGTTGGGATTGTTTTCAGTGTGGGGCTATTACAGGTCGAGGTGATATAGAGGTTCTGATCCAGGTCCTCTGATGAACGGACCTCAGGTGATCCGCCCACCTCGGCCTCCCAAAGCACTGGGACTACAGGCGTGAGCCACCTCGCCCACCCCAGAATTTTTTTAAATGTGTCACTTTGGCCACTAGAATCTCCCTCAGCATGGTGAGATGATCACATTAAGAGGGGCGTGAATTAGCTCAAGCCTGTAGTCCCAGTGCTTTTGAAAGCTCACAGGTGGGAAGATTGCTTGAGGCCAGGAGTTCAAGACCAGCCTGGGCAACATAGTGAGACCCTGTCTCTACCCAAAAAAAAAAATTTAATTAGCTGGGCATGGTGGCAAGCACCCTGTGGTCCCAGATACTTGAGAGGCTGAGGATCACTTGAGCCCAGCAGTTCAAGGCTGCTGTGAGCTGTGACCACGCCACTACACTCCAGGCAGGGCGACAGTGAGACCCTGCATCTAAAAAATTAAAATTAAAAAAAATTTTTTTTTGAAACAGAATCTCACTCTCACCCAGGCTGGAGTGCAATGGCGCAATCTAGGCTCACTGCAACCTCCGCCTCCCAGGTTCAAGCCATTCTCCTGCCTCAGCCTCCCGCGTAGCTGGGATTACAGGCGCCCGCCACCATGCCCAGCTAATTTTTGTATTTTTAGTAGAGATGGGGTTTCACCATGTTGGCCAGGCTGGTCTCAAACTCCTGACCTCAAGTGATCTGCCTGCCTCAATCTCCCAAAGTGCTGGGATTTTCATTTTTTTTAATTATAAAAAAGTGGGGCATGAGAGAACAGCCCCAGTCGTGGAAACTGCAGACTTGGGTCCCCACACTCATAAGCCTGGCCATTGCCTGTGGATGGAAGTTCTCTTTGTCCGAGGACACAGAGATGAATTTGTGTGACGTGTTTGACAGGTGTCCAGCTCGTCATGTAGACAGGCCGAGCATCCCGGCTGGGAAAAGCACGTGCTGGGTGTGGGGCAGCCCTGTCTCTGCTCTGCGCTTGCACGCTCTGTGACCTTGGGGAACTCACTCAATGTTCCTGAGCCTCCGTTTCCTTCTCTGTGGAATGGGCAGTGACACCACAGTTCCAGCGAGATTCTGAGAGATCGTGTGTGTGTGTGTGTGTGTGTGTGTGCGCACGCGCGCACACGCCCGCCTGGTGCAGCCCCCGGCACATGCTAGTCATTCATCCCATGCATATTTACTGAGTCTATGTGTCAGGAAGGGTGGCTCCAGCCGTGAACAACATAGACACAGCCGCAGGCCTTGGGTGCTTTCGACGGTGAACGAATGAACAAGAAACCCAAGAAGCCAGTGCATGCTGGAGATGTCAGAAGGTGAGAAGTACTGGGGGTAGCAAAGCAGAGACGGCAGGAGGAATGCGGGGATGCCAGGGACTCCTGGCACCACCCGGACTCCCCTGCTGGCCCCCTTGACCCTGAGCACCGCCAGGAGCGACGGCCTTCATCCAAGTGGGAGTGTCTCCTGGGCACAGCCAGGGACCAGAATGGCCAACGGGGTGGGGGTGGGTGGAGGGGGGGGCAGAAGCCTGGCCCCTGAGAGGAGGGACTGGGACAGATCCTGGTGCACAGGCACTCACAGCAGGACCAGTCACGGTGGCCAAAAGGTGGGAACAGCTCAAATACCCAGCACTGGATGACAGATAAGCACAAGGGCACCCCCACGCCGGGACGGTGCTCAGCCATGAAGAGGAAGGACTCTGCGGTGAACTCACCTTGCTCTGAAAAGTAGTCTATTCAAAACAAAAACGCAGCGGGAAGGAAGGAAATTCCAACTCAGGCTCCAACGTGGATGAACCTTGAAGATGATGCTAAGTGAAAGAAGCCACTTGCATGATTCCAGTTAAGTAAAGCGCCTGGAGCAGGCAGATTCACAGTCAGACCATGGGTCAGCGCTTACCAGGGGCTGGGGCACGGGAATGGGAGTCCTTGCTTAATGGGGACAGAGTCTGCTTGGGGTGATGAAAACCTTTTGGAATGAGCGTGGTGATGGCCAAACAGCACCGTGAATGTCCTTAATGCTACTGAACTGTACTTTCAAAAATGGCTAAAGTGGTACATTTTATGTTATGTGTATTTTACTACAATTAAAGCAAGCCTGGGTGCAGTGGCTCATGCCTGTAATCCCAGCACTTTGGGAGGCCAAGGCGGGAGGACTGCTTGAGGCCAAGAGTTAGAGACCAGCCTGGGCAACATAGCGAGACCTCGTCTACCAAAAAAAAAAAAAAAAGGCCGGGCGCAGTGGCTCAAGCCTGTAATCCCAGCACTTTGGGAGGCCGAGGCGGGTGGATCACGAGGTCAAGAGATCGAGACCATCCTGGTCAACATGGTGAAACCCCGTCTCTACTAAAGATACAAAAAATTAGCTGGGCATGATGGCGCGTGCCTGTAATCCCAGCTACTCAGGAGGCTGAGGCAGGAGAATTGCCTGAACCCAGGAGGCGGAGGTTGCGGTGAGCCGAGATTGCGCTATTGCACTCCAGCCTGGGTAACAAGAGCGAAACTCTGTCTCAAAAAAAAAATAATAATAATAAAGTAGCCAGGCACAGTGGTACACTTCCATAGTCACAGCTACTCAGGAGACTAAGGCAGGAGAATCGCTTGATCCTTGGAGGTGGAGGCTGCAGTGAGCTGAGATGGTGCCACTGCATTCCAGCCTGGGCAAGACAGTGAGACCCTGTCCCAAAAGGCAAAACAAACAAGCAAAAAACTTTTCTTTCTCTCTCTCTCTCTCTCTCTCTCACACACACACACACACACACACACACACACACACACCCTGACCACCTGGCTACAGATGGGACAGACCCTGGTGCAGTTCACACATCAGAGACCCCCGTGGGCCCAGCCTGAGGCGCCCTCCGTCCCTTTCCTGTACAAACCTCTCTCTCTCTGCTTCCAGGGTGCTGGAGCTAGGTCGGGGGGCTGGGATTTGAAACCAGGTGAAGGGGGAGCTGGCTGCAGAGGTGAATCCTGAACGAAGCCATCAGCAACTTAATGGAAAACAGATGAAGCCCTGTTCTCAGCCAGGCCTGGTGCACACCTGGAACCCTAGCTCTTAAGAGGCTGAGGTGGGGAGATCAATTGAGATCAGGAGTTCAAGACGAGCCTGGCCAATGTGGTAAAATTCTGTCTCTACTAAAAACACAAAAATTAGGCATGCTGGTGTGGTCCTGTAATCCCAGCGACTCAGGAGGCTGAGCCACAAGAATTGCTTGAACCTGGGAGGCAGAGTTTGCAGTGAGCCAAGATCGCGCCACTGTACTCCTGCCTAGGCAACAAGAGCGAGACTCCATCTCAAAAATAAATAAATAAATAAAAGAATAAAAGAAAGAAAGAAATTCCGTTCCTGAGACAAGGGGACCAAGGCGCAGAGAGGAGCTCTGTCTGGGCCACGATTGTGCAGGGGGCATGCGGGGCACAGACTACAACTCCTGCCCCCCATCCCCTTCTCTCCACAGGGCAGGCTTGGGCACAAGCCTCTTTCTCAGGGTCCTGCAGATGATTTGGTTTGAAACCCAACAGACAGGAACCAATGGCTGGACCCCTGAGCCTCAGGACGTTCCTGCTCCGTGGGCCCTGCCCTGAAGGCCTGGCTCACCTGAAGCCGCCTTTGCTTATAAAATCCAGATGGTGCCCACGCCTCGCGGGGGCTCTGACCTCACAGAGAGCGGCCACCTTGGCCACCACAATTTTCTTGGTGGCTAGAGAGTAGGAAGCAGAGGCATCTGGAGACATAACTCCAGGTTTCATTCCCTGCCCTCGAGGCTGGAAGAATCACTGTGTACACATGAAACCGTGGGCTCCCAGGCAGTGCTGGCCATGTCCCCTGCCCAAAGGCTGATGACAAGGACTTGCTTTCGAAATAAAGATGGCTTCTGCCTGTGAAGGGGTGGGAGGGAGGAAGAGAGAGGATCCCATTTGATTATTTAGAGTAAACAGCAGGAGTCGGGCAGAGAACAATCTGCTTTCCTGCAGAGGCAAAGCACCACCCTTGACGGGGGATCCGCAGGGGCTCCTGGAAGACCCCGGCTTCTTCGCCACGACTATGAACAAGACTCTCGGTCAGAAGAGGCCAAGAGAAAGACACAGACCCCGTTCTACCGAGGGCTGCCGAGGGGGTGGCTGGGGGCTTCGGGGTGTCCCGTTATAATAGCAGAGTGTGGGCTGTAAAGGTTGCCACGATGTCTCAAATGTCAGCCTCTCTGACGTACTGCTGCTGCCCTGACAGGAGGAAGTGGGGAGAAGGGAGCACTGTGTCGTGAGCGCCTCCTGGGTCCCAGGCACAGTGCTGGGGCTTTACTGGATGTCTCTTATGGAGCTCTGGCTGTATGCTCAAACATTCCATAGCTATTTATTGAGCACCTGCTATGTGCTGCTTAACAACCAACCACAGAGCCTCAGTGTGTACAACAGTCACCATGTACTTGGCTGCTGCGTTGGCAGGCGCTGGCCTGGCTGAAGCAGGCTGGCTCACCCGCTGGGCTCTGACGACCTCACCTGGATTCACCTAGCCACTGCAGGGCAGCTGATCTAGGTAGGGCTCAGCCTGACAGGTCTCTCATCCTCTGTGGGACCAGTGGCCACTCAGCACATTTCCTCATGGCAAAGGAAGAGGAGCAAAAAAGCAGGCACAGTCACCGGAGGTCCCCAGAGGCGCATGCGCAGACCCGGCACACACCCTCCTCGGCTTCGTGCTTTTGCTTAAAGCCAACGTCAGGGGGTAGAAAAAGAAACCTCACCCCCACCATGGGAGGAATGGGAGGAATGGGAGGGTGCCACGCAGGGAAGGAGGAAGACGAGGTCAATTCTGCAACATGGCGCGCTCACATACTCGTGCCAATGGGTGCCACTGGCCCGAAGAGGCCACTGTTCATTGGACACCAGGTGTGGGCACTCGTCATGCATTCTGCTACTGTGCACGGAGCACCTCCCAGCACTGTGGAACCGGCACCCAGTAAGTCACAAAACCAGACAGTCCTGGCCTTTGTGGCTCCCACGGGGTACGTCGGGGGCT
This sequence comes from Leontopithecus rosalia, assembly GCA_028533165.1. Classification (NCBI taxonomy): domain Eukaryota; kingdom Metazoa; phylum Chordata; class Mammalia; order Primates; family Cebidae; genus Leontopithecus; species Leontopithecus rosalia. Next base: position 7,179,216 of record CM052656.1, on the reverse strand, counting down.
CGAGACATGGGGTCGTGCATGTAAATGTCAGCTGTGCCGGGAGCCGGAGCGGGAGGTGCTTGTGCTGTGGACCCCTGCAACACAGGGACTCACCCAAGGAGATGAGGATGACGACAGAGCTGGCATTTGAGGGACGAGTGGTAACGCTCTCACGGAGAGAAGGAAAAAGCCTCCCAGGCCGAGGGCTCCACAGGTGCAAAGGGTCTGTGACCAGAGGTTTACCTGCAGAGTAGAGACGGCGGGAGGCTTAGGGGGGAGTTGTGACATAAGCAAGGGACTCTGAGCACTAACCCCAGTCACTACCACCACTGGCCCTGTGTGCACGGCAGCCGGAGCTTTCCAGCATCAAGGGCCTGCGACCGTGACCGAGGCCTTCAACACAGAAGACGTGGCTCTGAAATAGAAAAGCCGATGGCAAAATCAAAATTGAAAGGTGTCATGGAATACTAGGCAGCCAAGGAAAAAGAACGAAAGCATGTCCTTGGCAGGAACACGGATGGAGCTGGAGGCCGTTATCCCTAGCACCCTAACGCAGGAACAGAACACCAATACTGCATATTCTCACCTAAAAGAGGGGAACACGTGGACACCCAAGGGGAACAACGGACACTGCGTCCTACCTGAGGGTGAGGGAGGAGGGAGAGGAGCAGGAAAAATAACTAGTGGGTACTAGGCTTAGTGCCCAGGTACTAAGTACTAAGTGCCTGGGGCCTTTGCACCTAGGTTGGGGCACACGGGGCCTTAGAATCTATGTTGATACAAAAATAATAGGGTTTTTGCGTTGTTGAAATTTGCCATTTGGTATTGGAATACATTCTTAAATAAATGTAGTTGTTATATATCTTTTTTTCTTTTCTTTCTTTTTTTTTTTTTTGAGATGAGTTTTCTCTTGTCGCCCAGGCTGGAGTACAGTGATTCAATCTCGGCTCACTGCAACCTCCACCTCCCGGGTTCAAGCGATTCTCCTGCCTCAGCCTCCGGAGTAGCTGGGACTACAGGTGCATGCCACCATGCCCAGCTAATTTTTATATTTTTAGTAGAGACGGGGTTTCACCATGTTGGCCAGGATGGTCTCCAACTCCTGAGCTCAGGTGATCCGCCCTCCTCGGCCTCCCGAAGTGCTGGGATTACAGGCGTGAGCCACCACGCCAGCCTGCCCTAATATTTAAAAGTGTTTGCTGCAGGTTATGAAGTTTGAAATGTGTCTTGAGGAGGGATGGAGTCCTTGGAGCAAATTGCCTCTATGAGACAGTGTGTGACATGACAGATTATGGAGCGTCCCGCAGGAGGGCGGGAGCAGGATGAGGGATAGAAATCTACGCACGGAGGACAATGCACACGGCTTGGCAGACGGGAGCACTGGAAGCTCAGACTTCACCACTGTACAATTCATCCATGTGACCAAAATCCACTTGTGACCCAAAACCTCCTAAAATGAAAAAGAAAATTCACAGGTGTCAACTTAGCGACAGAACCTGACACTTTGTTGACTGCAACGCAAAGCAACTCGGGGCGGTTTCTGCTTTTCCTGTGGAGTGCTGGCAGGACTTTCGCCTCCAGAAGGTCGAGCAGGTGCATTCACATGCTTTTCCGTCTTCCTCCAATGACATAAACTAAAAGCCGTCAGCGCGGCAGGCACTGGTTCTGCCCCTCTTCCCATGGGACTCACTGCTCCCAGAGCCCCGCAAAGACCCCTCTGTGAAGCTCCTCAGCGATCCCACAAGGAAAACAGCACTACCACCCATTCTATGGATGGGGCAACTTGAGGCTCAGAGAGGTCAGGCGACTCGTCCAGTGTCACGCGCCCTCTGCCCTTGGTTGCAGAGTCAGGATGTGAACCCCGCTGTGTCCCACTCACAGCTCGCACGCTGAGCTGCCTGCCTCTGCTCCTCGGATTCCAGCCTCGGCTGCGTGGGCCCCGAGCACACTGTCGGTGCTGAGCTCATCGCTGAATCCACACATCCAGCAGATGTTTAGTGAGCACCTACTGTGTGCCAGAGCCTTCTAGGCACTGTGAATACAGCAGGGAGCAAGACAGCAGGCAGCATCCCCGCCCCATGACGCGGACGTTTAAGTAGCTGGAGAAAAATGTGATAAAGATAGAAACACAGCACTATGGCAGACACTGATGAGGGCTAAGGTCAGAAAATGAAACAGGGCAGTGGGTATGGGACGCGAGGGGGTGCAATGTTGAGTGGAGTGGCAGGGAAGGCCCCGCCGAGAAAGGAGTCACTGCACCCGAAAGAGGGATGGTTACAAGCAACGAGCATCTAGGGGAGAGGGAACAGCCAATGTGAAGGTCTGGAGACTGGACCACGCCTGGCAACTTTGATGAACTGCAAGGAAGTCAGCACGGCTGATGTTAAGTGAGCAAAGAGGTCAGTGGTGGGAGATGAGGACACGGGGGACAGATGCTCCAGGAGTGGGAGATGAGGACACGGGGGACAGATGCTCCAGGAGTGGGAGATGAGGACACGGGGGACAGATGCTCCAGGAGGCCAGAGTGTGTGGGGCTGTGAGGCCACAGAAGGACTTTGGTATCTCCTCCGGGGAAAGTGGGAGCCATGGCAGGCATTTGAGAAGAGGAGCTGCCTCCTCCGACTTGGGATTTAATAGGATCCCTCTGGCTGCTGTGTGGAGAACAGCCTCGGGGGGCCAGGGTGGCAGCTGAGAGGCCGGGGACCTGGACTGCTGCACCATCCCAGCAAGCAATGATGGCAGCGGGAAGCTGGTTGGGGTGGGGAGAGGCGGCGGTGGTGAGAAGTCTGCAGGCTCTGGGTGCGTTTGAAAGAGAAAAACATCAGGATTTGCTGATGCGTCAGACCCGGGCATGAGAGAAAAGACGCAGTCGGATGACTCCGAGGTGTTTAGTCCACCTCGGGGAGGTGAGGTGACCCTTCTCAGAGAAGCAGGCAGTGGAGAGCAGGCCTGAGGTCGGTGTTAAACACGGTGGCAAGCTCGAGATGCCCGTCAGCCATCTGCAGCCCAAACAGGCTTTTCTCTAAGGACGCGGCAGCCGCAAATATAACTCGGTGTCTGGCTTGAGCTTCTGCAAATCCTCACTCCTCAGGCTTGTTCTCCTCCAGGGATAAAACCAACCAACCAGATCTTTCTCCGCTGTCTCTCCTGAGCACGGCGAGCCTCCAACTGGGTCGGCTTCAGTCCTCGGGGAAGCTGGAGCCGTAAATCACCTGGCAATGATCTCAGGGGCCTCTGAGGACATCTCCCGGTACGAGGCTCAGACAATAGAAGGGGATTTGGATGAGCTCACCCAGTGACGGGCACATTAGATTCACCATAAATTATTACAAGGTTAACAGGAAATCACACAGTGATCTCAGCTGAGCTGTGGAAGGAACAAGGGGAGGGGGCCGGGGGCCCTCACAGCTCCACACACTCCAAGCCATCAGCCTGCTGTGCAGTCCGGGCGGTGCGTGTGTCCCAGAACAGATCATCAGATAGTCCTGGAATGGATGAGAAATGTGACGGTTTTCCTGAGGACATCAGATGTCTTAGAAGCTTAAAAGCTGTGTGTCCTTGAGCAAGTTATCTAACCTCTCTGGGCCTTGATGGTCTCATCTGAAAAATGTGGATAATAATTGTTCCTAACAAAAAGCTGGTGAGGATAGCAGTGTGTGAAGTTCCCCCAAACATCTGCTCACTTTCTGTTTCCTTTTCCCAGCACATAAAGGATCACGTTCTCCACCCCGGTACGCAATTCACCATGATTCACTTCATTCCCTTCCCTTCCTACAATGACTGCAGTTTGCCAAGAGAACAGCTATCTGTGCCACCCACGAGGGACAAGACATAAATGGGATTGTTGTTTGTTAAACTGGACTTTGGGGATCATTTGTTACTGCAGCAAGACCTACGCTCTCCTGACTGGGGCCAGATTAAATGAGTTAGTACATCTAAAATCCTCAGAGTACTGTCTCGCACATGGCAGGCACCAGAGACTGCTAGCTTTTACGACTGATTGTTTGAACAACCCTAAAGGTGAAATCAGCAAACCTGGACATGGAGTGGCAGGTGGACTCCTGGGAGGCCCCAGTGGCCTCTGCCTCCTGGTGTGCATGCCCTTGGTCATCTCCTCCCGTTGAGTATGGGCTGGACCCACACGAGGCTTGCTTCTTGCCAAGGTGATGGAATGTCACTTGCAGGACCTACCAGCGTCTGTCTGTCTTGCTAGGAGGCTGTCTCCTTTGCTGGCTCTGATGGAGTGGGTGGGTACGTTGGAAGACCCACGTGACAGAGAACTGGGGGTGGCTCCCACCAACGACCAGCTAAAAATAGAGGGCAGCCCCTGGCCCACAGCCAGTGAGAATCTGAGCCCTGCAGTGCCACAGTAACTGAGGGTAACCGACTCCTTCCAGCCCACCTAGGCTCTCTCAGCTTTAGCACCAGAAAGTCCCATGTCCCTGGAAATTCCCTCCTGGTTTATCCAGGACTGTCCCGGTTTCAGGGTTGAAAGGGTTGCATCCTTGGAGCCCCTCCATCCTGAGCAAACTGGGATGGTCGGTGCATTCGTTGGCTAGGGCCGCCGTGACAAGCGTCACAGCCGAGGCGGCTTACCAGGCAGACGCTGACTTGCTGCCAGTTCTAGAGGCTGGAAGCCCTGATCAAGGTGTCAGCACTGTTCTTTTCCTCTGAAGTCTCGGCTTGCAGATGGCGTCTGTGTCTTTCTGTGGTCTTTCCTGTGTGTGCTTCCTAATCTTATGTGATAGACCAGTCAGAGCAGATTTGGGCCCACCCTAATGACCTTGTTTTAACTTCATTACTTCTTCAAAGACCTACCTCTACAGTCACACTCTGAGGTACTGGGGCTTAGGACTTCAACAAAGGAATTTGGGAGGGGGCACAGTTCAGCCCATAAGAACTGGTTCCCCTGATTGACAGGCACAAGAACCTGAATCCTGCCAGTAACCATGTGAGCTTGAAGCACAACACTCCCCAGTCGAGCCTTCAGATGAGACCCAGTCCCAGCCAATACTTTAATGGCAGCCTTGCAGAGAAACCAGCTAAGGTGCGTCCAGGCTCCTGACCCACAGAAACTGAGAAATAATAAATGGGTGTCATTTTAAGCTGCTAACTTTGTGGCATTTTGTTTCATAGCTATGGGTGATGAATGCCTTGAGTCACATCTGTGCACTTCCCCAAACTTGCCCATAGCTTTCTGCTGATCCCTGGCACAGAATCTTCTGCGTCCATAGTCACATGATGTTCTTCTGGGAGAACTGGAAGGACCAACCTTACTCTGGAGATTCCTCTTCCGTTTCACCCAATAACTCACTCTTCCGGGTGCCTCACTCTTCCCTCAGGTGGTAGAACTTTAGTTTTGTCAAAATACTTTTATATGCTTTACTGATCAATCAATTTCTTGTTGGGTTCTGACAATGTGCCCAACACGACTGGGTCTTTAAAATGTTGAGTTTTTATCTTCTTTCCAGCCACACAGGATAATCACTCCCTCCTAACTGCAGCTGGCAGGGGCGAGGGTTACAGAGGTGACATCATAATTGTATTAGACTCCGGGATCTGAGCCCCTGCAGTCATCTTCCCTAATCCAGGATGCCCTGCAGCATACCCACTGAAGCACACACATGCTCTGTGAAAAAGAGGCCACGGAAAACTGCATGTTCACACCTCTGCTTGTAAATGCACAACACACACTGATGTATTGAAGTCCTGTGGCAGGGTGGGCAACAGAAACCACTTCAATGCCTTTTGAGGAACACTGTTCTTTTTATTTGAGATGGACTCTCTGTCACCCAGGCTGAAGTTCAGTGGCATGATCTTGTCTCACTGCAACCTCTGCCTCCCGGGTTCAAGCAATTCTCACGCCTCAGCCTCCCGAGTAGCTGGGATTACAGACTGGTTAATGCCAAGAAGTTGCTACTGGAGCAGGAGCAGGAGCAGGAGCAGACGTGAAGCTCAAGTTGATGCTTTTCTGCTAAAACTGCCTCATGGGTGAAAGTCCAAATCCCCTTTCTCTTTTAAGCATTACCAATGCAAAGAAGAAAAAAAAAACAAAAAATAAATAAATAAATAACAACCAAAAAAATACAAAAAGAAAAAAAGTAAAAACAGAAGAATTACCAATGCATATATATTTTCATTTTTTATTTTTATTTTTTTAGATGGCGTCTCACTCTGTAGCTCAGGCTGGAGTGCAGTGGTGTGATCTCGGCTTATGGCAACTTCCACCACCCGGGTCCTGGTTCAAGCAATTCTCCTGCCTCGGCCTACCGAGCAGCTGGGATTACCAGCATGAGTAACCATGCCCAGCATTTTTTGTGTTTTTTAGTAGAGATGGGGTTTCACCATGTTGGCAAGGCTGGTCTTGAACTCTTGACCTCGTGATCCACCCGACTCAACCTCCCAAAGTGCTGGGATTACAGGTGTAAGCCACTGTGCCCGGCCTAATTTATTATTTTTCTTATACTCTAGGACGGAGTGAAGGAACCGACCCCCAGGCTCCAGTGCCTACCATGCTGACCAGGATGGTCTCGATCTCATGACCTCGTGATCCACCCGCCTCGGCCTCCCAAAGTGCTGGGATGACAGGCGTGAGCCACCGCGCCCGGCCCCAGAGCATTCTTAATACACCACTGTCAATACTATTTGTTGTATGTTATGAATGTAACACGTTATTAATACTAGCACTCAGCCCTTGCATGCGCATGGGTTTGAGCTAAGTAAGCACAGCTCGGTGGCTTCTCAACTAATCCTAATGAGAACCCTGAGTAGTAAGAACTGTTAATGCCCCATTTTGCAGATGAGGAAACTGGGCCGCTTGGTGGTTAAATAACTTGTCTGGTGCTGGGTGAGAAGCAAGAGGCAAATGGTCCTTAGATGCATTGGGCGGGAAGTCAGAGAGATTTTACAGAGAACCGCCAAGAGTGTGAGAGGTAATAACACTGCTGACGGTAACACTGTCTACCAGCCTTTGGGTGAAAACAGCAGCTGCTGTTTACTGAGCGCTTACCATGTTTGTGGCACGGCTCTGAGGGCTTTGTCGGCGGTCATTAAGTCCCCATGGCAAACCAATCAGTGAAGAAATTCATAATACACATTGATATATTAAAGGCACTGATAAGTCCTGATAATACGATGAGTAAAGAAATGTTAACATCATCCTCATTTTCTAGGCAAGGAAACTGAGTCACAGAAAGGTGAAGTAGTGTGTCCAAGGCAGCACAGCGAGGAAGCGGCTTAGCCGGGACTCAAGTCCAGAGCCTGTGCTGTGCTCTTAACCCTGCACTCTGTCACTTCTCTGGGGCTTACCAGAGGTGGGGTGCTGGGCCTTTTCTTTTTTCTTGCTCTTGTTAGGCTACTTCACAAAGGCAGACGCTGAGACTCAGTGAGGGTTGCAGGTTGTTCAGGCCCTTGCAATGAATGCGGAGCAGACCACCTCCCCTGGGGCACCGGACGCCAGGTCAGAGTGAACAGCACTCACCTTCACTGTGCCGCTTCAGCTTCGGCTGGACAGGCCTCGGTGGACCCCACCCTCTCCAGGCCCATTGCCTGGCTCGATGGTAAAATAATGCTGACCCAAAAGATCAGAAGCAGAAGATGGCTTGCTGCTATCCACATCTGCTGCTTACTCAGCACTCTTGCTGAACTTTTAAGAAATCCCTGAGAATGCCAGAACCAGAGCTACAGCTTGCTTAAAATGAAAAAAAAAAAAAAAAAAAAGGAAAAACTGATAATGTGAGGAATCTTTCCTGCAAACCAGTGCAAGTCAAATGGGCTTAAGCAAAAAGAGAGGTTTATTGGCTCTGGAATTTAAGTACTTTAAATTCCAGGAATAGTATCAGCTTCAGGTATAGCTGGATCCAGGAGCTTAGCTAATGTCACGGGGTTGGATCTCTCCTCCTCTCTCTGGCCTGTCCTCTCCTCCATGGTAGCTTTATTCATAGATGCCACATGGTGGCAAGATGGCTGCCAGGAGCTTTATGCCACATCCCCCAGGCCTGAGTCCAGCAGGAAAGAGATGTCCCTTCAGGGCACTGCAGACAGCAAATGCTCCAAGATCAACCTTGATTGGCCATCTTAAGCCAATCAGGGGTCAGTGGTAAGCCCATTGGCTCAGAGCCAAATCACTGGCCTAGAGTTGGGTACACCATCTTTGGACCGAGAGTGGAAGGTTGGATCCCCCATGGAAATCAGGACTGTCACCCGGAGGAGGAGGAGCAGAGGCTGTGGAGACCCACTTAGGTGCTCACTACACCAGGAAACCAATCAGACCCCGTGGGCTGCATCTTCTGCTCGGCCAGGAGATCTCTCTCTTCCTTTCCCCACCGGCCCTCTGCCCCTGAAACCGACCCACCCTCCCCGCGTCCACAGCCCACTGCTCTCTGCCTCTGGGTGGACTTGGCAAGGGGGCAGCCCAGCAGGACGCAAGTGAGGTCAAGGGCTCCCTCAGGCCACCCAAGGGCACCTCTCCTCTCAAGAAGGCCCCTCCTACATTGCCTCTCCTCCTGGCTTTCTGGAACTATCTTTTCCCTCCTCCCTTCCAATCCAGGGGTGGTGACATCACCTCCATTTCCAGCCCAGGGTTCCTCTATTCCTGCCCACACTTTTGAAAGTAGCCCCTGCATTAAGCCAAACTGGAATTATCCACGTGTGAATGTCCCTGCTTTTCCTGAAGGCTTGAACCCGGACAGATGCCAGGGAGGAAACCCAGTCCATGCTGGGATGCCCAGATTCTCCCATGATCCTCCAGTGTCAGCCCCCCCCCCAAAACCCCACCCCCGCCCCGGCTTCCCCCAAGTCTTATACACCAGTGAATTGAGAGGATGGAGAAGTTCTGGAAATGGATGTTGGCGATGGTGGCACAGCAACGTGAGTGTGCTTCGTGCCACCAAATTGTACCTTTAAAAATGGCTAAAATGGTAACTTTCCTGTGATGTACACATTATGGTAAAGCACAATTTTTAGCATGATAAAAAAAAAAAAAGCCAATATGCACAAATCCTCATCCAACCAGTATCCCAGCTTTTCTGTCTCCCCCTCCACCTCGGGTGGAGCAATTCCTGCTCCGAGGCATTTGGAGAGGAAGCCAAGTCTCCTCTGGATCAATGTGGTATTGATTCCTGTCTCATGAACAAGGACAAAGGCTGATTGCCTTCCAGTGAATCTGAACTTCACACGCCACCAGGCCTCAGGCACAAACATGATGCAAACCGTTTCCTCAGCCAACAGGGAGGAGGTTCAGCAACCGGCCCTGGGGCGGGCAGGGGAAAAGAGGCGCTTGGCCAATGCCACCTGGTAGGAGCCACTCCGGGGCAGAGATGACAAGGTCCAGAGCAGACACCCAAGTTCCTCTTTCCCACACGGGAACTGAGTCACCCTGCCTGTGTTCCTCAGCAGCTCTGTTCCGCCCGGAGGCTGGGAGTGCCCTGGTTACAAGACCAGATGCCCACGGTCAGCAAATTAAGGACAGTCCTTTCCATTGGGAAGAACCAAGACCCCAGGGCACATAGTAGGCTGGGTTCTAGATGCTGACACTAAAAAAGGGAGCTGAGGCCAGGTGCAGTGTCTCACGCCTGTAATCCCACCACTTTGGGAGGCTGAGGCAGGTGGATCACGAGGCCAAGAGATCGAGACTATCCTGGCCAACATGGTGAAACCCCATCTCTACTAAAAATATAAAAATTAGCTGGACACAGTGGCACATGTCTGCAATTCCACCTACTCCAGAGGCTGAGGCAGGAGAATCACCTGAACCCAGGTGGCAGAGGTTGCAGTGAGCCAAGATTGCGACACTGCACTCCAGCCTGGCAACAGAGTGAGACACCAACTCAAAAAAAAATACAAATACAAATATAAATACAAAAATTAGCCCGGCATGGTGGCCGGCGCTGTAATCCCAGCTACATGGGAGGCTGGGGCATGAGAGTCACTTGAGCCTAGGAGGCGGAGGTTCGTTGCAGTGAGCCGAGATTGTGCCACTGCACTCCAGCCTGGGTGGCAGAATGAGACTGTCCCAAAAATAAATAAATACATAAATAAAAAGAAGGAGGCTGAGCCGATCACTCCCTGCCCTCACTGAGCTGATGCTCCAGGGCAGCCTGCCTGGTAGAAACAAAATGCCACCCATGGGCAGAATGCAACACTTCCTAGCAGCCACGTGAAATAAAAAAGGAAAAGGAAGAAAATGTGGCTGGGCGTCTTGGCTCACGCCTATAACCCAGCACTTTGGGAGGCCAAGGCAGGAGGATCACCGGAGCCCAGGGGTTCAAGACCAGCCTGGGAAACACAGTGAGACCCCATCTCTATGGAAAATTTTAAAAATGAGCATGGCATGGAGACACTGGTACCTGCAGTCCCAGCTACTTGGGAGGCTGAGACAGGAGCATCCCGTGAGCCTGGGAGGTTGAGGCTGCAGTGAGCCCTGATTGTGCTGCTGCCCTCCCACCTGGGCAACAGAGCAAGACTCTGTCTCAAAATAATAAATAAAAACAGAAAATGAAAAAGGAAGCAGATGAGATTAATTTTAATGTATCTAATTGATCCAAAATATTATCATTTCAGCACGCGCTCCACATAAAAAATTAATCCCCGCAATATTTACAGGCGTTTGTTTCACCCTAACATGCTGAAACCCACTGGGTATTCCAAACCCAGAGCCCATCTCAGTGTGGACGCTGAATTCTCATCGGAAATATTTGATCCGCATTTCATTTCATAAAACTGACAGTTGAAAGGGTACATTAATCTACTGAAGCTGTTCCTCAGAGACGTAAAAGTCTTCCAAGAACAGAGTATCAAAAAATCATTTTCTTTAATATTCACATCTGCATTGGCAAAACTGCTTCGGCTTTTAATTTTTAATTTAAATTAATTAAAACAAAGATATGAAGATATAAAATTCAGTTCCTCAGTCCCGATAGCCACATTTCAAGCACCTGATAGCCACACGTGACCAGTGGCTGTTATTTTGGCCAATGCAGTTTTAAATGGAGCAGACAGATCAGGTGTGACAGCTCATGCCTGTAATCCCAGCACTTTGGGAGGTTAGAGGCAGGTGGATCGCATGAGGCCAGGAATTCAAGACCAGCCTGGCCAACATGGTGAAACCCCGTCTCTACTGAAAATAGAAAACTTAGCTGGGTGTGGTGGCGGGCACCTGTAATCCCAACTACTTGGGAAGCTGAGGCAGGAAAATTGCTTGAACCTGAGAGGCGGAGGTTGCAGTGAGCCAAGATCACACCACTGGACGCCAGCCTGGGTGACAGACTGAGACTGTCTCCAAAAACTAAATGAATTAATTAAATGGGGGAGATAATGAAACTATGTGTAAATGGCATCACTTCCTGTCAGCGGAATCCCACAGTCGGTCCTCTTTCCTCGACTGGCTTCTTTCATTTAGCATCGTTACTCCGAGACACGTCCGTGTTGAGCGTAGGTGTGTGTGCACACATCCACCTGATGGAAATGCAAAGAACGAACACAGAAACTAAAGGGCAGCTGGGAGCGCTTTTAGCTAGAGAAGAGATTTGGATAGGCCTCTCGGAAGAGGTGACACTTGGCAGAGACTTGAAGGCAGCGGACATCTGAGCCATGTTTGGGTCTGGTGGAAGAGTGTCCCAGGCAGAGGGAATGGTCAGTGCAGAGGCCCTGAGGCAAAAGCATCCCTGGTGCATTCAGGAAGCAGAGCAGAGGCAAGGCAGGCTGGAGTGGATGGAGCACCAGAGAAGAGGTAGGAAAGGAAACCAGAACAGTCCCAGGGCAGATCCCACGGCCCCATGGGGCTTTGTAAGAACTCGAACCTCTACTCTGAATTCTCTGTCCCCACCCCCAGTCTATTCCCAAAATGTCCTCTTTTCTTGCCTGGCTCTTCTCTCATTCAGCATAGGTATTGTGAGAGTCATTTATCCTATTAGTCCGTTTTCCCTCTGCTGATAAAGGCATACCTGAGACTGGGTAATTTATAAAGAGAAAGAGGTTTAATGAACTCACAGTTCCACACACGTGGCTTGGAAGACCTCACAGTCATGGCGGAAGACAAAAGGCACTTCTTACATGGCGGCAGACAAGAAACAGAATGAGAACCAAGCAAAAGAGAAACCCGTTATAAAACCATCAGATCTCGTGAGACTTATTAACCACCATGAGAACAGTATGGAGGAAACTGCCCCCATGATTCAATCATCTCCCATAAGGTCCCTCCCACAATTTGTGGGAAATATGGAAGCCACAATTCAAGATGAGATTTGGGTGGGGACGGAGCCAGACCATATCATTTATGTTGCCGTGCACATCAATATTTCATTGTAAGGACACACCACCATGTGCTGATCCATTCACCTGTTGGTGGGCTATTGGTTTATTTCCAGTTTTGGCTATGACAACAAAGCAGCAATGAACATTTGTGTACGAGTCTCTGTGGAGGCAGATGCTGTCATTACTCCTGGGTAAATGCCCAGGAGTGGGATTACTGGGTCATCTTGGAAGTGCATGATTAAGTGAAGAAACTCCCAAAGTGTTTTCCAGGGTAGTTAGGTGATTTCACATTCCCCCCAGCTGTGTGTGAGTCCCAGGCGCTCTCCCAGTGCTGGAGGGCATCAGGCTTTAACATTTCAGTCATTCCAGCTGGTTCTGGAGTATCGCATTTTGATTTTGCACTGTGAGATCTTTAAGGTCCAGAATGCTCATTCACGCTTTCAACAAATATTTACTGAGGACCTGAGGACGTGTGAAGCACTAGGTGCTATGCCAGGAGCCAAAAACAAGTACAGTCACTGCTCCTGAGGTATTTCCAGTTTCAGGAGTGAGACTGACATGTATCAACCGTGGGGTTACAGGGCCTCTCAGTGCATGAGATGCCAGGAAACTGTGAGGCAGAGAAGTGTGACCTGTTCTTGTGGAGAGGGAATCAGGGCAGGCTCCCCTGAGGAAATGACTTTTTAAGAATTAGCTAGTTGGCTGGGCATGATGGCTTATGCCTGTAATCCCACCATTTTGAGAGGGCGAGGTGGGTGGATCACCTGAGGTCAGGAGTTCAAGACTAGCCTAGCCAACATGGTGAAACCCTATCTCTATTAAAAATACAATATTAACCGGGCATGATGGCATGTACCTGTAGTCCCAGCTACTCAGGAGGCCGAGGCAGGAGAATTGCTTAAATCCAAGAGGTTGCAGTGAGCTGATGTTGCACCATTGCACTCTGGCCTGGGTGACAGAGTGAGGCTCCGTCGGAAAACAAAAGAACTAGCTAGTTAAGTGGGGAGGAGGCAGGAAAGAGAGTCCAGGGAGAAGAGATGCCCGCACACAGAAGCCATGGATGAGCTGGGATGCTTTGGGCTTCAAGTGACGGCCATGAGGAAATTTACTACTGTCATTGCCAGGGACTGAGTGCCTGCCTCTCTCCCAGATTCCCATATTAGATCTAACCCCCAGTGGGGTGGTATCAGAAACCACTTAATTTGGCGATGATTGGGTCATAAGGGTGGCGTTCCCATGAAGGGGATGAGTGCCTGATCTCATTTGGATATTTTTCCCCACCCAAATCTCGTACTGAAATGTAATCCTTTAGGCTGGATGCAGTGGTTCATGCCTGGAATCCCAACACTTTGGGAGGTCAAGGTGGGCAGGTTACTTGAGTCCAAGAGTTTGAGACCAGCTTGGGCAACACAGTGAAACCCTGTATCTACCAAACACACACACACACACACACACACACACACACACACACACACACTACCCAGGCAGGATGGTACATGCTTGTAGTTCGAGCTACACGGGAGGCCAAGGTGGGAGGACCACAGGCAGAGGCTGAAATGAGCTGAGATCACACCACTGCACTCCAGCCTGGGCAACAGAGTAAGACCCTGTCTCAAAAACATCAGAATAAATATAAACGCAATATTAGAGGTGGGGCCTGCTGAGGGGACTGGATCATGGAAGTGGATTCCTCATGAATGGCTTAGCGCCATCCCCTTGGTGCTGTCCTTGTGACTGAGTGAATTCTCACAATTCAACTGTTTCAATGTGTGTGGCGCCTACCCCACCCGCTCGCTCCCACACTGGCCACGTGATGGGCCGGCTCCCCCTTTGCCTTCTGCCATGATTGGAAGCTTCCTGAGGCCTCCCCAGAAGTGGAACAGATGCCAATGCCATGCTTCCTGTGCGGCCTCCAAACCATAAGTCAATTAAGCCTCTTTTCTTTATGTTACCCAGTCTGAGGTATTTCTTTATAGTGACACAAGAATGACCTCATATAGCACCCTTCTGAAAGAAACCCCAGAGTTCCCTCATTCCTGCCGTGTGAAAACACAGCAAGAAGGCGCTATCTGTGAACTAGGATGTGGGTCCCCTCCAGACGTCGAATCTGCCAGCAACTTGATCTTGGATTTCTCAGTCTCCACAACTGTGAGCAATAAAAAAATTTTTTTGTGGCTCACGCCTGTAATCCCAGCACTTTGGGAGGCCAAGGCAGGTGGATCACCTGAGGCCAAGAGTTCGAGATCAACCTGGCCAACGTGGTGAAACCCCATCTCTAATAAAAATACCAAAAAATTAGCCAGGTGTGGTGGAACATGCTTGTAATCCCAGCTACTAGATTAAAAAAAATTTTTTTTTTTGAGGCAAGGTCTCACTCTATTGCCCCGGCTGGAGTGCAGTGGCATGACCACAGCTCACTGCAGCCTTGACCTCCCAAGCCCAAGCAATCCTCCCACCTCAGCCTCAAGTAGCTGGGACTACAAGTGCGCACCACCACACCTAGCTAATTTTTTTTGTATTGTTTGTAGAGACAAAGTTTCACCATGTTGCCCAGGCTGGCCTCAAACTCCCAAGCTCAAGTGATTTGCCCACCTTGGCCTCCCCAAGTGCTGGGATTACAGGCATGAGCCACTGCACCCAGCCTGAGCAAGAAAGTTCTGATGTTCATAAGCCACCCGCCTACGGTACTGTGTAACACAGGGGTCGCCGACCCCCAGCTGTACACCAGTGCCAGTCCGTGGCTGTTTAGGAGCCGGGCCACACAGCAGGAGATGAGCAGCAGCCAAGCGAGGTTCCCACCTGAGCTCCGCCTCCTGTCAGATCGGTGGCGGCGTCAGACTCTCCGAGGCACTCAAACCCTACTGTGAACCGCGCATGCGAGGGACCCAGGTTACCTGCTCCTTGTGAGAATCTAATGCCTGATGGTCTGAGGTGGAGGTTTCATCCTGAAACCATCCTGCTCACTGACAGGCCGTGGAAAATTGTCTTCCACAGAACTGGTCCCTGGTGCCAAAAAGGCTGGGGGCTGCTGGAATAACAGCAGCCTGAATAAGACACTCACATAACAGAAGGCCTCGGAAGGGGCAGTTTCAGAATGCCAGGAAGCTCCTAGGCTCTTGCCCACAGTATCAGCAACAGCCTAGGAGCTTCCCGGCTTTTTGCTCCACTATCCTCAGTGGGTCTGCCATGTTTTCCCTCAAAGTCATAAAGTGGCTGCTGTGGCTCCAGACAACACACCCTCACCCTCACCCAATGAGCCAAGCAGGAAGGAACAGATGCAGCAAGAATTTTCTCATTTCTCTATTAAAATCTGCCCCCAGCCAAGTTTCCCTAACATTTTGCTTGCTAGAACTTGGTCTCATGCCCACCCTAGACCAACAAGAAATAGGGTTCCCTTAGATCTATCATGAGCAATTCCATGGGGCATGGAGACTCACCCTCTAAATAAAGTCCAGACGGTTTGAGAGGAAAGGAGGGAATGCCTGCTGAAGAGCCGACCACCAGGGGCTGTCTGGCTCAGCTTGTTGTTTAGCAGAACTGGGGGCTATCTCAGGAATGTCTGGGTTGCTGGCCTGAGAATTCACCCAAAGTGATACGGCAAAAGCTGAGAGACTGGGCCAGGCAGCCTCATCCTAAACACAAGGACTTAGTTCCCAAATGCCCTCTAGGCCCCAAGAGGACCCAGTGAGGGTTGCAGGTGGGGACAAGGGGTGAGCTCCAGGAGCCCTACCCATGAGGCTTCTGAGTGGGGGTCCCAGGCCTCTGCTCCCCACGCTCCACTGAGACATTTGGTATGGAGCTGGGGGCAGGGGCCACGCAAATCGACCTTGGCACTGGCCCGAGCCCAGGCAGCCACTGACATTCAGTCCGAGCGCACTCTCTTGGTCTGACTTTTAAAAGGATCTTTTTTTCACTTCCTGGGGGAAACATCTCAGCAACCTCTGAATGCAGCTCTGAAGACGAAGGGCGACTTAGAACAGAAACCATCAAATGACACCCGTCGGTCCCCTCCCTTTTCCCAGGGTGGGGAGGCCCCTGGGCCTTGCTCCATCCGAGACGCAGCACAGTGTGTGATCACCTTCCTTCGGGCAGCAACCTTGCGCCTGGGCCTTCTCTGAGTTCCCGGAAGGTGGTGGGGAACAAGCTCCCTCCACCCAGCCTGGCATCCTCCTGGGAAGCAAAGACTGTCGACAAGAAAGCAAACAAACGCAGCAAAGGCAGAAAGAGCTTCGTGCTGCCGTGCGGAGCTTGGCTTCTCTACCTGAAGTTCAGAGAAGGCTTCTCTGAGCAGCTGACCTTCAGCTGAAAACTGGACGAGGACCCAGCTCTGCAAAGACCCCAGGCAGGACGGGTCAGGTGGAGGAACATCCAGTGCAGAAACCCTGAGGTGGGAAGGAACCAGGTGGCTCCAGGAACAGGAAGGGCTGTGTGGCTGGCAAGGCTCGGGGCACCTGAGGTTGCGGGCAGAGCCGGCTGGAGGGTCTGGGTGCCCTTGGCTCCGTGTAGATTTGGGTATTCAGTTCAATCACACCAAGAACACATCTTATGCTTTGCTTGAGAATGTTTACTTTTTTTCCAGAAATCCTGGAGACAGAGCAGTTGACAAGCTGTTTTTAGGTTTGTTCTGTTTTTTTTTAAAAAAAAAATAGACATGGGGTCTTGCTATGTTGCCCAGGCTGGTCTCAAACTCCTGGGCTCTAGCAATCCTCCCACCTCGGCCTCCCAAAGCACCGGGATTACAGGCTTGAGCCACTGTACCTGGCCAGAAGCTGTCTTTGACTCCAGAGTTTGGCACCAACCTTTGATGTTTTCAGGTGTGACAATGTGTATCGCTGAAGAGTGCCCTTGCCACCCTCCCCTGCAGACACAGGGGGTCAATGAGTGACGAGCAGCGGTGTCAGGCAGGGCTCTTTGGAAGCAATTCCTATTTTCTTTTTCATTTTTGAGACAAGATCTCCCTCTGTCCCTCAGACTGCAGTGCAGAGATGTAGCCTCTGCCCCCTGCAGCCTTGAGCTCTTGGGCTCAAGAGATCCTCCTGCCTCAGCCTCCTGAGTAGCTGGAATCACAGGTGTGCACCTCCATGCCTGTGCACTACATGCCCAGGCTGGTCTCGAACTCCTGGGCTCAAGCGGTCAGCCTGCCTCGTCCTCCCAAAATGCTGGGATTGCAGGCGAGAACCACTGCTCCTGGCCAGCATTCCTTTCTCAGAGCAGGCATCAGGAGGCAGCCTGCGGGAGGCGTGGGAGTCCTGCCTTCAGGCTGGTTGTCACCAGGGCTGGCTCTTGGCTCTCAGGCCTCTGCTTGCCACCCAGGAGCTGTGGCTTCTTCAAAGCTGGCGGAGTTCCTCCGCTGATCCAACTTTCTCATGACGCCATGCAGTCATAGGAACCACTACACCATCACTTTGTCATTTGGCGTGACCGGATCAAGGGAACAGCATCTCATCACACTCGCACTCAAGCGGGGGATTATCCCAGGCATGGACACCAGGGGAGAGGGGCTTAGGGGACATCTCAGGATTCTGCCTCCCACAGAGGACAAAGCTTTGGGGAACTCACTCCCTGGTTTGTCAAGGGTCCCATGGCACATGGGAGCTTGGCCTGGTGCAGATGCTAAACCCAGAGGGGCCAGACCAGGCATCGCCCAGAGTTCCCAGGGTGGTGCCCGCTGCCTGAGCAGGATCCGCCACTGGGCAGTTTCCAGCACACATTGCCAAGGCCTCCCCTGCAGGAAGTAGATGCCATCAGGAGAGTTGGGAAAGGCTTGAACGGAAGCAGGAATGAGCCAGGAGAAGGCCAGATTCCTGTGTGGAGCTTCAGGAGGGCCCGGGAGGTGGCTAGCAGCTGCCACTTCACAGAACCAGAAGACAAAAGGCCCGAGGGTGGAGGAGTCAGGACTAGACTCTGTTGCATGGCATAGAAAATGCAATCTCACAGCAGCACGAGGTCCCCGGGGAATCCCCAGTGGCTGCTGCTATAAATAGAAAAGAAATCCAGCTACCCACAGAAGGTGACCTCCATTTTAGAGATTATAAAATTAATGCTCAGAGAGGTTAAGTGACTTGCCCAGGGTCACACAGCTAGGAAGTGGTGGAGCTGAGATTTGAACACGCTTGACTTGACTTTGTCACTTGCAACAAATAGGTCCTGATTACTGTGCCATGGGACCCCTGACAAACCAGGGAGTGAGTTCCTGAAGCTTTTGTTATAGGTGTATGTGTGTGCGCACGTGTGTGTGTGTGTGTGTGTGTGCGAGACTGAGTCTTGCTCTGTCGCCTAGGCTAGAATGCAGTGGCGCCATCTTGGCTCACTGCAACCTCCGCTTCCCAGGTTCAAGTAATTCTCCTGCCCCAGCCTCCTGAGTAGCTGGGATTATAGGTACCCGCCACTGTGCCAGCTAATTTTTGTATTTTTAGTAGAGACAAGGTTTTACCATCTTGGCCAGGCTGGTTTCGAATTCCTGACTCGTGATCCACCCACCTCAGCTTCTGAAAGTTCTGGGATTACCGGCATGAACCACCATGCCCGGCCAGGGCTGTGTTTTAAAATATTTGCAAACAGTCCAGGAGCAGTGGCTTATGCCTATAATCCCAGCACTTTGGAAGGCCTGAGATCAAGAGTTTGACACCAGCCTGCCCAACATGGTGAAACCCCGTCTCTACTAAAAATACAAATATTAGCCAGGTGTGGTGGCACATCTGTAATCCCAGCTACTTGGGTGGCTGAGGTAGGAGGATCGCTTGAACCTGGGAGGCAGACGTTGCAGTGAGCCGAGATCACGACACTGCAGCCATGTGCCTGGGCGACACTCCATCCTGAGATGGAGAGTGAGACTCCATCTCAAAAAATTAAAATAATAAAATAAAATTTAAAAGTATTAGCAAGCATTGCTCTAAACCCACGTTGCTCAGGTCCTCCATGGATCAGCAGCCCCAGCTACGCTGGGAGCATGTTGGAAACTCAGTCTCAGGCCCCACCCTCCTGCCGAAGCACAACCTGCATTTCAGCCAAATTCTCAGCTGAGCTGTGCGAAGTTTTCAGAAGCTCTGGACAGATACCTACGAGCACCTGCAGCGGCTAGGGCTCTGCCAGGAGCTCCAGGGCCCACCATCTCTCAAGGATCCCCCAGATGTGAGGGAAGCTTAGGGCAGTGGCAGGAACTGAAAACACAACCCCAAACGTCTCCCACGCCATGGCCCAGCCCTCCCCACTGCTACCTGCTGGCACAGCTCTCCCTGGCACTGTGCCCACGGCTTCCCACTGCCTGGGTCTCTCAATAACTCCTGGGAGCTCTCAATACCACGAACCCAACTTCCCCAGGGCCACCCGAGACAGGCCTTTCAAGCTCCCCAGAAGTGGAAATGGGACTTTGCTTAATGAAACAGATCACACAAAGGGTGGCGACCGGCTCCTCTCTGCGCTGCCATGAGGGTGTATCCACGAAAAGCTAAGTTTGCAGCAGGAGGCATGGAAGTCAGATAGGCAGACAAGCATGGTGAGGTTCTGGTCATCACCACACTTTCTGACCCCTGTCTCTACCCAGCAGGTCCTTGAAAACATTCATCCACCCACCCACGCACACACCCACCCACGCGCCCACCCACCCATGCATCCACCCACGAATCCACCTACCCACGCATCCACCCACCCACGCATTCATCCATCCACCCACACATCCACCCACCCACCCATGCATCCACCCACGCATTCATCCACCCACCCACACATCCACACAACCACCCACCCATCCACATATCCCACTCATCCACCCACCCACCCACACATCCACACACCCACCCACCCACCCGTCCACCACTGACTGAGGTCCTCCTGTCAGGCACTGCTCCAGAGACTGGAGTACAACGGTGAACAGACAGGTATACATTCTGCTGCTAACCCACAGGGTGACTTATGAAGTCGCCAAGTCACCCCAGGCCTCAGTTTTCCCCTTGGTAAAATGTGAGAGTTAAACAAAGAGACCTCTAAAATGTTTCATTTTGACCTTTCTTTCAATATGACGGTGGTAAGGGTAAATGACACACGGTAAGTGCTCATCGAGTACCTGTCCATGAACAGCCACAGGCTGTCACAGGCCCAGCCCCACAGCGAGCCGGTGGGACGATTGTTCCGCACTGCTCCGCCAGCGACTGGCCTAGGTGTGGTCACGTGACTCGCTTCTGCCCAAGGGGACCTCAGAGGAAGTCTCCTTGGAACTCAAGGAAAGATTTTGCTTCCTGATGTAAGAGAAACACAGAGAAGCCCTCCTCTCTTCCACCCAGCCCCTTTCTTCCAGTTTGAGAGGCTGCCGGGTAAGAATTGATGTCTAGGGCAGCTGCAGCCATTCTGGGACCTGAGGCAAGAAAGATGGCAGCGTGACAGGCACTGAATGCCCTGGTCTTTGATAACATCACTGAGCTGAGCCACGCCTGGAACTCAGACCTCCGCACTTAAGTTAAATGGCCTCATCATCTACGCCACAGTGTGCTGGGTTTTCTGTTCCCTTCAGCTGAGGCATGCTAAGCAATCCAGTCAGTTCTTCAAAGCCACTCCTTACCCACCTGCCAGAGCTCTGCTCAAACGGCCCTTTCCTGACCGGCGCCCACCCAGACACCCTTGAACTCACCGCAGCCGCCAGCAGCACCCTGAGCATAGGCGCCGTTTAATTTGCCAGGAGAGCTGGCGATAAATCCCCACCAGCCCTAACCTCTCGCTTGGGCCATGCAGAAGAAAAATCCCATTTTTCTGGTGCCCCTGTCTAAGTCAGAGCCCCGGGCTGCATTTGCGCAGGGACCAGATGGATTTCTAGCTGACTCGAAGGTCAATGGTGACAGCACGGGAAGCCGGACTACATGAGCGCTCCCCTGCTAAGGCCAGGGAGCCAAGCAGGCCTCAGCCTTGCCATTCCCTAGCTGTGTGCCCTTGGGCAAGTGACTTCACTTCTCTGGGCCTCAGTTTCCCCCCTGTAAAATGGGAACAGTAACACCTCCAAGGTCATGGTGAGGGCTAAACGGAGGCAAGGAAGGGCGCCAACCAGCCACTTGGAGGTCCCTTTCCCGTGGGAGGAAGTGAGCATGAGGGTGGCTGGGAGGATGACACCCACTCCCGGGAAGTGTGGGAATGGAGCTTTCTGGTCATCAGTGTGTGGCCAAGGCCATCTCACAAACTCTCCACTCTAGATCCAGCGTCCGCAGAGTTCCAGGGCGTGAGCCGCCACTAACCCTTGCCCTGCTGCCACGCAACAGCAAGGTGGCCTTCCCCTGCACCCTCCAAGGGCCCGAGGCCATTGCCAGGCCCCTGCTGGGGATCACGTGCCGGCCAGGCCCGGCAGTTTCCCGATGCTGTGGGAGGACGAGGCAGGCGAGATGACAGGAAGGCCTTTCCTATACAAAGTGCAATCAGACAACCCACGTACCTGCTCCCACCTCACTATGAACAGAGGCCGCTGATTAATAAGATCTGACATTTCTGGAGCAATCCTACATGCCAGACAGGTTCTAGCACTTTCTATCAACGTATCCTCAGAGCAAAGTTTTATGCAATAAACACTATCGTTGTCATTTTACAGATTAAGAAACCAAGGCTCAGAGAGGTTGAGTAACTTGCCCAGGGTCACACAGCTAATAGGCAGTGGAACTGGGCTTTGCACCCGCCTGATCTGACTTGCTGCTATTTGCAGCTGGTCAGTCCTGATAAATGCGGCATGTGACCCTGGGCACCTGCTCTGAACCCACTGGAGGGTGAGCTGGCTGAAGCCCCTTCCTTCTCCACCAACGGGCTGATGCTCCAGCACTCTTACTCCGACAGAAACCCTGACAAATGGAGATGGTGATGGCCAGGGTCAGCCAGAGAAGCAAGCGGCCTGGGCTGGGGGCCCCGGGACCACACACGGAAAGCGCCGCATTGCTTTCTCACCCGGCACCAGCAGAGCCGGGCAGCTTAACCCAGGAGGTCACCGTCTCTTCTGAAGTCTGAGTCATAGGTCGAAGATTCCATTTAACGCCCCGATAAAGCAAAACCACTGAGAAAACAAACGAGAGTCGGCCCAGGCACGAGCACGCCCTCCCTCCGGGAGCCCTGGCTGGCTGCACAGCAGTGGGGCCCATTCCAAGCCAGCCTGTTGCTCAAGAATGCGCCCAGCCCGGGAAGATGCAAGGCCGTGACTATCAGCCCCATTTTACAGGTGTGGGAATGGGGGACCAGAGAGGTTGCACCGCCTACCCAAGGTCACACATCCCATGAATGAGACCGGAAATGGGGAATAAAACTGAGGTCTCCCCGTCCCCCCCAGTGCTCTTCCCTCCTTCCCAGGTGAGCGTTCTCCCTCCCCTCCTATAGAGAGGAGGTGCTATTTTGGGGCACACTGCATTCATTTCTCTTAAGAGACAGGGTCCCGCTCTGTTGCCCAGGCTGGAGTGTGGTCGTACAATCAAAGCTCACCTCAGCCTGGAACTCTTGGGCTCAAGCAATGCTCTCACACAGGCCTCCTGAAGCGTCGAGATCACAGGCGTGAGCCCCCGCACGTGGCCTCGCTCCCTCTCACCGGGAGCCTGGCTCTGCATTTCCTCCACCTGCCAGCACTCCCGAAGTCAAGGGTGGTCAGGTGGCTTCCACCCCCTCGAAGGGCAGAGTCCGTGCCCCAGGCCTGGCCAATCAGAGCACTGCCAGCCAGGTGATTGGCTCGGAGATGGCCACCGAGCCGGTCCCATCCGAGGGATGGCGAGGTAATTGCACCAGTTTCCAGGGAGAAAACATTCCAACTCCTCCGAGACTAGAACCAAGGGAGATGTGGGTTAAAACGACACACATTTGTTATCTTACAGTTCTAGCGGTCAGAAGGCCACAGTGGCCCTCACTGGACCAAGAACGAGATGTTGGCAAGGCTGTGCTCCCTCTGGAAATTGCAGGGGAGCATCCGTTCTCTGCCTTTTCCAGATTCTAGAGGCTGCCTGCACTCCTAGGCTCGTGGCCCCTTCCAGCAATGCCATCACTCCTGCCTCTGCCTCTGCAGCCACAGCTCCTCTCTCTTGACTCATGCTTCTCTTTCACTGATAAGAAACCTTTTGATTACATCACCATTATGATAATCCAGAAGAATCTCTCCATCTCAAGATATGTAACATAATTACATCTGCAAGGTCCCTTTTGCCATGTAAGGTCACATATTCACAGGTTCTCTGGGATTGGGACACGGACATCTCTGTGGGTGGTTGTCTACCATAGCAATCACAACCATAGCAGGCAGGGTGCCCAGCTGGACAGAAAGTAAATCCTGGTGAATGTTTTGAGCCCCTGGATCAAGCTGTACCTGAAGGTATATACTTAACTTTTCAGTTAAATCATGACGATTACATTTCCTTTTGTGCCTAACCTCGTTGGAGACTTTTGTTTTGCTTTGTTTTGTTCTACCACTTGCAGACAGAGAGCCTGGCTGAATTTACTCCCAGCCCATAAAGATTTCAAGTGAGAAATTACCAGCTTGCACGTCTCTCTCACATGAGGCTGAAATCTTGAGAGTAAAGACGACACCTCCTGTAACTTTGTCCCATCAGCACCTACAAAGGAGGCACTGACAAAATGTTTGTTGATTGAATAACAATTTGCTGATGGACCAAACACCCTCCTTCATGCCCCTGCTCAGCGACCAGCACAAAAACAAGAGGGCAGAGAAAAGCCTTGGCAGGATTTCCCAGGGGTGAACGCCAGGCCAGTCATTTCCCTCTGGGGGTGGCAGCTTCCTCAGAGAGGGACGACGCGGACAGAAGTCCTGGAGAAAGCCTGACTTCTGTGGGCAGTGAGGGTCCGCCACCCAGAGCCAGCACTTCCCAACTGGTCCTGGGACAGCAGCTGCAGCACTCTGCCCACAAACCCTTCTGAGTCATTTCTGGTCAGGAAGCAGCTCGCTGTCAGATGAGAGTCACAGCGGCTCCCTCTGCACACCCGGAGGGGGCAGCAGCCTCCTCATTTTCCACAGCTGCAGAGCTCAGCGGCCACGGCCCTGTAAGGAGAGTCTCTCAGGGCAAGGGGAGGAGCCAGAACAGAAGCCTCCCAGGAAGGCCTGCATGTCCTGGTCCCCAACACTGAGCTATCATTTTACCCATCGATGAGGTCGCTGCATTCTTGTTCCCATGTGCCTCTGAGAGATGACCCAAGGCAGCCTCCCTCCCTCTCTTCTGCACCCCCCTCCTCAGACACACCTGCCTGTTCTGATTTATCCTCTGTGGGCCCCGAAGGGCAGGGCTCACCCCTCACCAGATCCACGGTGAGCCTGCGCTCGGCCCTCCTTGCGTTTAGGTCCGGCTGCGGCTGTGTGGCAGGCATTCCCGCTAGCTGGCACACTGTTCCCCACATGGTCTAAGCTTTAGCTACTGTCACTCACGGACGCTCAAAGACGGAGCTGAAACGTCGCTTTTGGTTCATGTAGTGATCTCCATTCATCACGATCGCTGGTGATTCGGATACAGCACTTACAACCTGCCAGGATCAGCTTCGTCTATTACATACATACGTAACAACCCACTTCGTCTCCACCAGAAGGCTAACACGTGGGGAAAGTGAGGCAGGGGTAGTAAGCGACAGACTCAGCATTTGGATCCAGAGAGCTGCCCCCAAGGCCTGGGTGCTCAACCCTTGAGCTACCCACACACGACGGATTTCCAGCACTCCTAGTCACCCTGCTGTGCCCCACCCCCAGCTGCCTGCTAGGCCCCAGGAGCAGGGGCAGGGGCTGCTTCATTCACCTCTGACCCTCAGCACCATCACTGAGTGGCACTTAAGTACATAAATGAGTGATTGTGCAACAAGCCCCGTTACCTTGGGCACTTAACAGTCCTGTGCCTCAGTTTCCCTTCTGTGGAATAGGGACAACAATGGTATGTCTGAGCCCATCCTCTTAGGGGGAATCCTGACAAGAAATTTGAACGAGAGATGGGGGATCTTGATATACATCAGTGATTTCAGTGGCACTGCCCCACAGAGGCCCAGGCAGGAGTGTGTCTGACCCCTGGGCACCTGCTGGGGGCACTGCTCCACCGAGCCCAGTGCTTGGCAGACGCCACTTGCCACTGTGCGTGCGCCAAGGTAACTGTGCAGCTGCACGAATGCCGTCCAGATGGGTGAGTCACTGGGACCCTTCACAGACTCCCGAGGGGCACTAGAGGCCACAGAAAACGCAGTGGGGCTGCACAGCTTGGACTCCCCACCCAGGCCAGGCATCCTCAGCTCGAGGCACACCCAGCGCTTCCTCCCCACACTTCTTCAGTGCCTGAAACTTGGGCCTCCCCATGTGGCCGTGGGTCCTGTTGGAATGGCCGGAGGGGTCCTGTTAGGGAACCCGTGGATGGCTCAGGATTTTAGAATACTCCGAGCCTGGGGTCCCCAGAGAGCAGACCTTCAGAACCCACGAGACTGTCTCTGATTGTGATTCCCGGCAGCTCCTTAATCCTAAAGAGGCCAGATCTGAATCTTGGCAAATTGTAGCCAGGAGTTCTCAAGCAGCCGGAGAGTGGTGGGCTTCCGCTGGCAGAGGAAAGATCCAGCCTTAGGAGCAGACTCACACTGTGAGCCGGCCCTAGCGAGCTGCGGCCCCTGCCTACACCCCTCCAGGGACAGGGGCCCACTCCCTCCTCAGTTCGTGGCTCAGTGTGGTTGTTGGATCCTGCCTGAGCAGAGAAGAGTCCCGCAGCAGCCAGCCGCGCCCAGCTCTGCCACACAGCTGCACGCCCAGCCTCTTGCCCTTTGTCGGGTTCACCACAGTCATGCCCCATCCCCCATTCCCTGAAATCAGCCCAAACTGCCCGGAAGCCCAGACCCCGCACCCCCTCCCCAGCTTTCCTTCCTCATGGAGTTTATATTTCAGAACAAGGAAACAGATACCCCAAAACAACTAAAGATATCTGTAATTACAAACGGTACTCAGTGCCATGGGGAGAAATGTCAAGCAAAGGAGATGGGCTACTTTCCAGGATCAGTTTTGACACCAAAATAGTTCCAGAATATTTCCTGGGTTTGAGAGAACAAGGGTTTTTTTTATCTCACAAAAGAGAGGAAAAAAAAAAAGGAAGGAGGAAGGGAAAAGAAAAAGAAAGAGGGGGAGAAGAGAGGGAGGGAGAGAACCCGGGAAAGAGGAAAGGGACACTGATTCCCCAGAACCATGAGCTCGTCCCGGGGCCAGCAAACCGCAGCTGGGAGATGAATCCAGCCCGTAGCAAAGGAGAGCTGGCAGCCTGCGTACCAAGAATCATTTTTGCATTTTTACATTATTTATTTATTTATTTGAGACAGGGTCTTGCTCTATTGCCCAGGCTGGAGTGCAGTGGCCCAATCACAGCTTACTGCCGCCTTGAACTCCTGGGCTCAAGCGATCCTCCCGCCTCAGCCTCTAGAGTAGCTGGGTCTACAGGCGCATGCCACCATGCCCGGCTACATTTTTTTTTTTAAACACTGGGTCTCACTATGTTGCCCAGACTGGTCTCAAACTCCTGGCCTCAAGCGATCCTCCCTCATCGACCTCCCAAAGCAATGAGATTACAGGCATGAGCCAAGGCACCTGGTCATTCTTTAAATTTTTAAACAGTTTTTACAAACAAAACAAAAAATAAAATATTTACTATCTGGCCCTTGACAGAATAAGCTTGCCATCTCTGAACTCCGCCACTGACTCCTGCCAAGGCCAGCTGTGAAAAGCAGAAAGAAGGGACAGATCAGACAGCCGAGAATCGTCCACTTCTGCCCACGAGGCCAAGCGCCATCCATCACAAACTTCTAAACGCCAAGGCTGGGAAAGTTAAGTGATTTCTATTCCAGCTTAGTGAGGCGAGGTCAGGGGCCGGCCAGAGAATGGATGTCCTCTCGCACCAAAGAGAACAGAGTCATCGCCCAGCCTCTACCATTAGCCATTGCTCATCGGCTGTTTAGGAAGCAGGGGCACTAATTTTGCCTGTTTCACATGTGGTGTTTCATGAAATAAGGGGAGAGGAAGGGCCTGTTTATCAGTCAGTGCTCCTGGCCGCAAATGACAAAATTTCCAATTGAAAGTGGCCGAAGTGACAGAAGAGTTTATTTATCAGCTCATGTTACTGAAAAGTGTGTGGGGGGGCGGTGAGCTCCAGGCACAGCTGGATCCAGGGACTCACAATGGCACCATCAGGACTCATTCTCTCCATTCCTCTGGGCTTTGGTGCGGGGCGGGGCGGGGGGGGGGAGGGGAAGGGGGAAGGGGGGGAAGGGGTTGTTTGTTTGTTGTTGAGATGGCGTCTCACTTTTGTCACCCAGACTGAAGTGCAGTCGCGTAGTCTCGGCTCATTACAAACTCCACCTCCCAAAATCAAGCAATTCTGCCTCAGCCTCCCAAGTAGCTGGGATTACAGGCACCCACTACCACACCCAGCTAATTTTTGTGTTTTTTGTAGAGGCGGGGTCTCGAACTCCTGACCTCAGGTGATCCTCCTGGCTTGGCCTCCCAAAGGCTGGGATCACAAACTGAGCCACCATGCCTGGCCCTCCGGGTTGGTTTTACTCCCAGGCAGGCACGCCCTTCCTGAGGCAAGAATCTCATTGAGCCCTGACTGCATCATGTGACCCTCCTTTGGCCCAATGACTGCAGTCAGAGGATGGGATGATCTGATTGGCCAGGCCTTGGTCATGTGCTCCACCAGGAGCACCTGACTACAGATGACCCCACCTGAACTACAGATGGTGAGAGAAAAGAGGAACACTCTTTCCCCGGGCAAGATCCCAGGCGCCGGTACCAGCAGGAACAGATGCTGAGCTGGTGAAAGCAACGGCTGTCCCCAGCAGAAGCAAACCCATATTTCCCAGCCCCCTGGCTAAGTCTCAGCACCACCCATTTTACGGCTGAGTAAACTGGGGTCTTGGAGGCGAATTCAGTCTCCGCTGGTGATGCAGTCAGCACACCCGCCCTAATCTGGGTCTGATTCGTGCTCAGGCTGTTCATAATCCTGCCCTCCAAGAACCCTGCAAACAGCTGGTGTGCAATAAATGCACATCACATCGAATTGTTGTTAGGAGTCTGCCTCTGCCCGCTGGACCATAAGATGCCTGAGGGCAGAGATCATGTCTGTCCTGTTCACTGCGGCACCCCAACACACAGCGCGTAGTAGGTGCCCCACCAATGCGTGGTAAATGAATGAATGACCCCATGGCACATAGTACATGCTCCACAAATACTGGATAAACATATGTATCTCTGTGGATGCTCCCCAGATCCTTGGTAAGAGAATGCAAGTCTCTAGTGCCTCACACACAGTAGGTGCTCCACAAACAGTGTTAAATGAACAGATTCTTAGTGCCTGCACATAGTGGGCGCTTAGTAAATATTTAGTGAATCAATTAGTGAATCTGGATGGGAACCAAGCTGCCTGGGTGCTCAAACATTTCCAGATCATTAACAAGACAGAGAGGGAGAGAGATTAGGGGGCCGGTGGGGGGAAATGAATAAATGGAGAATGAATGAATGACAGAAACCTTTGTGGGACTCGAGTGTCCGGACAAGGATCCACAGTCCCTGCAGCTCCACAGTGAGCATCAAGGTTGTTTGGAAGGAAAACCCAATTTTGGAAAGGCACTGGATCTTTGCGAGCTAAGAGAGGGGGCGGCGGGGCTGGCAGCAGAGTCAGGAGGAAGGGAGGTCAGCCAGGGCGGGTGAGCAACGGGCCGTGCCAGGGACACCGTGCCCCGGGCAGGGCCTGCTCCCCCTGCCCCGACCTTGCCTCCCATTCCACAATAGAGCATCCATTGTAAGTGGGTAATTGGGTTCCGGCTCATCCCCTCCCCCGGCTGGGGGTGGAGGCAAAGGGAAAAACAGTCTGTTTTCTATTTGTCACGGCTGCCAAGACACCACTCCCTCCCCCAGCCTCCGCTCCAGGCTGGCTGCTGAGCCACAGCCGCTGCGGACATTCCTTGGCCTGGGCTGAGCCTGCCTTCAGAGCTGCCCACCCCTGCTGGCTGACCCAAGAGAAATGACATGACAGAGACCTAGAAACAGCCTCAGGGGCCTTCTGGCCTCGTTCCCCAGCCTCCCCCATGGGAAGCCAAAACTCTCACTAGAGTCTTTCCACCCCAAGGGAGACTCACATCCTGGCTCCTTCCCTCTTTAGCTGTGTGACCTTGAGCCAGTCACTCAGCCTCTCTCTGCCTATTTCCTCCTCTGTAAAATGGGGAGGACATCAATGATAAAAGCTCAAGCCTGTAATCCCAGCACTTTGGGAGGCCGAGGTGGGTGGATCACGAGGTCAAGAGATCGAGACCATCCTGGTCAACATGGTGAAACCCCGTCTCTACTAAAGATATAAAAAATTAGCTGGGCATGGTGGCGCGTGCCTGTAATCCCAGCTACTCAGGAGGCTGAGGCAGGAGAATTGCCTGAACCCAGGAGGCGGATGTTGCAGTGAGCCAAGATCACACCACTGCACTCCAGCCTAGGTAACAAGAGCGAAACTCTGCCTCAAAAAAAAAAGGGCCCTCTTGCGTGTTGAATGTGTTCTCCAGGCAGAGTGCTGAGCGTATAGTAAGGGTTTGGTCGCCGTTAGCTGTCATTTCGTTTATTCTTTTAGGGAGTGAGTCAGTAGGAGCTTCCTGGTTTCAGTGGAATTCAGAGAGTTGGGTGTCTCTGTCCCCAAAAACTTTGAGGTTGGGGAGATGAGGGCAAATGCTCAGCGGATCCTATGCCTGAGACGCAGGCTGCCTCACTGCGCTGCCACCCACCTGCAGAGGGCCTGCTGGATGCCTGGTGTGCGCCCAGCTCGCACTGACCTCATGGGAGAGGAGCAGGAAGGTGAGAGAAGCGACACACAGAGAAGTCCCAGGTCTGAGCTCTGCCTGTGAAGGGCTGGCGACCCATCGTGCTGGGTTACAAGGCAAACAGGCTCTGCTGACATTTCTGTGGGGGATGGGGAAAGGCAGCAGGCATGGAGGACTTCCCGGAGGAGGTGAGCCAGGTTTGAATCCTGCCTCTGCTGTGGGTCTTGGGCAATGTCTTCACTCCCCTGGGCTTTGTGATTTCATCTTTTGGGGACTTCTTTAAGAAAAAGAACAGCACAAGTCAGCCAGGTCTTTAACAGGCAAGGTTAGGGCAGTTTCAGAAGAAACCAAGACATGCTGAACTTGGCTTTTGTTGGATGAAATCCCATGAAGGCCTTGGCCTGCATGTCCAGAGTGATCCTGCTTCAGCCCCACCAAGGGACCCTATGGACAGACGTGCACTTGCGGCTCTGACCCCAAGGCCCTCCACACCTGGGGCAAGTCACTGAGCCTCCTGAGACTCAGTCTCCGCATCTGTAAAATAGGACTTCAGAGGTACCAGCGTGAGGCCTTAAGCTAACAGACTTGGTGCACAGCAGCTGTTCAATAGATCTTCGCAACCACCCCGAATTCCCAGAGGCAGGGGCGTCTGAGAAAAGCGGGGGCAACAGATAGCAGCGGTCACAGCTGATTTGTGGGTACCAGCAGGGACCTCTGCTCCCCTTTTGATGAATAAGCTTGGACATGGCAGGAATGGTCTGCATTAGCCCTGCATGACCTCAGGTGCATAAAATCGGATTAGTCATTGTCTTGCGACTCACTCCCGTGGCTGGTGAAGCCTGACCTGTTTTTCTGATAGGGATTTATTTCTTCATTTCTTTTTGTGCTTTTGAATTTGTTTCACAATATGACAGACACTCATGAAGCTATCCCCCACGTGAGAACAAGAACATAACTCAGGCAGGGACCCGTCTAGCTCTAGACTCTCCCCAGAAATAAGCCCCAGTCCTCTATTTAATAAACACATATTTTGTCGTCACTGTGGGCTTTGGGCATGAGGATTTGTGCCTAAACCGGTGCTTCTCACACCACAGTGTGCTGTCACTTGAGAGGCTGTGGAAATGCAGGTCTCAGGTCCAGCCCAGAGAGTCCCGCCCAGAGAGTCCCGCTCAGCAAGTCCCGAGTAGAGCCCACGAATGTCCATTTCCTACATGTTTCCAGGAGCTGTTGCTGCAGCAGATCTGGGACCACACCCTTTGAGAAGCTCTTCCCTAAAGAGTTTATTATTAGGCTGGGCGTGGTAGCTCACACCTGTAATCCGAGCATTGTGGGGAGCCAAGGTGGGAGGATCACTTGAGGTCAGGAGTTCAAGACCATCCTGGCCAACATGGTGAAACCCTGTCTCTACTAAAAATACAAAAAGGAAAATATTAGCTGGGCGTGGTGGTGCGCGCCTGTAGTCCCAGCTACTCGGGAGGCTGAGGCAGGAGAATTGCTTGAACCCGGGAGGTGGAGGTTGCAGTGAGCCAAGATCGCACCACTGCACTCCAGCCTGGCACCTGGTGACAGAGTGAGACTCTGTCTCAAAAAAAAAAAAAAAATTATCTGGGTGTGGTGATGCACACCTGTATTCCCAGCTACTAGGGAGTCTGAGGCAGGAGAATCACTTGAACCCGGGAGGTAGAGGTTGCAATGAGCTGAGATCATGACATTGCACTCCAGCCTGGCAACAGAGCAAGACTCCATCTCAAAAAAAAAAAAGAAAAAAGAATGTGTTATCGAGTCATAGTTGTTGCTAAACTTCCGGGTGCAAGGGTCACGGTGTACGTGGTCTTCTGTGACTAGGGTTTTTTTTCACTCTCCACAGATGAGTCTCGGCTTTACCTGAAGGGAGATTGGCTCCGGGCACTCTGGCAGTGTCTGGAGACATTTTTGGCTGTCACACTGGTGGAGAGGGTGTTGTGGCTGCAGACATGATGCAAAACATCCCACAGCACACTGACCCGCCCCACCAGCAGAGGGCGCTGGCCTCCGCTGTCCATAGTCCCAAGAGATACAAAGACACGTGTTCATGCAAGAACTTGTACGCACATGTGCATAGCAGCGTTATTCACTACAGCCCAGAAGCGAAAACAACCGGAAAGGCTCTCCGCTGACAGCTACATAAACCACACATGGTCTGTCCACGCAGTGGAACGTGACCAGCCACAAAACGGGTTCAGCACTGACACACGCTACAGCGTGGATGAGCCTCGAAACATGATGCAGAGTGAAAGAAGCCAGACACGGGAGGCCACAAAGTATCCGGTCCCATTTCCATAGAAAGTGCAGAACAGGCAGACCCAGAGAGCTGGACAGTAGGTTGGTAGTTGCCAGGGGCTGGGTGAGAAAGGAACAGGGAGGGACCTCTCACGGGACAGGTTTTGTTCTTGCCTTTTTTTTGACAGGGTTTCACTCCCATCACCCAGTCTGGAGTACAGTGGCTCACTGCAGCCTCTGCCTCCCAGGCTTAGGCAATCCTCCTGTCTCAGCCTCCTGAGTAGCTGGGACCACAGGCACACACCACCATGCCCAGCTAACTTTTGTATTTTTTGTAGACACAGGGTTTCCCATGTTGGCCAGGCTGGTCTCGAACTCCTGACCTCAAGTAATCCTCCCACCTTAGCCTCCCACAGAGCTGGGATTACAGATGTAAAGATCAGGTCTTAACATTTGCCTAGGGTGGTCTTGAACTCCTAAGCTGAAGCAATCCTCCCGCCTAGACCTCCCGAAGTGCTGCGACTATCTTCCAGAAGCTTCTCATCTCTGCCCAGAAAAACAAACATCAAGGAAAGGGCTAGATGTTGCCTTCGAATTGAGGGAGAGAAAATTGCAGGGTGAATAAACACAAATGAATATCTCAGTAAAGACTCTGCTCACCATGGTGCCTTCCTTGGAGAACGGTTTGGAGGACCCCCAGGGACCGACACACACAAGGCAGCCGGCTCCCAAGGCCCGGGGTGCAGCACGTGCCAAGTGCCAGGAAATGCCGTGGCCACGGGCAGCTGCATTGAGCCTTATCAGTAGTGAGCACTTTGCTGTGAGCCCCGTCTGGCTTGGCATGTGAGCTTGGGCAAGTCATTGCATAATTGCACCAAATAATTACTGAGCACCTACTGTATGCCAGTTCTAGAAGCTGGAGACAAAGTGGGGAGCGAGAAATACCCAGACCCTGCCCTCTCTGAGTCAGATGTGGCTATCTTGAGAGGTGCCAGCCTGGGGGTTCTTTGAGTGCCTGGCTGAGCGGCTTCAACGCCCTGCAGCAGGCGCTCAGGTTCACAGCAGATGGAGTGGCGTGGCAGAGGCACGAGGAGAATGATTAATCTGGCAGTGGAAAGCAGAATGGCTTCAAGTCAGATGATGAGCAGCCCCAGGAGCCACAAGAGAAAAAAACGTGACCCTCCGATGGCTCAGCAGAACTGCTCTCTCTAATAAATGATAATTCTTCAGCTTCCCTGCTAACAGTCATAGGCAGAGTATCTCATTGCTACGCCCACCCCGACCAGAAGTCAGGCATGTCCATGTGGCTTATCTGGGCCAATGAGATGTCAGCAGAAGTGATGTCAGTTGCATCTCAGAAGAAGCTCTAAGAATGGGTGCACAGCCTGCCCCAAGCCCGATGGTGCTCCACATTGCAGAGGCCCCCTCTGCATCCCAGAGTGAGGAGACAGGGCATAGCCCCCCCGCCAACACACAGCAGACACGCAGCACGAGGGAGAGACAAATGCTGGTTGTTTTAAACCATGAGATTTTGGAGCTGTTTGTCACAGCCACACAACGGAGCCGATACTGACTGATACATCTCCATGTCACGGGTGAGGAAACAAAGTCTGGGAGAGGTCACATAGGTTACCCAAAGTCAAACACAGAGTAGAGGCATGGACAAGCCTCACGGGCAGATCTGCCCTTTGCTGCAACCCTCCCTTCTGAACAAAGCCAGCCAAGCCCCTCGTGGCTAACCCCTTCAATTAAAGCCAACGTCAAGGTCTCCTGGTTTCCAAATGAACAGCCCTGATCATGTTCGTTAAAGACCCTGTCTGCGCAGACTGCCCATTTTATCAGAAGCCGCCAACAAGATAAATGGCCCTGTAACTTATTGTTCTGCTGCAAAGCACCTCGCGGCAAGTGGCGGCACAGACGCCAGGAATAAATCACATCTGATCTTCCGAGAGCCAGGCAGAGCGCCTACGAGGAGCGTCGGAGGCAGGGGAGGCTGGAGCAGCCCCGGACCCTGGGGGGCTTCACTAAAGATCGGAGCTCTGCGGAGGTCTTTATTAGGGCCCGGAGCTCTGGTGTACACAGTGTTCTTTTTTACCAGCCCAGCAACTCTTTCCCCTTCTTAGAGTTTAATAGCACCCCTTTTTCTTTGGGAAAACATCTCTCCTCCACTCTCAGTCCATCTGGCTTCGGCGGGGTCATCCCTTCTCCCAGTTACGGGGAGCAGTATGAACACATGACCTACCCTGGCCAAGCAGACCCTCACGTTATTTTCCTGCCATAACTGGCTCACAGTCGGCAGGTGACCCATGCCAGGCTGATGGGACCCCAACCTCAGACTTCTGCTGAAACTGTCAGAAGAGGTCTCTCTTCTAACAGAGGCTGCTTATGGAAGGAGCTTTTCCATTGGATTACCTCTCGTTTCCAGCACAATTACAGGCACACGGTAGGTGCTTAGTGAAAATGGGCTGGACCAATGAACAAGCTGCCTGGAGTCAGCACAGCTGGCTTCTTGTCTGGGCTCAGCCATCTGCGACTGCAAGACAGCTGCTTCACCTCTGCAGGCCTCCGTCTTCTTACCTATAGAATGCCATCAATAACAGCACTTAGCAACAGCTGATTGTAACAGCTAGTTACTGCCGCCAATATGCTACATAACAAGACTCCCACATGCAACCGTTCATTATCATTTCCACATCCACCAGTTTGCTGGGGGTCACCTGATCCAGGCTGGGCTGGGCTGCCCCACCTGTCTCTCTTCCTCCTTGGATCAGCGAGCTAACCCAGGGCGTGTTTGTCTCACCCAATAGCAGAGGCACAGTATAGGACAAGGTCCCTGAAGGGAAGGGCCAGCACTACACAGCATAATTTCCACTACCTTCTTTTTTTTTTTTTTTGAGATGGAGTCTTGCTCTGTCACCCAGGCTGGAGTTCGGTGGTACAGTCTTGACTCACTGAGACCTCCGCCTCCTAGGTTCAAGCAATTCTCCTGCCTCAGCCTCCCAAGTAGCTGAGACTACAGGCACATGCCATCATGCCCAGCTAAGTTTTATATTTTTAGTTGAGACGGGGTTTCACCATGTTGGCCAGGCTGGTCTCAAACTCCTGACCTTGTGATCTGCCCACCTCTGCCTCCCAAAGTGCTGGGATTACAGGCGTGAGCCTCCGCGCCCAGTCTCCACTACCTTCTCATGGTCAAAGCAAGTCACATGGCCAGACCTAAAGTCAAGAGGTGGGGAAATGCACTCTCTTCTTTGCCACCTGATGGGGGCTAGGGGGGAGGGGACTGAGGCTGGCCGTGCACCCCCACAATGCATTGCCTGTGCCCTGAGTTGACCTGCCCCACGTCTGCCTCCTTCTCCACTAGAAGAAACCTCTGAGCACCAGGATCTCCGTCTGCTCTGCTCATGGCTGCCTCGCAGCATCTAAAACCGGCCGGGACAGAGTCGATGCACAGCAAGTCCTTGTGGAGAGCCTGGCCGGCTGCCCCAGCCCCGCTCTGCCATGAGGATTGAGTCAGCTCAGAGACATAGACATGGCGTTGGAAGTTACGGAAGCCCCCAAGACTCACGGCGCAGACCCCTGCTCTGGCATTTAAATATCCAGGGGGAATGAATGTCCCATCTCTGACACCTGATAAACAGCAGTGCCAGGGGTGCAGTTTGGGTGGGTGTTGTCACATCTGGGGCGTGACCTGCTGGCCCTGGCCCTGTTTGCACACCATTCTCTCTCTCCTCTGACCCAGTGGTCCTGGAGACGCCTCTCACAGTGCAAACCCATCCCCTTGGGTCAGGAAGGCACAGGTTTAACTCCATGCTGAGGCCACAGACCTGGCTGGGGTGTGCAGGAAGTGGCCTCAAAGGCCCCTGGGAGAGGAACAGCCGGCTGGGGCCGTGTGCATGGCCCAGGGCGCCCAAGTTCCAGCCCTGCCCAGGCCTCCCCTCCCTGCCCTATGCGGTTTTCCTCTTGCCCTGCTTCCCATCTCTGAGAAACAGCAAAGTCACCCTCCCCATCTGCCCTTCCCTGGGGGAGTAGCCCCCACCCCCACGTCCATCTGGACCTCAATGCGGCCACCCCTCCCATGCGCAAAGCTCCTCCCAGCCCCGGTGCACAGGAACCCTCCCGAGCCTGCCCCCGTGGTGCACACTTCAGCACAAAAGCCTCCCCCTCTCCAGGCCCAGCCTGAAAGAACCAAATGTTCCTCTATTATGCAAGCTCATTCCTCTCTTCCTGCCGCGGCGAAATTGCAATCTGTGTGGAGGGGTGGAGGGGGAAGAGCGGGCCTCGGAAAGAGAGAGCTGAACAGCGCAGAAGGGCCTCCCTCCCACCCTGCTAAATGCCAACTTAGCACCAGCCCCAACCCTCCCCTGGGGGCCTGGCCGGACACCCCGGCAGAGGGGGTGTGGTGTCAGCACCTGCCACCCCACACCAAACCTGCTGTCCCTGTCCCTGCGGTTTGCCCGGAGGAGATAAACGCTGGGTGTTTTCCCACAGTGAAGAAGGCTGCTGCTCCCAGCCGCCTGTCAGCTACAGGGCTTTCACTCCCAGAGGGGCTAGGGCGGGTCAAAGGCACTGCTCACCGGAAAACAACACGTGGGGAGTGTGAGTTCAGAGCTGGCGGCGCATCAGGCGCTGTTCTAAGCACCTCACTGAGTTAATCCTCACACTCTAGGACAGGTCTTAGGATCTCCCCCATTTCACAGAGGAGGAAACCAAGGCTCAGAGTGGGCGGCTTCACGGAGGAAGCATCATCAGGAGGCAGAGGAGCTGGGGTCCGAACCAGGCAACCCGACCCCCGCTCTGCCCCGTGAACTGCTGCTCTGTCAAAGCACAGATCCGCATTTGCGTTCTGTAAGGCTTTCTGCAAGCCCAAAAGCCACACCATCTAACACCCAGCAAGCCCACTTTTGGGATGGATCGATAGACGGATGGACGGACGGACGGACGGACGGACGGATGGATGGACGAATGGATGGATGGACGGATGGATGGATGGATGGATGGATGGATGGACAGATGGCTGCCTGGATGGATGGATGGATGGACGAATGGATGGATGGATGGATGGATGGATGGATGGATGGATGGATGGATGGATGATTGATTGACTGGAGACAGGGTCACACTCTGTTGCCCAGGCTGGAGTGCTGCAGCATGATCACGGCTCACTGCACACTCGATCTCCTGTGCTCAAGTGGTTCTCCCACCTCCGCCTCCCAAGTAGCTGGGACAGCAGGCATGTGCCACCACACCCAGCTAATTTTTAAAGTTTTAGTGGAGACAAGGTCTCGAGATGTTGCCCAGGCTGGTCTCGAACTGCTGGGCTCAAGCGGTCCTGCCACGTCTGCCTCCCAAAGTGCTGGGATTGCAGGTGTGAGTCACCATGCCCAGCTCCCACTGCTAGGCTTATATCCGGAAGAACAGAAAGAGGGTCTCAAAGAGACACATGCACACTCAGTTTTACAGCAGCCTGACCTGTTCATTCACAAGAGCTCAAAGGTGGAGGCAACCTAATGGTTTGTGAGCAGACGAGTGGATAAACAAACCGTGGCCCATCCATACAGTGGAATATCATTCATCCAGGAAAAGGAAGGAAACACTTGAGGACATTATGCTAAATGAAATAAGCCAGTCACAAAAGGACAAATACTGCATGATTCCACTCAGAGGAGGTAGGGAGAGGCATCAAATTCATAGAGACAGGAAGTAGAATGGCAAATGCCAGGGGCAAGGGAGTTCTTATTTCAAGGGGAAAGAGTTTCAGTTCTGCAGGATGAAAACCTTCTGGAGATCTGCTGCACAACAATGTGAATGTCCCCAGTGCCCCGGAACTGTACACTTGAAATGTCCTCAGTGCCCCCGTACACTTGAAAATGGTTAAGATGGTAAATTTTATGTTCTATGTGTTTTGCCACAATTTAAAAAAGCAAAACACCATCACTGTTGTCACCACAGGAGAATTGCTGTGCTTGGGCGGCACCTTTTGGATGCCCACTGCACTGTTGTAAGGATTTGACTTAACCTCCCTGATAGACTGTGCCCATGGCCGCAAGTTCACACCTTACCCTGCATGCATGCCCTTTTTTTGTGTGGCTTTGCAATTCCTCTCGCCAAAGAGGTAAAGTGACTCCCCAACCCCTTGAATCTGAAATGGCCTTGTGACTGGTGTTGACCAATCAAAGTAACAATGTGCTGGTGCCAAGGTGGGCCTTGAGAAGCCTGGCACAACTGCGTGTGCTCCTCCACCTCTGCCATGCTCTCAGATCCTGCCCAGGCCGGCCTGCTGGAGGAGAGATGTGCCAAGCAAAGCCGGGCTCTCCCAGCAATCCCAGCTGAGGCCACCCTGGAGCAACCAACAGCCAGCCACCTCCAGACATGCAAGAGAGCCCAGCTGAGACAGAAGAACCGCCCAGCCAAGCCCAACCTCACTCACTGACCTGCAGACTCATGAGCCTAATAAACACTTATTGTCTGAGGTCACTGATATGTGAGGTGATTTGTTATGCAGCATTATTTTGTCAATAGATAACCGATACAAACTCATATAAAAGGCCCTATCTGTTCACTCATGTATTCAGCTGTTCCAGCACGTGCTCATGAAGCACCCACTCTTTATCCAGGGATAGAGCTTCAGGCAAAGCCATCATGGAGCCCACAGCTCAGAATAGGGAGAAAGACTAAGACCCAAGTGCTCACAACAGTGTGAGTAAGTGAAGAACCCAGGCATAGCCTATAGCAAAAGCACACAGTCAAGGCTTGAGAGATCAAGGAAGTCTTCCTGGAGGAGGAGTGATCAAAATGGAGGCCCAAAGAAGAAATGAGAGAAGAGTGGGGGTTGCATGCAGGCAGGAACAGAAGAAGTTGTCCCAGGTGGACAATCAAGGATAAAGGCAGTGGCTGGAGGGAGGGGAAGCAGTGGATGACACAGCCTGGCTACTTGGAAAAACTATAAGGCCTCTGGGAAAGTTATGCAGGAGCCCGGTCACGTAGGGTACTGTGCCCCCCATTTCAGAGCTGGGACCTAATCCTGAGGGCCTGGGGGATTTCAGCCGGGTGCTACATGAGCAGATTTGCACTTGAGAAAGATCACAGGGGCAGCTGTGCGGAAGACATGTCAGCCGAGCAGCAATTCAGCCAGGCGGTGAGAGGCAAGGTCCCTCCTCCACGCTGCAGTGCGGATGGCCCGATCACCACGAGTTGCCAGCAGGTGGCTGGCTGTCTCCGCTGCCCTTTCCGAGGCTGGCTCCCTCTTGGGCAGCGATGCAGAAACCGAGGTTGACCAAGGGTACGCAGCTCCATCATTAACGCGGCTCCCCGGAGACCCACGCAGTGGCAGGAAGGCAGACTTCTCCAACTGCCAGCCTGCTCCCTACCCAATCAGCGGGGCCGCCAGCTGCAGAGGATGCCCGGCCCAGCCAGAGTTCGGACGCCCCTGGGGCCACCTTCAGCGCATCGGTGGAGAACGAATCTGCTGATCCCAGCCCTGGCGGAAGCGGCCAGAACCCTCCTGCCAACCTCGTCAGCATGTCACCACCTGGTCGGGCAGCCGGCGCCCCTGCCCCCGCTGGCCTCCTCTCACTGGCGAGACCCCTCATCTGTCAAGCAGGATCACCCCTTGGCATCCATCACTCCGGAGAAGAGAAATAAAGACATTCCCATATCGTTGTCCCAGGATTGATGCCCCTGCTGTGAAAACAAACGTCGCGTCTTCCCGCCAACATTTATTTTTGATAAATGCTGTGACTTTGCCTTGACATTTCAGAAGCAGCAGGAGACCATTACCCGGTGACAATGTTCTATTCCACTGACATTATCTCTTAATTATAATATGCAAGGAATGCCGGAAAAAATGGCCCATAAATAGCTCATTTGGAGCTGCTGCATTCTGCCCTGTCAGGGGACGGGGAACGATTTCATTCAGCACTTGCAAATGAGGGGAGACAATGGATATCTGGGGACCTTGTGTGTCCTGCCTCCTCAATGACAAAGCTTGCAGGGTGGCAGAGAGGTGGCAGGGAGGTGAGGATGTCGGGGCATCCGCCGGGCTTCCACCAGTCCCCAGGGTGCTCCTCCCCCTCCCCCAAATCAGAGGGCACTTCACTCCCCCACCATCAGCCTGCCAACTCCATTCCTGCAGAGCACTTTAATAGTTTCTGCAGAGGGACAGGCATGGTTTTTTTAATCAGAAAGTTAATTGTGTTAAGAGGCAGGGAGGTGAGGAAAGGGCAGCCTGGAGGAAATCCCATTTTGCAACTCCTTTGGGTCCTTGAGGGCAGACGAAACAGTCCCCAAAGTTCAGAGAGAACAGGCTTCTAGGAGGGGGTCTGCAGGGATAATGCAAGCAGAGGCTTTGGGATGACTCAAGAGAGGGACAGGGATATCCTGTGTGGAACAGTGGAGACAGTTTTTAGACAGTCAGTAGAGAACAGGCACGTGGCTCACGCCTATAATCCCAACACTTTGGGAGGCCAAGGTGGGAGGATCTCTTGAGGCCAGGAGTTTGAGGCCAGCCTGGGCAACATAATAAGACTCCATCATCTCTATTTAAAGAGAGAGAGAGAGAGAGAGACCAACTGTACAACCAACAGTCATCACCGACATTTATGGGAACCTGACATTTCCGGGGACAAGAAGGGCCAAGTTAATGTCTGCTTTGAAAATCCTTGTGGTGGCCAGGCACAGTAGCTCACGCCTGTAATCCCAGCACTTTGGGAGGCCAAGGCAGATGGATCACCTAAGGTCGGGAGTTTGAGACCAGCCTGACCAACATGGAAAAACCCCATCTCTACTAAAAATACAAAATTAGCGGGGCATGGTGGCAGGTACCTGTAGTCCCAGCTACTTGGGAGGCTGAGGCAGGAGAATTGCTTGAACCGGGGAGGTGGAGGTTACGGTGAGCTGAGATTGCACCCCTGCACTGGGCAACAAGAGCAAAACTCCATCTCAAAAAAAAAAAGAAAGAAGGCCGGACGCAGTGGCTCAAGCCTGTAATCCCAGCACTTTGGGAGGCCGAGGCGGGTGGATCACGAGGTCAACAGATCGAGACCATCCTGGTCAACATGGTGAAACCCCGTCTCTACTAAAAATACAAAAAATTAGCTGGGCACGGTGGCGCGTGCCTGTATTCCCAGCTACTCAGGAGGCTGAGGCAGGAGAATTGCCTGAACCCAGGAGGCAGAGGTTGCGGTGAGCTGAGATCGTGCCATTGCACTCCAGCCTGGGTAACAAGAGCGAAACTCCGTCTCAGAAAAAGAAAGGAAGGAAGGAAGGAAGGAAGGAAGGAGGGAAGGAGGGAAGGAGGGAAGGAGGGAAGGAGGGAAGGAGGGAAGGAGGGAAGGAGGGAAGGAGGGAAGGAGGGAAGGAGGGAAGGAGGGAAGGAAGGAAGGAAGGAAGGAAGGAAGGAAGGAAGGAAGGAAGGAAGGAAGGAAGGAAGGAAGGAAGGAAGGACAAATCCTCGTGGCTCCCAACACAGACCGGTAAAAACAAAACCTCCCGGCCAGGCTTCCCAACCCTGGGCAATTCTGTCCCCCAGTGCACAGCTGGCAACGTCCGTAGACACTTTGGGTTGTCACAACTGGGAGTTGGGGTGGCCCTGGCAGCCAGCGGCTGGGGATGCTGGTAAACACCCCTCAGCGCACGGGGGCCCCACAGCTCCAGTGCCGGCAGAGCGGAGGCCGAGTAACCCCGGTCCGAACAGCCACAGAGGGTATTTGAAGAATGTCAGGTACCTCGACTGGTGGAGAAGTGCCTAGAAATACAGATAGTTGTCCCCTCTGGAGGAAGACGTGTGGCTCTACCATCTGAGGACAGCTGCTAAAGGAACCTTCTTTGTTTCACAGATGAGGAAACCAAGGCTCCGGGAAGAGCATGTGCCAGTTGCCACGGTGGTGAGGACCGCCGAGGGGTGCAGCCTGGGAGTCGAACGGCAGCCCGGGCTCACAGGCT
This sequence comes from Leontopithecus rosalia, assembly GCA_028533165.1. NCBI lineage: Eukaryota > Metazoa > Chordata > Mammalia > Primates > Cebidae > Leontopithecus > Leontopithecus rosalia. Next base: position 7,137,027 of record CM052656.1, on the reverse strand, counting down.
GGTCACCTGTGGACACCCTGACTTCTCCGGGCCTTTGCTTCCTCACCTGGAAGTGTGGCTGATGAGCCTGCCCTGGAGGCTGCTGTGGGGGTGGGCGGGGCTCACAGGGCAGGGAGGGAACCCAAGTCCAGTGGTCAAGGCTCTCAAGACAGAACTGCTGACCACATGGGGAGGGGAGAGGGGAGAAGGGCCGGGGGGTGCTGGGACTCAGGGGCCAGAACGGTGGGGAGCTGCTGTCCCACAGCCAGGAAGAGTTGGGGAAAGAAATTTCACCTGCAGGCAGAGGGGAGAGGGAGCCACGGAAGCCTCCCAGCAGGGGCTGAGATGTGGGCAGGGGACAGAGCTGGCCCCATTGTCATGGTCACAGGGCACCAGCCACAGCCAGAGGAGGGAGGGCTCCAGGGGCTGAATACCACCCCAAACTGACTCCAGCCTCTCTGCTTCCCTCCAGCCTGACGCCAGAGGCACATGGAGTCCACAGGGTCCCCTACCCCATAGAGAGTGCGGATTGGGCCCCACAGGGGCCTCTGGGAGGACAACCAGCAGGGGACAAGCACCGCACGGGCCCCAGGAAGGGGAAGGGTGCCGGCCTGTGGTCGCAAGAAGCAGCAGGAGCGATGGAGCACAGACTGAAGCCCAGCTTCCCAGGTTCAAGTCCACACCGAGCCCTCTTGGCTGTGTGACCCCTGCAAGTGGCTGACGCTGTCTGTGCCTCAGCTGCCTCATCTGTATAATGGGGTAAGGCTGGCAACCACCCCTGTGGGTCACTGTGAGCGTGGAACGAGAGAACTCAGGTAGAATGTGTAGCAGGGCTGGGCACACAGTAGGTCCTCAGAGAACCATGCAAAAATCATCCAAACCTTCACTTGAGGTCAGGAGTTGAGGGCAGCCTGGCCAACTCAGTGAAACCCCATCTCTACTGAAAATACAAATATTAGCCAGGCGTGGTAGCGCGTGCCTGTAATCCCAGCTTCTTGGGAGGCTGAAGCAGGAGAATCGCTTGAACCTGGGAGGCAGAGGTTGCAGTGAGCTGAGACGGCACCACTGCACTCCTGCCTGGGCAACAGAGCAAGAATCTGTCTCAAAATAATTTTTTTAAAATATTGTTCAAACCAGAAAGAAGAAGAAAAGATGGCCCCAGTGGGGGTTGGGCTGGTCTCTGGAAGGGAAGGGGGCTCAGGATGCCCCCAGTCTTCTCTGTGTATTTTCCTCTTGCTCTCAAGAAGGCCACGAGAGCTCAGCCAAGGGGACACTCACAAGGTCTAGGGGAGAAGACCTGGCTTGGAGTCCCAGTGCCCTCATGCCCTCGCTGTGCAGCTTTCCATAGCTCACTCAGCCTCTCTGAGCCTTGGTGTCCTCCTCTGTAATGTGGGAGAACTCCTCCTTGAAGAATTTGTATATGGAGGGAAAGACGCAACAGAAGGCAAGCACCAAGCACATAAAAGGCACTTGGAAAATGTGACGCCCTTTTAGAAATTCCCGATGTCTTTTTTAACCACAGCCCTGGCTGTTGCATCAGAGTGGAGAGCTTGGATGGGAAACGTTCCACCTTTGGGTGTTTGGAGGTGTGTGGAGACCTCCTCCCCCAGTTTCGTGTGTGCGTGTCTTCTACCAACGCATTCCAACCCACTCCCTAGGCAGCCTGTGCTGGCCCAGTGCCGTCACTGCCGTCACCATGGGCAGCCTGGGCTGACCTGGCCTGAAACCCAAAGTCCCCACAATCTGTCTGCTGGCTTCTCCAAAGGGAGGGGCTCCCCACACCCTGGTATCTGCAGACCTGCCTTTCAAGGCACTATGGCCCCCAGAGCAAAGGGAATGGCTCATTTTCCTTGGGCACACAGCGAGGGCAGAGAATAGCTACCCGGTTGCTGGAAGGGATTTCTATGGCAGCAGGGATTTGGGTCTGTTTTGTTCACTCCTCTATCCCCAGTGCCTAGAACCGAGTCTGGCAGGGAGCACGTGCTCCCTAAACAGCTGCTGGATGAATGAAGAGGAAGCTGCCATTTGCCGAGCACTTGCTACGAGCCAGGCACTGCGCTAAGCCCGTCCAATGCACCGTTTCATGGACTCCTCCCGCCCTTGCAGAAGGAGTGTCAGTCAGGGAGGTCTGAGTCATGCTGCAGTAACAAACAGCCCCCTCGATCTCCAGAGCTTGAAGTAACAAAAGTCCGTCTCTTGCTCGTGCTGCAGAAGCCAGCTTGGGCTCTGCTCCATGGAGTCCTCATTCTGGGACTCAAGGCGATGCACCCACCAATGTCTCCGACACCGCCTGTCACTGCAGTAAAGCTCAAGGCAAGGCACCACCGATGCCTCCGACACCGCCTGTCACTGCAATAAAGGGGAAGCACTCTGAAGGTTCTTGCACCAGTAACTAAATGCTGCAGCCAAGAAGAGAGCTGAGTGATACTTCACTGTGAGCTCATCAGCCAAAACGAGTCACACACACCCCCCCCCCCGCCCCACCACACACAGACAGGCAGGCCAGGAAGGACCATCCCCCGACGTGCCCGGAATGTAAAAGTTAGAACTCATGGCCACCACAGTGGTGTCTTTATTATCCTCATCTTTACAGATGAGTAAGTGAAGGCTCAGAGACGTTAAGTGACTTGCCCAAGGTCACACAGCTAGTGAATCACAGACCCAGGACTCAAACCCAGTTCTGTCTGACCCTAGAAGCTAGTGGCTGTTATCATTCGAAGCCCCTCAGTAGGATCTGCTGAGCCCTGCTCATGCAAAAACACCATAGTCAGTGAATCAGGCAGGTGAGGCACACCCAGCCACACACCTCCAGAAAGGGGTGGGTAGCCACAGACGTTTAGATTTAAGTTACACACCTAAAAGGCAGAGGCAAATACCACCCCAAAACCGACAGACTGAGTCTCGGCCAAGACAATTTCCTTTGGCCCATACAGTTTTTTTTTTTTTTTGAGACACGGTCTTGCTTTGGTGCCCAGGCTGGAATGCAGTGGCACAATCTCAGCTCACTGCAGCCTCGACCTCCTGGGCTCAAGCCAGCCTCCCACCTCAGCCTCCCGAATAGCTGGGACCACAGATGTGTACTACCACGCCCTGCTAACTTTTGTATTTTTAAAAAATAGAGACAGGGTTTCACCATGCTGCCCAAGCTGGTCTGGAACTCCTGGGCTCAAGCAATTCACCTGCCTCAGCCTCCCAAAGTGCTGGGATTACAAGCATTAGCCGCTGCACTCAGCTGGTCCATATAGCATTATTATCATTGGAATTTGTTGCCAATAATTAAAACTCAGGAGATTTTACATTTTAAAAAACCATCTTCTCTTGTAAAAAATTAAAAATTATATGTATACATATACGATGTGGCAACATTGGCCCGCATTCCCGTGAGGCAGTAATCAGTTCTGCAATCGCAGGAAGGCAGCCTGGGCCAGAGTGCAGAGGGCAGGGGAGTCATTACCCCAGAACCCAACACACAAAAGGCCACTCTCTTTAACCACGGGTCTAACAGCCTCACTTTCACACTTCAACATGTTTTCATCGTGATCTGAACAATAATGGTGTTGGCTGGGCGCAGTGGCTCACGCCTGTAATCCCAGCACTTTGGGAGGCTCCGGTGGACGAATTAATTGAGGTCAGGAGTTCGAGACCAGCCTGGCCAACATGGTGAAACCCCATCACTACTAAAAATACAAAAAATTAACTGGGTGTGGTGGTGCACGCCAGGAATCCTAGCTACCTGGGAGGCAGAGGTTACAGTGAGCCAAGATCACGCCTCTGCCCTCCAGCCTGGGTGACAGAATGAGAGTCTTTCTCAAAATAATGATAATAATGCCAACAGTGTACCTTTAAAAGTGATGAACAGGTGCCACTTCGGGGAGGTAAGGCATCAGCTGTTTCCACACCCACCCCCTTGCTCTCTAGCCACGCTCCTGGGCGGCGCATGCCTTCACCCTCTAGCCAGCCACACAAGCTACCCTACCACTCAGTGAACAAGCGCCTGACCTGTAGGGCCTATTTACACACTGACTGCCTGGTTCTGTAAGCATTTGAACTTGCCTCCACTGATCCACATGCATCCCTCCATTTAAAGAAACTAGTTTTACAGGCTATATGATAGCACCTCCCCCATGTGCAAGAACGCTTACGATGTGTTTGACAGTGGCACCTCCTGGTGATGTGTGGTATTACAGCTCAGCTCTACTAGACCTTGTAAATACTTAGCTAAACTGGGTCATGGATGTTAGGGTTTGTTCCAAGAGTCCTTTATCACACACTTGAAAAATCTTTCCGAACTATTTTCAACTGAAAGTACGTAAAATGTTTTCCTTAACGATCCTCATGAGAATCTGAAATAGATGGGGCAGAAATTAGAATTCCTGTTGGGCAGAAGTGGACACAGGCACAGGGGGCTGAAGTGACTTGCCTGAGGGACGCAGTGAATCCAATCTTCTTCAGCACACAGTTTTAGCTCCCAACGCCTGCCATCTGCCCAGTCTCCAAGGCTGACATCATGAAGGAAACTACGTCCTTCCCTCGAACAGCTGTTGCTGCCATAGACAGGCAACAGGGCCAAGCACACCACAGTGTATGGCCAGAGATGCCAGGGTTGGATCTCAGAGTCCCTGTTCCCTGAAATGGAAGAAATTCCTGTGGCCCAGAAAAGAACAGATGAGGCGGGTCATAGAAGCAAAGGGAAAATCCCAGAGACCAGAAGGGTTCTGCAGAGTCTTGAGAAACCACAGCAGGCCCAACCATAAGCCTCAGGCTTAATGCCTTCCACGCCAAGTTGTTCCAATCCATCTGCAGAGATGTTTTCCCAGGGGCGTGGAAGCCCCATTCTGAATGGGAGCTGCGGAGGTAAGTGAGATCTGCTTTGCAGAAACATGTGCTTCACGGCCAATGTTGCTCAAACATCTGTTCCTGAAAGTGGGGAAGAAAAAAACGCTCCCTCTTAAAAGCCTCCCTCTCCCTCGGCTGAGGACTTCTAAATGCTTTCGAGTTTGCTAGGGCTAAGGCTTCATGGCGAACGCGTTGTGAAATCTGGAAACAATCATGACTCCAGAGCTATTCAGCCTTCACCCTCAGGCCCTGCATCCAGCCTGGCTCCCAAGACCTCAGAGAGGAAAGTCAATGAAACAGCCCGACCAAGGCAGTGCACCTTGTTCTTCCCTCAGCCAGACCTCCAGGCTTCTCCCTGCCAGTTCTCCTGCCCTCTCTTTCCTGTGGGTTGTGGGTTTTGGAGATCCAGGCACTATTTTTAGACATATTTATGCTTACTCCTCTTCTTCCCCTCCCATTCTCGACCTCTCTGGAATGAGCCTGGATGCTCCCCTGCCAGGGGCTTTTCTGGAGCAATTGGACACATGCTTGGTATGCGGGGTCTCTTTCTAGATGGAGCTGGGATGGGATTTGGGGGAAATGAGACTTGCAACCTCCTTTCCTCTCCCGGCTCCTCAGAAGCACCAGAGCCAGGGCCTGTGTGGACTCACTGCCTTTGCTTGGAAATGATGCTCTTTGAAGCTGCGTTCCCAAGTTCAATTCCACTTGGGATAAGGGAGAGGAGAAAGTGGGATGCCTCTGCCACCAGCCTTAGAAAGCTCTGCTTCCTGGTCAGTGAGGGGTGTGCAGAGTCACTGATAAGCACGCATGCCCCCGACTGTCCGAGATCCAAATCCAGACTGCGACCCTTCCCGGCCATAAGACCTTGGACAACGACCTCGCCTCTCAGTGCCTCAGTTTCCCTATCTGTAAAATGAAGATGGTGCTGATAACAGCACTCACCTGGGTTATGATGAAGCTAAGTGGGCATACACCAAGGGTTTAAAACAGTGCACGGCACCTAGAAATACTCAGTTCATGTCAGCAACCGTCTGCGGCAGGAGGGCAAGCCAGGATGCCAGAGTCCAGCTGGCCTGACTGGGCTGCCAGCGGCCAGCACTGAGATTTTCTTTCTTTTTTCTTTTTTTGAGACAGAGTCTTACCCTGTCACCAGGTTGGAGTGCAATGGCACAATCTCAGCTCACTGCAACCTCCGCCTCCCAGGTTCAAGTGATTCTCTTGCCTCAGCCTCCCCAGTATCTGGGATTAAAGGTGCTTACCACCATGCCCAGCTAGTTTTTGTATTTTTAGTAGAGACAAGGTTTCACCATGTTGGCCAGGCTGGTCTTGAACTCCTGACCTCAGGTGATCTGCCCACTTCGGCCTCCCCAAATGCTGGGATTAGGGGTGTGAGCCACCGCATCCAGCCCAGGGTTGAGATTTTTTATCTTCTGGACATCTGAGATTTGCATCAGGAGCGCCCATCCCCGGGGAGACCACAGACCGCCATTTGGCCTGGACCCTGCATTCACAAGAACACCACAGATCCGATTTTGGAGAAGCGTGTGAATGTACTGTCCTAAAGCCCCACACCACCAAGACTAAAAGAGCTGTGATCCCTTCCCCTTGCCAAATCGCCCTCTGTGGACGTGGTTCATTAAGAATTTCGCAAGCCCTGTAACTTAACAAAAATGTATTCCATGACTATTTCATGTATGGAAACTGTTAACTTTTCACATGTAAACATACAAGAGAGCATAGTTCGTGCAGCCCTAGTTCACCAGTTTCTCTTTTTTTATCTTTGCCATGTCCAGAGCCTCAAACAAGAGACATTGCTCAGCCCCTGGGACCGCCAGAGAGCGAGTTTCTGGGGCCTCTGCACCTGGATCAAGGGCCTCCCTGCGAGGCTGGACCCACGGCGCCCCCTGGCGGCCACAGTCCACACATGCGGCCTTTGGCAGGCCCTGGGCAGGTCTGCAGAACTCGGCTCCCGACACCAATCCCCAACCTCGCTGCACCCCAGATCACTTATTTATTAATTCAGCAAAAACTGATTTGCATGCGTGCCTCATGAGCCATGAACTCCATGGAACTCAGGTGCCTGCCTTAGCAGCATAAGTTCTAAAGAGGGAGACAGTGGCGACCAAAGGCTCACACACAAAGATCCGCCTTGCAAATATAACCCCACCCCTCAGCCTCAGTCTTCCCATCTGTAAAATGGTCCCCTCAAGACTCCCTGGCCTGATAGCTCCAGGAACCATGCGCTCCCCTGAGCAGCCAAGGAGGCTGCTGTGATTGGTGCTGTCGCTGTTCTGGGATTAGTTTCGCTTTCTCCCTCCGGCAGCTCACAATCCAACCGCCCTGGGGGTGGGTGTATCGGCATAGGGGCTGAATCGGGTGTGGGTGACACAAGAACCTCAGGGTCCTGACGCCCTCCTCTACACCCTCCACAGGGAGGTCATAGCCATTCAATCGCTGAGCTATCCTGGGTCCGCCTGGGGGATGGGACCCTCCTTGTTCCCAGCCCTGCCTTCCTGCCCCTCCTGGGTTAGAGGCACCTCCCTCTGGCTCACACCTGTAATCTCAGCACCTTGGGAGGCTGAGGTGGGCGGATCAGTTGAGGCCAGGAGTTCGAGATCAGCCTGGGCAACATAGTGTGACCCTCTTTCTACAAAATAAAAAAAAAATTTTTTTACAGGGTTTCACCATATTGGTCAGGCTGATCTTGAACTCCTGACCTCAGGTGATCCACCCGCCTCAGCCTCCCAAAGTGCTAGGATTACAGGCATGAGCCGCCGCGCCCGGCTTAAAATTGTTTTTAATTAAAAAATTGGCCAGGTGTGCTGGCATGTGCCCGTAGTCCCAGCTACTCAGGGAGCTGAGGCAAGAGGATCACTTGAACCCAGGAGGTCGAGGCTGCAGCGAGTTATTATCACACCACTGCACTCCAGCCTGGGTAACAGAGATCCTGTCTCAAAAACAAATGAAAACAAACAAAAAAACGGCTCCTCCCTCCCCTGACGTCAGGACCAGACGCTTGAGAGTCTCACTGGATGCCTCCCGGCCCCTCACCCCACATCCCGTTTCACACCGTGTTCTAGGAGATCCAGCCCCAAAAGTACACCCAACATTTGTCCCCTCTAACTCCACTGCCCCACCCTGGCCCAGGCCAGCACCACCACCTGTCACAGGAGGAGGGTCACTGGCTTCAGCCAGACCTCCAATGTACACGCCTGCCCCCGCAGCCTCTCCCACCGCAGAAACAGCCAACACAGCCCTCCCCAGCTTCAAACTCTCCAGTGGGTCCCCACTGTACTGAAATCCCTAACTACAAGCCCCCCGCAGCGCTCCACCCTCATCTCCCTCCAACCCCTCCCACCGCAATCGTGTAAAATATTGCTTCGGTATCCTTGGAATCTCCACGTAATGTCCTTTTGTTTGCTAGAGACTCACCCAGGTGGCCCGCAGCCCCCAGGCAGCTTCAGAATGGGGACTGGTCTCAAAAAAGACCAAGTCAGTGTTAGAGGGTTAGGACTTTCAGCCTCACCCCCAACCTCCAGTGGGGAGAGAGGCTGAAGGTCAGACTGATCACCGATGGCCTGTGGTGTAATCAGTCATGCCCCCATATATACAAAAAATATATACTGAGAGAAAGAATGAATGACGCCTACTATCTGACCGCACATCAAGACCCCAGAGAAAAAGGGTTAAGACCCCTTTGACAATCTGAAGACTGTTGAGGAAATGCTTCCCAGAATAAAACGCCCAGACACACATATAAAATACAATTTCTAGGGGTCACAGGTTTCCAAAGCCAGGCTGTGCACCACAGCCTTCCCCGTCTGCAATCAATCCCCTCCGTTCTAGGAACCGGCTGACCCGCAGCCCCTCCTAAGCGGCTGCCTCTGGACCACCTGTGTGCACAGCTCGCCCCCAAGTGGCCGAGCTCAGAATCGACCTGAAGTCTCCCGCGTGCTGCAGCCAGATTGTGGGGGACCGCGGATGGAGAGACAGGTTGTGGGGCGGAACTTTACTCCCAGGATGGGGAAAAGCCACCCACGATTCAAGCAAGGATGAGCCTTGTGACAGATTTACACTTCAGGGCCGCTGCCTGGAGAATTGATGGCTCGGGACACGCGTGGGAGCCGGGAGACCATGGACCAGGCTGGGAGAGGGTTCAGGTGAACAGGACGGCTCAGGGCAGTGGCTCGGTCACAGGTCGCTTGCCCTCGACCACACACGGGGCCGCCACCTCTTGAGCCCCACTCTGCCCCTGAGAGGCACTGTTTTCAACTGAGGACCACCACTCCGGCCCACTCCATCCACCATCCACTTCACCCCTCTTTCCCTGTACATCTCTGCAGAGCAGGTCTGAGTCACCTGCTTTCAAGCGGAGAAAATGGGGACTCCAGAGAGGCTGTGTGACTCATCCAGGGTCCCACAGCTAACAAGTGGCAGAATTGTAAAGTCGTTTGATAGGAAGGGCTTCCTCTGTCTGGTCCACAGTTGTGCCCCCCACGCCGAGCGCATAGTGGGCACTGGAGAAATATGTGCTGAAATGGTGAAACCCCGTCTCTACTAAAGATACAAAAAAATTAGCTGGGCACGGTGGCGCCTGCCTGTCATCCCAGCTACTCGGGAGGCTGAGGCAGGAGAATTGCCTGAACCCAGGAGG
>CM052656.1:7081283-7127058 GCA_028533165.1 Leontopithecus rosalia | reverse complement strand
CCACACACCCCACACCCCACACACCACACACCACACATACACACACCACACATACACCACACACCACACATACACCACACACCCCACACACCCCACACCACACATACACACACCAGACATCACACACCCACATACCACACACACCCCACACCACACATACACACATCACACAACACACCCCACACACACACCACACGTGCACACACCTCACATACCACACCACACACACCACACACACACCTACACACACACCACACATACACCACACACCACACACACCACACACCACAGACACCACACAACCACACACACACTACACCACACACACACCACACAATCACACACCACACACACACCACACACACAAGAATGAATGAATGGCCAGCGCCCCTGTTACAGATCACTTCAGCCTGAGAGTTGGAGATCAGCCTGGGCGACATGGCAAAACCCCATCTCTACAAAAAAATAATTAGCCGGGTGTGGCGGCACAGGCCTATAATCCCAGCTGCTTGGGAGGCTGAGGTGAGAGGATCACCCGAGCCTGGGAGGTCAAGGCTGCAGTAAGCCGTGATTATGCCAGTCTCAGTGACAGAGTGACAGAGTGAGGCCCTGTCTCCAAAAAAAAAAAAAAAAAAGAAGAATGACTTCTTCAGACTGAGTGTTCTTCTGTTTTATGAGCGGGTAGACCTGGATGCAACAGTTAGGTGTGTGACGTGTCGCATACGCAGATTAAGTCAAAATCCTCACTGTGGCTATCACGTAACCAAAGCTGGGCTCAGCTTCTCAAAGGATCAGACATGGGGGGTTTGATGGGAACCATCCTCTGGGCCCAGACTCTCTCCTGAGCTTGTCACCCACCTGCCAGTTCCCCGGCCAGGCCACAAGACCCGCCACCCCTCCACTCTTCAGCCTGGGCCGAGCCTCCCTGACCTCCAGCCCCAGTCAGAGGGACACTCCCGGACGTGGGTTTCAGGAACCCATCTAAAGATTGGTTAAGAGATGCTTGTGCAAGCCGGAGGTTTCCACTTTGCTGCTTTCTACAAATCTGAAGAATGTCAAACGGACCTGTCAGCTGGGAGATCAGTGAAAATCGCTTCGGGTGACAGATGGCCCTGTGACATTCACATACTATCCAGAGGAATATAAGAATTCCATTCCAAGTGACTTCATGAAAACAAGGCTTCTCTGCACTTACAGCAGCAAAGAATTGATGGCGAAAGTTGGTCTCATTCTAGCATTATGTGACAGTCGTTCACGAATACACAAATTAATTGGGGGTGGGGAGGAAGTCCCACTCATCTCATGATACAACGTATTTCTAAGCAAATAAAAGCCACAGTGAGAAACCACTACGAAAGGCTGCAGCTTTTCAAAACTGAAAATACCAAGGTGCTGGCAAGGACGCAGAGCTGGTGGGAAAGCAGCCTGGCACAGCGACTGTGAAACTGGCAGGCCCCCAGGAACTGAAACGCAGAGCTCCGGTGTGACTCAGCAGTCCCACTCCCGGGTGTACAGCCAAGGGAAAGGAACGCGTGCACTCACACCCAAACCTCTGTGTGAACGTTCACAGCATCCTCGCTCATAGGTGCTGATATGGTGTGGCTGTGTCCCCACCCAAATCTCATCTCGAGTTGTAGCTCCCATAATTCCCATGCGTGTGGGAGGGATCTGGTGGGCGGTGACTGAATCCTGGTGCCAGTTTCCCCCATGCTGTTCTCGTGGTCGTGAATAAGTCTCACAGGAGCTGATGGTTTGATACCGGCTCTCCCCTTCCACTTAGCTCCACTCTCCCCTCTGTCGCCACGTAAGACATGGCTTTGCTTGTCCTTTGCCTTCTGCCGTGTGCGGCCTCCCCGGCCATGTGGGACTGTGAGTTCGTTAAACCTTTCTTCTTTAAAAGTGACCCGGTCTTGGGTGCGTCCCTATCGGCAGCGTGAAAACGGACTAACACAGCCGCCAAAGGCTGGAGCCACTCTAAATGTCCCTCAATAAGTGGATGGCCGAAAAACAGTGGTGTGTGCACCCCACAGAGTTCTGCTCGGCAGGGAAAGGAAATGAACTATTGCTACACAGAACAACAGGCGTGCATCCAGAGAAGGTGCTGAGTGAAAGAAGCCAGGCTCAGAGGGCAACAGGCTATAGACGCCATTTAGAACATTCTGGAAAAGGTAAAAATAGCTAGTGGCCAAGGGCTAAGCATGGGGGTGGGAGCTTCCCTGCAAAGTGAGAGGAACGCAGTGCAGGACACAGGCTGGGTGCAGTGACTCACGCCTGTAATCTGGCACTTTGGGAGTTTGAGACCAGCCTGGGCAACACAGCCAGACCCCCGTCTCTATAAAAAACTAAAAATTAGCCAGGCGTGATGGCACACACCTGTGGTCCCAGCTACTTGGGAGGTTAAGTCAGGAGGCTTCTCTTGAGCCTGGGAGTTTAAGGCTGCAGTGGGCCAAGATCGAACCATGGCACTCCAGCCTGGGCAACAGAGTGAGACTTGTCTAAAAAAAATTATGGCAGTGCACTGTTAAAAGAAAAAAAAGAGAAGGCATGAGGGAATCTTGGGGGATGATGAAATTGTTCTGTGTCTTGATTGAAGGGGTAATGACTCAACTCTATCCAAATGTCAAAATTCATGGAATTGTACACACACACACACCTCTAATCTGTAAATGATAACATACATAAAATTCATACCAAAAGGACATGCATCCCCATAAAATTTTGCTTCCTTGATATGTAACATAAAATACAGGGATATAGTTTTGATCAGTTGTGTCGTGAGAGTTGAAAGGCAATCCAGATGGTGTAGACTAAATGTTTTATTGACCCAAAATTCCTGTTGAAGCCCTAACCCCTAGTATGGCTGTGTCTGGAGATGGGGTCTGTAAGAAAAGGATTAAGGTTAAATGAGGCCCTGATCTGATAGGATCAGCATCCTCAGAAAGAGAGACACTGGCCGGGTGCGGTGGCTCATGCCTGTAATCCCAGCACTCTGGGAGGTTGAGGTGGGTGGATCACAAGGTGAGGAGTTCGAGACCAGCCTGGCCAACGTGGTGAGACCCCCATCTCTACTAAAAATACAAAAAGTAGCCAGGCGTGGTGGCGGGTGCCTATAATCCCACCCAGCTACTCGGGAGGCTGAGGAAGGAGAATCACTTGAACCCAGGAGGCAGAGGTTGCAGGGAGCCAAGACCACACCACTGCACTCCAGCCTGGGTGACAGAGCAAGACTCTGTCTCAAAAACGAAAAGAAGAGACACCACAGAGCTCTCGCTCTCCCTCTCCGTCTCTCTTTCCCACTCCACACCGAGGAGAGGCCGTGTGAGGATAGGGAAGGCAGCCGTCTGCAAGCCAGGAAGAGAGGCCTCACCAGAACTCAACCCTGCTGGCAGTCTGGTCAGAGTTCCAGCCCCAGAGCCGTGAGAAATAAATGGTGTAAGCCACCTGTTGATGGTATTTTTTCTTTTTGAGACAGTGTCCCGCTCTGTCTCACAGGCTGGAGTGCAGTGACACGATCACAGCTCGCTGCAGCCTCAACCTCTTGGCTTCAAGAATCCTCCTACCTCAGCCTCCAGGGTAGCTGGGACCACAGGTGTGTGCCCACCATGCCTGGCTGATTTTTTTTTTTTTTGGTAGAGATGAGGGTCTCGCCATATCACCCAGACTCGTCTTGAACTCCTGGCCTCAAGCAATCCTCCCACCTTGTCCTCTTAAAGTGCTGGGATTACAGGCGTGGGCCACCAGGCCCAGCCTTGATGGGAAGTTTGTTATGGCAGCCCCAGACCAAAAAAACTTACCCTTGATGGTCACAAGAAATAAAAAAAAAAAGTTTAGGTGGCAGACAAGAGTGATTAATAAAAGGTTTAAAAGCAGCAAATATATATATATATATATATATATATATATTTTTTTTTTTTTTTGAGACCGAGTTTCGCTCTTGTTACCCAGACTGGAGTGCAATGGTGCGATCTCAGCTCACCGCAACCTCCGCCTCCTGGGTTCAGGCAATTCTCCTGCCTCAGCCTCCCGAGTGGCTGGGATTACAGGCACGCGCCACCATGCCCAGCTAATTCTTTGTGTTTTTAGTAGAGACAGGGTTTCACCATGTTGACCAGGATGGTCTCGATCTCTTGACCTCGTGATCCACCCCCCTCGGCCTCCCAAAGTGCTGGGATTACAGGCGTGAGCCACTGCGCCCGGCCTATATATATATTTCATATATATCATTTAGATAAAATTGAGGACGGAAGAAGAAAGGAAGTACAAGTCCAAGGGAAGGGGGCATGGTGTTTCTAACCATCAAGGAGTTTGCTGGCGTGTTCTTTCACAGGTTTAGCAGTGAATATCCTCCCGCTGTCCTAGCTAGATCCCAGCGGGCACATTTAAATAGTGATGAAATGGGCTCATATTAAATCATCGGTGATGACGACAGGAGAAAATGGCTCCGATCTGTGTTCTTACCCGCTTCTCTTCTTCGCCATTTGTGTAACGAGCAAAAAGCAAAGGCCTAGAACAGCACGGGGCATGCCCACGGGCACCAGGATGTGTAGATAAATGCACAGAAACACATCCAGAGGGCCCCATGCGAAAGTGGCAAAGGCGTCTGCACGGGGGCTGCGGGCATGGTCGGGGGTGGGAGGGGAGACGCACACCCTGCTGCTTCTAAACAAGGACGGAGTCATGCAGAATTTATACGAAACTCAAAATTGCACAAGGTTGAAATTTAAAAACAACAGGAAGGGAAGCCAGCAGCCTGGCCCTGGGAGAGACGCTCCTGGCAGCCCCCAGGAAGGAGCTATTGACCAAGAGAAGGAGCCCAGAACCTCCCAGAGGCCACCCCCCGACAGACCCCAGCGGACAAGGCTGTCACGGAGGCGGGCATCCAATTTTTTTAAAGGTTTATTACTTCAATAGTGAATTATTTTTCGAAGATGATAAAACTCATTTCTCTTCCAGTAGAAAAGGGTCACAGGCTTCCCCCAGGGTCCAGGAGCGCCCGGCAGGCAGGGCCCCCAGCCTCTCCACCTCAACCTGGGCACCTAAAATCTGAGGGATCCTGTGCGGGGGTGGGGGCATCTCGGGGGCACAGCCCCACTGCCACTTCGGCCAGGGAGTGGTCGGCTCAGTCCATAGGATGATGTCAGTTTAGGCTGGAGGAAAACGCCAGACGCTGTGCCTATGCAGACCTCAGGGAGATCGAAGTCTGGCCAGGGTGGGTGGGGACCCCCAGGCACCTGCGTGGGGCATCTTGTGCTCACCCTGTTGTTTTCTGAGGCCTGTGTGAAGGTGCTTCACCTGGCCTGGCAGGTGGACCAAGGCCAAAGCTCCTGGCCAGGGCCTGAGTGCTGAATTTGGCACAGGAAGCCGGCACTCCCAGCCTGGCCCACCTGCATGGGGAGCCACCACACCGGGGTGGCAGTGTTCACCCTGAAGGGAAGGAAGCCTGGGCCCAGCGACTGAACGGGACAGGCCAGGCTCACCCAAGGAAGGTGACGCAGTGCCCACAGCCCCCGTGGTCAGGCCTGTGGGCCACATGGAGAGAAGGTTCCAGAATAGTGCTTGTCAACGCACCTCTCCCTGCGAGTCCCTTCAGCAGCAGCTCCATCCCTGAGTGTATCTGCACATGCCTGCACGCGCGTGTGTGTGTGTGCCAGGGCGTGTGTGCAGGTGTCCAACAGGCACGGGCCGCGGGGAGGCTCAGGCTGTGGGGCTGGGGGGCTGTCCGCTGGGAGAGTCCAGGAGAAGCGGGGTGTAGGGGCTGGGGGGCCGGTCAGGCCCAGCGGCCAGGCCTGGTTGGCTCACGGTGTCCTCAGAAGCCTGTGGAGAAAGGCAAAGCTGGGTGACCACCCATGCCCCGTCACCAAACCCCACCCTCGTCCCCGCCCCGGCCCCGTGCCCACATCCCCAGCGCAGACACCACCCCCGACACCGGGCTGTCAGAGGTGAGAAGAGGCTGGAGCAACCCAGAGTCCTAGAATGTCCCCCACAAGGGCCTCCTCATCTCACTTAACACCTGCCTGGCCTCTCCCAGCTCCTTTAGAGATGGAGAAACTGAGGCCCAAAGAGACAATACAGTGAGGGGCAGAGCAGGGGGGCCGTGTGCAGCGGTCAGCACAGACAACTGTGCAACCTCTTCCCTCAGGAGGAGAACACGTTTATGTACCGATTTATGTTTTATTTTTTAGAGATAGGCTCTCTGCCACCCAGGCCACCGTGCCTTGAACTCCTACGCTCAAGTGATCCTCCCACCTCAGCCTCCCAAGTGGCTAGGACAATGACATGTGCCACCACCATGCCCGGCTAATTGTTTTATTTTTGGTAGAGATCAGGTATCACTATGTTGCCCAGGCTGGTCTCGAACTCCTGGGCTCAAGCGATCCTCTCACCTCAGCCTCCCAAAGTGCTGGGATTACAGGCGTGAGCCACCACACCTGGCCTGCACTTTTAAACCAACATCACAGGACAGCATTCAGCCTGAACAGCACTCATGAACAGAAAACAGAGCGGAAAGCCAGCCACACAGCAATACACGCAGCGGGACACAGCTTCAGTCACACTCAAAAACCGATCGTGCAGATTCAGAGGAAACAAATCCACGTGACAAGGTCCTGGCCGTGGTTGCTCAGGGGGTGCAGGGCAAGGTGGGACGTAGGGAGGGGCGAGGGCCGCATGGGGAACGAGTGAAACCACGGACGTGAAATGCTGACGATCTTCCACACTGACAGCTGGGAGCAACAGCTGGGCCTGGGTGGGGGAACTGGATACTGTCATTTGTCTAGTTTGACACTTGTAGAAAATTTCTCAACTTAAAAAAAATTAAAAGTATGGATAACACTGAGGATAAGTGTGTTGGGAGAGCCTTCGTCCCGCTAAGCCCCTGCCTCCCTTGCCCTGGGCGACAGAGGCCGCCCTGCCCTCATGCCTGCAGCAGGAAACCCCCCACCCACCTGTGTTGGCTTCACCACAGGGTAGGAAAATCAAACTCCCGCTTGGGGCAGACCTCAGGCATGAGGGCCAGGGCCTGCCGCACTGAGCCAGGCAGCAGGGGGGCACACCACCAATTGGGGCAGCACAGGACACCCATGGGTGGCTAGACCTCAGCCACGTGGGCCCAAAGAGCCATGACTTGAGAAAGTCTCACTCAAAAGTAGAAGAGGGAAACCACCCCCAAGCTGTCAAAGAACCCCTGGTATTTCCCAAGGAAGACACATAAACAAAGCCTCCAGGTGCCAGAAGGTGAAGCAGGTTCCTCTTCCTCCCCCTTTTCCTCCCCCTTCTCCCCATCCTCTCCATCATCCCCATTCTCCTCCTCCCCTTCCTCCTCCTCCTCTCCCTCCCCCTCCTCCATCATCTCCTCCTCCTCTATCTCCTCCTCCTCCTCCTCTATCTCCTCCTTCATCTCCTCCTCCTCCTCCATCTCCTCCTCCCTGCCACTTTTATTTGACTGAGGAACACAGACTTCGAGTGGGAGAAAGGTCAGTGAGAAGCTAAGAAAGGTCAAGGAATATCTCCCTGAAAGGGCACCTGGACAGTTGTCCAGGCTGTTCACTGCACAAAAGCACCCAGCTGAAGGGCTACAGACCAGTGGACACACAGTTTACCAAGCCCCTGGCCTACGGCAGGCCTCATCGGCCCAGAGGGACTGTCTTTTCTTATTTATATAAAAATATCCTTTTTCCCCTTCTCCCAAGCAAGGCAGCCCCCTCAGGGCCATCCCTACACCCAGGTACAGGGCAAGGTGTGGGGCCCAGGAACTCAGGCCTGAGACTCAGAACAGGACCCAAGAGGGGGCAGCAGTGGCCTGCAGGGGGACCACGGGCCACCACCCAGGTGCCCAACCCAAGCTAAAGCCGGCTACTGGCGGACACTGCATCCCCCGTTACCCATGCCTAGGGGATCGGGGTGCTGGGCTTGGCACCCCCCATTACCCATGCCTAGGGGATCGGGGTACTGGGCTGGGCACCCCCCATTACCCATGTCTAGGGGATCGGGGTGCTGGGCTGGGCACCCCCCGTTACCCAAGCCTAGGGGATCTAGGGTGCTGGGCTGGGCTGAGACCTTCCAGAAGGCAGGGCAGGAGAATCTTTTTAAGTCAAACACTTGTCTAATCACCTAAAAATTGGATTCTGTTGGCAAAATAAAGAGGAGACCCCAGTTTTGTTTGGGGAGGAGATGAGAGGCCATCCTGGCAATGTCCAGGGAGGTGTAACCATGGGGCCCTGGCCACTCCGTCTGTGCTGAGTGAAAAACTCCCTGCTCTACAGGGGACGGGCCCCCACCCCTGCACCCTGAGAATCCCAAGCAAGTTTCTGCAGAAGGGAGCAGGGACACCAATGGGTGCCCAGCACACAGTGGCCTGGAGGAATCTTGGGAGGGAGGAAGGGAAGAGGGGCCTGGGGACCCTGTCCTGGGAAGGGTTATCTCCTGATATTAACATTCCCCTGCCCCCTACTCCCAGATGGGCGGGAAGGGCCCCCCAGAGCTTGACTGAGACACAGGCTGGCAGCACCTGCCAACGCCCACTCCTTGGCATCTTCCTTTTGGTTTCCTTGCCCAGCCCTGGCAAGTGAGATGAGCTGGAGGCAGCCAACTGGCCCCAAAGAGCGGGCTGGTGCCTTGTGTCCCCACAGTGTGGCTCCCTGGAAAGCTATTTTCACACAAGTAGGCCCAGCCTCAGAAGCTCTCAAGTGTAGCACATTTTTCAGAAACTAAAATAACAGCTATTATCAGAGGCACCACTGTACAGTGACTCACCCCTGCCCAAACCTAAGTTGTAGGGCCTGAGGCTGTGCCCGTCACCTCCCCTGGCAGGACACCATCCCCGGCCACGGCTCTCCCAAGACCGCAGCCCTACAGAGCCTGGCCAAGGAAATGGAGACTCCCCCCTAGGGGCATCAGCCTACTTCCCTGACAGATATGGCTGCCACAGAAAATCAGGACGCCTGGTTCAATGTGAATTTTAGGTGAACAACAGATGTGTTTCCAGTATACGTGTGTCCTATCATTGCACGAATAAAAAGTATTCATCACAGCCAGGCGCGGTGGCTCATGCCTGGGATCCCAGCACTCTGGGAGGCTGAGGTGGGTGGATCACCTGAGGTCAGGAGTTCGAGACCAGCCTGACCAACATGGAGAAAACCCCATCTCCATTAAAAATACAAAATCAGCCAGGCGTGGTGGCTCATGCCTTGTGATCCGAGCACTCCTGGAGGCCAAGGTGGGTGGATCACCTGAGGTTGTGAGTTCGATACCAGCCTGACCAACATGGAGAAAATCCCATCTCCACTAAAAATACAAAATCAGCCAGGCGTGGTGGCGCATGCCTGTAATCCCAGCTTCTCAGGAGGCTGAGGCAGGAGAATCACTTGAACCTGGGAGGTGGGGTTGCAGTGAGCCAAGATTGTGCCATTGCACTCCTGCCTGGGCAACAAGAGCAAAACTCCACCTCCAAAAAAAAAAAAAATTCACTGCTTACCAGAAATTCATCTTTAACAGGCACCATTCTGTGGTTCTTGTGTTTTTTGTTTGTGCTCAGCCCGGCAATCCTACACTCAGAGCCAGTCCCAAGTATACAGTTGGTGTTCAACTGATGCCTACATTCTTTGTTCTTGGTCAGTCATCCCAGACTTATTTAGTTAGTTATTATTTTATTTTATTTTTATCTTTTGGAGATGGAGTCTCGCTCTGTCGCCCAGGCTGGAGTGCAGTGGCACAATCTTGACTCACTGCAACCTCCATCTGCTGGGTTCAAGCAATTCTCCTGCCTTGGCTTCCTGAATAGCTGGGATTACAGGTGTGCACCACCACATCTAGCTAATTTCTTTGTATTTTTATTTATTTACTTATTTTTAGATGGAATCTCGCACTGTTCCCAGGCTGGAGTGCAGTGGCTGTGATCTCGGCTCAGTGCAACCTCCACCTCCCGGGTTCAAGTGATTCTCCTGCCTCAGCCTCCTGAGACGCTGAAACTATATGGGTACACGCCACCATGTCTAGCTAATTTTCGTATTTTTAGTAGAAACGGGGTTTCACCATGTTGGCCAGGCTGGTCTGGAACTCCAGACCTCATGATTCACCCACCTCGACCTCGCAAAGTGCAGGGATTACAGGCATGAGCCACTGCGCCCGGTTTTTTTTTGTTTTTTGTTTCTTTTTGTATTTTTAGTAGAAACAGGGTTTCACCATGTTGGCCAGGCTGGTCTCAAACTCCTGACCTCAAATGATCCACCCGCCTCAGCCTCCCAAAGTGCTGGATTACAGATGTGAGCCTCCACGCCCGGCCAGTCATCCCAGATTCAGATCAATGTTTCTCAAACATGTTTCAACATCAGAATCTCATTAGGGCCCATTAAAATACAGATTCTACCATGATTCTCTTCCAGGACGCTAGAAGACAGCCCAGGGATCTGCATTCTAGCGAACTTCCCCAGGGGAGTCTACTGCACAAGAGACTTGAGAAGCAGCAGGCCTAAGACTTGTTCCTGCCTTCCTAATGTGACCTTGCAAATAGGCACCAGCCCACAGAACATCAGTTCCCCTCTGGAATCAAAGAAACCGCTATTCACTCAGAACATCGGAAGGGGCAGTTTCTCCAAAGTGAAATACACAAATATGCATCTTCAGTCTGTAGATACTCCAGGTGAAGTTGAGCCCGAAGGCATGAGCAGGACCCCAAGCGTTTGAAGCCGCCAACATTCTACTTGATGCGGGAAGGGGCGGGGAGGCGCACGGCGTTACCTGGTACCCACCTACAGTTTTGCTTCCTGCAGCACAGAGCCCTTGGGAGCTGACGCCATCAGGGATTCAGAATAGGCCTGAATGGCCTCCTTATCCTTTGAGCCCTTATCACTACTACTCCAAAATAAATAGCATTTCTCCTGGAAGATAACCAAGCTAATTTATAGTTGATGTTGAAGCCACATGAAAAGGGTCGTACATGGTTCTTTGATTTGCAAAAGGCAAAGAGGAAACAGGAGAGGTACAGAGGTTTAGAGTCCAGCAACCCTCAACACCTGCAGGGGCGGAGACGTGGGGAGCTGCCACTGGTAGATGGAGTAAAATCATTTTCGGGAAACTCACCTGGGAGGCGGACAAGCCAAGCTGAAAAGGGCTTGGCCACTTGAAAAGGTAACCCTGCGAGGAAGGAAGGTGGGGAGATAGGCCCTGGAGGCTGACAGCCAGTGGACTGAGCTGGGGGCTGTTTACCATCAACCAGGAACAGACTGTTCTGTTAAAATGCTTTTGATGTTTTTTTTTTTTAAGAATGACTTGAGAAAAAACATTTCTTTCTTTTTTTTAATTTTTGAGACAAGGTCTCACTCTGTTGTCAGGCTGGAGTGCAATGAAGCGATCATGGCTCACTGCAGCCTCCAACTCCTGGGCTCAAGAGATCCTCCTGCCTCAGCCTCCCGAGTAGCTGGGATTATAGGCAAGAGCCACCATACCTAGCTCAAGAAGAAAAAATTCTCTAAAGAGAAATTAAAATATGCTGAGTTTACCATCATGTGATTTTTTAAAGAATCAGGGCAAATCACATAAAATCTGGTAAGGCCCTGCCAAATCAAAACACATGGGATAAATTTCACTTATGTGGCCTCCAATAAAACCTGCAGGGAGGGGGCCACACTTCCGATCATGGCGTTCTTACTGGATTTGAGGCTGGGACGCTGATTTGGGGGCTGTGGCAGGGAAGGGGACCCCAGCCCGAGCCTAGAGATCTTGTGCTTCCTGACCCTCCTTCCCTGTCCCCATTCTGATGGACGATTTGAAGAGAGACAGAAGGGGACAGAGGGATGAGGCTGTTGTGGCTTCTTCTGGCCCAGCCCCTCAGCCAGTCCCCAGGGACCCCCTTGTACGGCTGTGCCTCCTTGCCTGTGGACACCCACGTGATGCTCTGCCATGGGAAGGTATTCACGATCTGGGAGCGTGGGTTCCGATTCCCTCTCTCCTCCCTGCATAATTCACTCTAGAAACCAGAAGGAATTCCCTTCTGCTTGCTGAAGTCACAGCCCTGCTGGGTCCTGGCTCCCCCCGGGGGGTGGTAACAGAGACGGGGGCGCCCAAAAGGGCTGGTTGGACCCAATGGTCACTGTTAATCGGGAGCTCAAACACTAGAGGAGCAACGTGATGACAGCTGGTGTCCAGGTCACCACCTTGCACCGCGGAAACCTTCTCCCCCACGAGGACAGGAATTTGGAAGGCAAGTTGGGTTTCAGGTCTGAAAGCCAAGGTGAAGAACCAAGAACAAATTATTCTCACCCAGCACGCAAGCCTGGAAGCATGCAAGCCTCCCCGAGAAAGGGGAGAGGAGAATCGTTCAACAGAGCTAAAGAAGCAAGGGCAGCAGAGAAGCCAAGACCAGCAGGGCAGCGGGGTGGCCCCAGGGCCCCTCGGAAGGCCTTGGCCTGTGGCCCCAGGATGACGCAGGTGGGGGCCATCTCAGAGGGTGGCTTTCTGGTCCATGCATCCAAAAACAGCCCTGCCAGGGGGCGGCATCCCTTCCCTTCCCACGGCAGCCACTCCCGTCTCCACTGCCCCTTGAGCTCTGTGATACTCTCCCGGCCCTTGTGTGACCGGGTAGCTTGCCTAAGGCCTGGCTTGCCCATCTTTGCTGCAGACCTCCTGTTCTGGTTATTTCTGTATCCCCTGACCTGTGCAAAGGGCCTGGCAGTGAATGCCATGAATGAATACACAAATGACCCAAAAGCAAGGAGAGGCACTGCTGTCACCCCTCTTCCTCCTGCGTCTGAAGGTCTGAAGCTTTTCCCCATTTCAATTTCCTCCTGATAGCAGCTGCCCGCTCCTGTTTGAGCCACCGACTTTCTCACCCGCTGGGGCCTCCCCGCTGGGCCCAGGCTTCCACCCATCCCAGCCCAGAGCCTGTACCAAGCCAGCAGCTGGCCTAGCGATTCCCCTCTTTAAAAGGCTCCAAGGGCTGTGTCACCCCCAGAATCAGTTCCAAACTGCTCACTCTGCACCACAAGGCCTCAGGGAGCCTGGCCTGCCCACTCTCAGACACCACCTCCTACCTCTGTCCCTGCCCTCACTCACCGCCAGCCACCCTGGCCCTGCCTGACCCTCTGATGTGCTTTGCCCATCCCTGCCCCAGGGCCTTTGCACTGGCCGATCCTGGAAGCATTCCTCCTGTGCCGAGTGCCTCCCTGCCCTCCACATCGAAGCTCACTATCTACCTCTTCCTAGAGGCCTTCCTGAAGCTCCATCTGTCCTTATTCCTACTCGACCCAGACATGCACTGTTCAGTCTGGAAGCTGCTTATGGCTGGTGAGTCCTTGAAATGGGACCAGTCCAAATTGAGACCTACTGCACATGTATAACACACACAGGATTGCGAAGACTTCATGCAAAAAAAGAAAAAAGCTGCAAAAATATTGACATCTTTTACACTGATTACATGTTGAAGTGATAAGACTTTGGATATATTTGGGTTAAATAAAATTAAAATTAATTTCACCTGTTTCCTTTGGCTGTTAAGTGGCTATTAGAAAATTTAAACTGAAAACCTCACACGTGGCTCATGCTGTATTTTTTTTTTTTAGATGGAATCTTGCTCTGTTACCAGGCTGGAGAGTGGTGGTATGATCTTGGCTCGCTGCAACCTCCGCTTCCCAAGTTCAAGTGATTCTCCTGCCTCAGCCTCCAGAGTACCTGGGATTACAGGTGAGAGCCACCACGCCTGGCTAATTTTTTGTATTTTAGTAGAGATGGGGTTTTGCCATGTTGGCCAGGCTGGTCTCGATCTCCTGACCTCGTGATCTGCCCGCCTCAGCCTCCCAAAGTGCTGGGATTACAGGCGTGAGCCACCACATCCAGCCTCATGCTGCATTTCTATTTGACATCATGGCTCTAGCCCCTCACATTTCCTATCATGGTGAAATTACCTTTTCTGCTGATTTGCTTGGTTTTCATCTGTCTCCAGGCTAGAATGCCATCCCCTCTCAATCCCCCCTCAATTCCCCAGGGCAGGGACCTCAGCTGTCTCCTCCAGTGCTGTCCCCTTGCCCCTACCAGAGCCTGGCATCCCCGGGTGCTGACTTGATGAATGAAGGATGCAAGTACCAGGTCTCATTACTCAAAGCCCACCTGCAGCCCCTTCAAGAGGGGGTCCCGGGCCTTCCAGAACAGGCAGAGTAGTGGCAACGCGGCATGCAAAAGACACAAGCGTGCAGTGCAGCCCCCAGCAGCGACCACTGCAGGACTGCTGCTGGAGGTGGGCTCCAGGTTGCGGTTGGCCAGGGGGTCTGACCTGAGCCCCTCTCCCCCAGCAGGCAAGCGAATGGCTGTCAGCCAGGGCCATGCTCTGGCCAGCACCTACTTGGCTCCGGATTTGGTAGATGACAGGAACCAGCAGCAGGATGCAGCCCAGTGCCAGGAGCACGTACTGGGCATAGTGCATCACCTTGGGCAGCAACACCAGCTGGGTGTAGAACGTGTGCAGTGTGTCCCCTTCCATGGCCCCACTCTGAGGAGGTAGAATGACAAACACATGATCTGGGGCCGCAGGCTGTGGGCTACAGCGCAAATGCCACCCAACACCTTCCTCTGTGCCCGCCTCAGCCCTTCCGCATTTCAAGCTATCCAGCTAAAGCCTGTGTTGGAGCCTGCCAGGGACCTCCTCCCTCCAGGACACAAGGTAAGACTACAATTCCCAGACTCCCTTGCAGTTGGGCAGGGCCATGTGATCCTGTCCTGACCAATGGGAGGTGGGCCTGGCCTCACGTGACTCTCCATCTCTTTCCCCACCACTAAATGGAAAGGGTCCTGATGGAAAAGGTCCTGGAGCCCTGAATTACTGCAAAAAACAGAGTTCTGCCCCCCAGTCAACCCCCTTCAGATTGTGCTGTGAGCAGGAAGTGAACTTGACATTTGGAGGCTTGTCTATCCTGGCCATTAGCTCACCCTGATTTAAAACGAGGCAGGCAAGAAACAATACAGAAAATAAAATAATAGGCTAGGCCAGAAGGAATTCTGAAAAGCTGGGAGAGAAGTAAGTTTAAGTGAAAAGCTGACACCTTGGAAACCAAATCCCTTTCTCTCGGAAGAGGAGGCCACATGCCTCAACAAAATTATTTTACACCCAGGGCCAGGGACTTTACCGCTTCATGAGCTTCTGTCCTCCCCATCTCAAGGGATCCCTTTCAACTCGGTGGGATAACTGACACAGGGCGCTTGGACAGTGTGAAGTTTCTGATAGGCCGGTCCATGCCACAGTCCGGTTACCCTGCCTCAGCCCTCTCCCTCTACAAGCTGCTCCCCGCCCCCGCCTCAAATGCCCACATTGGCCCCTAACAAAAGCCCCTGATACTGTGCCCAACACACCCTTACCTCTGCAAACCAGAGCAGCGGCAGGACCACCGGCTCAATCTTCCCAGTTTGTCTGGAAATAAGCAAGACACAGATATGTGAGACAAAGTCTTACACCCTAATCTTGCTATAATTCTGCTTGAATACAACCTCTAAACAGGTTTAGTAGGATTTTGCACACACTAAACCCCCACCACCAAATACAAACAATGAGCAGAAACACTTTAGGAGCCACGTGACAAAACTGTCCCCAGGCTGTAGGTCTGTCTACAGCCCTCAATAACACTAGTAAATAAGACTCATTTTAATTCTTTAAAAGATGTATTTTTTTTCTTTTTTTTTTGAGACAGAGTATCACTCTGTCGCTCAGGCTGGAGTACAGTGGCGCAATCTTGGCTCACTGCAACCTCTGCTTCCCAGGTTCAAGTGATTTTCCTGCCTCAGCCTCTAGACTAGCTGGAATTACAGGTGCATGTCACCACTCCCAGCTAATTTTTGGTTTTTGTTTTTAGAGACAGGGTTTCACCATGTTGGTCAGGCTGGTCTCAAACTCTCAACCTTGTGATCAGGTAAGATGTTTTGCCATAGCGCTGTTTGACATCACACAGCTTTAAACCTGTGAGCATAAACTCTGGGGCCAGAAGGGACTTGATTCTGCAACCTGTCATCCCTCCTTATCCATGGTTTTGATTTCTGCCATTTGTTATGCTCAGTACAGTACAATAAGATATTTTGAGAGAGAGACCACAGTCACATAACTTTTATTATAGTATATTGTTATAATTACCCAATTCTTAGTTATTGTTAATTGCTGCTATGCCTAATTTACTAATTAACTTTTTTTTTTTTTTGAGATGGAGTTTTGTTCTTATTTCCCAGGCTGGAGTGCAATGGTGTGTTCTTGGTAACCTCTGCCTCCCGGGTTCAAGCAATTCTCCTGTCTCAGCCACCCGTGTAGCTGGGATTACAGGCACCTGCCACCACACCTGGCTAATTTTTTGTATTTTAATAGAGACAAGGTTTCACCATGTTGGCCAGGCTAGTGGTGAACTCCTGACATCAGGAGTTCCACCTGCCTCAGCCTCTCAAACTGCTGGGATTACAGGCATGAGCCACCACACCTGGCCACAAATTAACTTTCTCATAAATGTGTATATGTAGGAAGAAGCATAGTTCATGCTGCATAGGGTTCAGCACTATCCCCAGTTTCAGGCATCCACTGGGGGTTGTGGCATGTAACCCCGAGGATAAGAAGTCATGGCACTCGACTGCTGTGGACTTAGGGAACCAGTGTTTTGATGGGCTGCTGGAAGGAATCTCTTCTGGCAAAGAGCTTCACAATTTGATAATAATCTTTTTAAATTAAAAACTCATGTCTCCTACAGGGCAGAGACCCCCAGTGACCCAGCCAAAATCCATTGATCCCTTTCAGAAACAGAACCCAAGTTTTACTCAGGACAGCAATTCACCCAGCTAAAGACTCCATCTCAGCCTCTCTTGTGGCAAGCGAGGCTCTGTGACCAAGTTCTGGTTAACGAGAGGTTCGCAGAAGCGTTACGTGGGATGGCTGGGAAGGCTGCTTAAAAAGAAGCTTTCACAGCTGGGAGGTGAAACTTTTTTCCGTCCTCCCTTTCAGATGCCTGGAATGCAGATGCAAGGGCTGGAGCTCTGTAGCCACTGGGACCAGAGGTGACCTTGAGGATGGAAGCCATGGGCTGGGAAATGGAACAGAAAGTTGAGTGGCACTTGGACCATGAATGTCTCTTGGAAGCTGCCATACTTAGATTGTCTACCTTCAGACATCCTCTAAAAGAAGATTTTTGAAATAACAAAATACCTTTGTCCCATCTGAGCCACAACTGCTGAGTTTTCTGATCTATATTGCCAACCTAATTCCACCAATATTCCCGAGGACCTAGTAATTACGCTCTTCCAAAACTGCCCTAGAGATGCCTGCGCATGTGCAAAGAGGCACAAAGATGTTCAGTGATGCCTGGACTAGCAAAAACAAACAGACAAACGACAACATACACCTTCTCTATGGCAACATACACGTGAATATAAATAAGCAGGAAAAGGCCCGAAGGAAGCGCGGCAAATTGACAACGGTGGCTATGACTGGGGACGGCAGGGGAGTCACAGGAAACTCTATTTTTCCCCTCGAGAAGATATGTTCATATTACCTGTGAAATTAAAACTTACATGTCAAGTTAAAAAGGTAATAAAATCCAAAGGGAG
Organism: Leontopithecus rosalia; assembly: GCA_028533165.1. NCBI lineage: Eukaryota > Metazoa > Chordata > Mammalia > Primates > Cebidae > Leontopithecus > Leontopithecus rosalia. The sequence goes on along the minus strand of CM052656.1, from coordinate 7,109,502 downwards.
AAAAAAGTTAACTGGACACTGGAGAAACGTCAGACACGACTTCATCCAGGCGAGTGAGGTCGGTATCAACAGTGATGCAGGATGCTGACAGAAGGTCCCCTAGACGCTATGAAACCGGACCTTTCTGTGCTCTTCCTCCCCCAAAACCCATCACCCCAGGCTGATATGAGAAAAGCACCAGACCAATCCCTTGGAGGGGGCGTCCTACAAAATACCTGACAGGGTTCTCAAAAGCGTCACTGCCATCAAAAACAAGGAGCGATGAGAGACTGCCACAGCCAAGAGGTGCCTAAGGAAACCAGAAGACCAATGTGACACCTGGGAAGCTGTGACCTACCCCGGCGAAGTGTGGGAACCGTGACCTGCCACGGTGAAATGTGGGAACCGTGACCTGCCCCGGCGAAGTGTGGGAACCGTGACCTGCCACGGCGAAGTGTGGGAACCGTGACCTGCCACGGCGAAGTGTGGGAACCGTGACCTGCCACGGCGAAGTGTGGGAACCGTGACCTGCCCCGGTGAAGTGTGGGAACCGTGACCTGCCACGGTGAAGTGTGGGAACCGTGACCTGCCCCGGCGAAGTGTGGGAACTGTGTCCTGCCCCGGCGAAGTGTGGGAACCATGACCTGCCACAGTGAAGTGTGGGAACCGTGACCTGCCACAGCAGAGGGGACCACGCAGATGTGACTACAAGGCTCTGAGATGGGGAGAGTGTCCTGGAATATCTCAAGAGTCCTTAAGAGAGAAGCAGGAAGTCCTACCCAGAGCAATCAGGCAAGAGAGAGAAAATGAAAAAAGCAAAAACAAATTTTAAAAAACCTAAAAAACACACACACTAATTTGTTTTTTTAGATGGAGTCTCACTCTGTCCCCCACGCTGGAGTGCAGTGGCACGATCTCGGCTCACTCCAACTTCTGCCTCCTGGGTTCAAGCAATTCTCCTGTCTCAGCCTCCCGAGTAGCTGGGATTATAGGGGCATGCCACCATGCCTGGCTAATTTTTTTTTAGTAGAGATGGGGTTTCACCATGTTAGCAAGGATGGTCTCGAACTCCTGACCTTGTGATGGCCCACCTTGGCCTTTTAAAGTTCGAGGATTACAGGTGTGAGCCACCACCCCAGCCAAAAAACTAAATCTTTAAAAAGAGGGAAGCAGGAGGTTAGAGGCAGGGAGAAACTGGAACAACACTACGTTGCTGGCTTTAAAGAGGGAGAGGCCAGGCACAGTGGCTCACATCTGGAATCCCAGCACTTTGTGAGGCTAAGGTGGGAGGATCACTTGAGCCCAGGAGTTCAAGACCAGCCCGGACAACATAGTGAGACCCCATCTCTACAAAAAAAAAAAAATTAGCAGGTTGTGGTGGCACGTGCCTGTAGTCCCAGCTACTCAGGAGGCTGAGGTGGGAGGATCACCTAAGCTCGGGAGGTTGAGGCTGCAGTGAACTACAGATCATGCCACTGCACTCCAGTCTAGACAGCAGAGTGAGACTGTCTCAACAACGATAAACAAACAAAAAGGAAAAACAGGGAGGGTTAGGATTAAGGTCATGAGCTAAGGATGGAAGGAGGCAGCTTCTAGAAGCTGAAAACAGCCAGGCACAGGTCCTCCCCCAGAGCCTGCGGAAGGAACAAGGCCTTACCTTGATCTTAGCCCTGCTGGGCCCCTTTAGACTTCAGACCTCCCACACTGTCAGACAGTCTTTAAAAGTGAGCCATGACATTTGTGGCAATTTGTGACAGCAACAACAGGAAGTGAATACAGCAGCTCACACCCAGTACCAAGCAGCAGGGTGGGCTGGCTCACCACTTCCCCCGCGCACACCCCCACACACAGCAGGTGTCTAGCAGAAAAGGCAGTGTGGCGAGGTGGTTAATGGCGCACACTTGAGCTCCCTGCCTGGGTTCGAATCCCACCTGGGCCGCCGTGCCGGCACGTGTTCATGCAGCGGGCTGGAGTCTTCCCTCCTCACACGGGCTGCTAACAAGGCTGGCCTGGGGCTGGCGTTTGGGAGCCTAGATTCCGGAGGGTTCCCACTGCTCCCTAACTGACAAGGACGGCTCACTGTGCCTGAGCAATCCGTACAAGCAACGTGGTTGATACCGAACACCAGCTGGCCTCCTAAGGGTCTGGAATTTCGGTACCTGCCAGGCAGAGGGTGGCCACATGACCAGCCCCCAGTAAGAACCCTGGGCGCTGAGTCTCTCTAATGGGCTTCTCTGGCAGATGACATGTCATGTGGGTTGTCACAACTGCCTGCAGCGGAACTGAGCAACTCCTCGGGAGAGGGCTCCGGAAGCTGGCGCCTGCTTTCCTCTGGACTTGGCCTGCTGTGGCTTTTCCCTTTGCTGATCTGCTTTGAATCCGTTTACTGTAATAAATCCCAGCCATGTGTACAACCGCATGCTGTGTCCTGAGACTTCCCAACAAATCATCGAGCCTGCGGTGGCCTCGGGGACCCCTGACACAGCCACTTGCGAGCTCTGTGACCTTGGTCATGGTACCGTGTCTCCCTGTGTCTCTTCTTGTATAAGGGAGATATCGTTATATAATGCCTTCTAGGGCTCTAGGGAGGATGCAGTGCAGTGATATGGGTAAAGTGCTTAGGAAACCACCCAGCATGTAAAAGCACTCGACACATTTATTATTATTACTGTTACTATTATTAAATCCCAGTAAAGAAATGGACACACAAATATTCTGTCACTTCACCATGCACGGCAGTAGGGAGAGGAGATGGAAGTCACTCAGGGGTGGGTGCCACAGTCAGCACAAAAGGCTCAAATCCCCCAGTCACAGGCCGGGCACGGTGGCTCACACCTATAATCTCAGCACTTTGGAAGGCCAAGGCGGGTGGATCATCTGAGGTCGGGAGTTTGAGACCAGCCTGGCAAACATGTTGAAACCCCATCTCTACTGAAAATACAGAAATTATCTGGGTGTGGTGGTGGGTACCTGTAATCCCAGCTACTCAGGAGGCTGAGGCAGGAGAATTGCTTGAACCCAGGAGGCAGAGGTTGCAGTGAGCCAAAATTGCACCATTGCACGACAGCCTGGGCGACAGAGAGAGACTCCGTCTTAAAAAATAAAAAATAAAAAAAATAAGGCTCAGATCCCCCAATCACAATTATTGGCGGTCTCTCGAGCCACTTGTTTGCAGGGCATTGCACAGTGAAGTGGACTCACACTATCACCTGCAGAGGGCAAGCCACAATGGAAAGACAGTGGGCGGGGCCTCCACTTTGGCTGCTTTCCTCTGAAAGACTTTGTAAGAACCAATGGGAATTGTATGCAAGTGACATGCGACCCCACTGCCTTTATCTAGTGAGCAAGGAGCACAGAAGCTCCTCCAACAGGTCAAAGACAGCTCTGCTTCCTGGCAGCTGTGTCTCTAGACTTTTCCCACAGCCATCCCTCGTGGCCCTAAATATATGCTGTTGAGACCACTTCCCTGGAGTACGTCGTTACCGGTCCACAGGGAGGTCAGCAGCCACAAGGCCCAGAGAGGTTGGGTGAGTGGCCCACAGCAGCCGGTGCACAGGTCACTGGCACAGAACAATCCAGCTGCCCACATGAACCGTGTGTCAAGAACATGAATTAGGCTGGGTGCAGTGGCTCATGCCTATAATCCCAGCACTCTGGAAGGCAGATCACCTGAGGTCAGGAGTTCGAGAACAGCCTCACCAACTTGGTGAAATCCTGTCTCCACTAAAAATACAAAAATTAGCTGGGTGTGGTGAGCACGTGTAATCCTAGCTACTCAGGAGGCTGAGGCAGGAGAATCACTGGAACCTGGGAGGCAGAGGTTACAGTGAGCCGAGATGGTGCTACTGCACTCCAGCCTGGGTGACAGAGCAAGACTTCGTCTCGAATAAAGAATGTGAATTACCTCCCAATAAATACAAATTGACAGAGCTCCTATTAAAATCCAGATACGGAGGTCCTTTGGAAAAACGCAGAGGACGCGGCCACACTGAGCCCACATCTCCATGGGGCCACCGTCAGCGGGTGCCAGGAAGGGGCTGTGTCCTCGGCCGCACGTGGCCTCTTCTATCTGGGTCACCCACTTGGCCCTAGTCACATCCCAGGTAGCAGCCCAGGTGCCATGTGGTGGAACCAGAGGGAAGCCTTGGGCTGCGAACGCCTCTTCTGTGCCTCTGGCTGTTTCACCACCGTCAAGAACAAATCCCCGAAGTGGCCTCAAAATACAAAAATAAAATGCAGGGGCAGGATGCAGGAAATGAGCCGACAGTTATTACTCCCTGCCATCCTCTGACAAAGTGTGATTCTTTCCAGCCGAGAGGCATTGGACAAAGCTGAATAGAGGCTCACATTCCTGCAACCCACGGATTTTTCTAAGAGAATTTTTTTAAAACAAAACTATTTCAGATATGCTAAAAAGTCCAGACACTGACATGGCAACAAACCAGTATAATCCCTCAACCAGTTCTAACAGAGCTAATGTTACGGCGAGTGCGGGTGCACGTGGGAGGAAGCGGAAGCCTGGGCGCTGCTGCTAAGAATGGGAACGGGGCAGAGGCTGTGCACAAGTCTGGCTGTTCCTCAAACGGTTAAACAAAGCATTAACATAGGACCCAGCCATTCCATCCCTCGGCACGCATCTAAGGAAAATGGGAACAGATGTCCACACCGGGCTTCAACGGGAACATTGACAGCTGCATTATCCATAATGGCCAAACGTCCATCAACTGATAAATAAATGTGGTCTGTCCAGACAATGGAATATTATCCAGCCACGAAATGAACTGATCCATGCTACAACATGAACCTTGAAAACACGATCCTAAATGAAAGAAGCCAGACGCAAAAGACCACATAGAGTATGATCCCGTGTGTATGAGCATATGATCCCGTGTGTATGAGAGCATATGATCCCGTGTGTATGAGAGCGTATGATCCCGTGTGCATGAGAGCGTATGATCCCATGTGTATGAGAGCGTATGAGTCCATGTATATGACAGCATATGATCCCGTGTATATGAGCATATGATCCCGTGTGCATGAGAGCGTATGATCCCGTGTGCATGAGAGCGTATGATCCCATGTGTATGAGAGCGTATGAGTCCATGTATATGACAGCGTATGATCCCGTGTACATGAGAGGGTATGATCCTGTGTATATGAGATGCCCAGAACAGGCAAGTCTTCAGAGACAGGAAGCAGAGGAGCCGGGCTGCCCGGGGCAGAGGGAATTGGGAGTGAGTGTTAATGAATGTGTGGTTTCTTTTGGGGGTGATGAAATGTTCCAAAATTGATTGTGGTGACAGATGCACAATTCTGTGAATAGACCATAAATCATTGAATTGTGTATTTTATTTTGGGGGAGGGAGTTTGTTTTAATGTTTTAATTTTGAATTGTGCATTTTAAAAGGGTGAGTGTTAGGGCATGTGAATTATATTTCCATAAAGCTGTTTTAGTTTAAAAATCAAAAAGAAGACATCAGTGCTCAAACAATTCTTGTAAAATGAGTAGTCAAACTTAAGAATGCTGTTTGGTAAGTTTCCATTTGCAAACATTCGGTTTTTCCAGGCTTCGTTTTTGCCACTCTGTTGAGTAGGAGAAAGCTTGGACTGAAGGTTCTGGCTAACTGGCGGGGAGCGGGGTGAATGTTGAGAAAGAAAAGTGGGGTTCTGGGGAAGGAATATCAGGATGCAGGTAGCACCTGGCTCAAAACCAAGATCCCTTAGGAGAAGATCTGCAGGGACCGGATTCCTCCCCCAACAGGACCCTCTCCCTTCCCCATACCCTGGTTCTGGGGTACGCCACTAGAGTCTGGGACGGGAGCACTGAGCCCCTCACCTCTAAATGAGCAATGCAGCCCCAGTGCCAGTCCCCACTCACCCAATGCCTTTGATGGATTTCATGTAGAGGCTCAGCTGCAGTTTCACAGAGCAGTTCATGGGGATTCCAGTGACCTGCAGCAACACACACAGTGAGGAGACTGGCCACCCCCAAGCTCCAGGGATGCCACCAAGCCCTCCTCTCCCTGGTCTCAGGCGAGAGGGTGGACTTCCCAGCTAAGCCCAGTGGAGCTTGCTTATACCTGACCTAAAACCAGCCATGGGTTGGGGGAGTCCACCGTTCTAGCAACGTTGTGCAGGTGCCCTGGGATCTCCTCCTGGTTCTCGCCCTTACAGGAAAACAAATGCTCCCACACGGTCACACCCACACCCTTCGGAGGTCCCTTCTGTAAAACAAGCCTGTCTTGGGGTGGAAAAACCGAATCACTCTCACCTGTCACTAAGACAGTGAGATTTCCCAAAGTGCAGAATGGCAATTTGCAGATACCCCTCAACCTCCACGTTCAACAACATGGATGAGAATCCCTTCTCAATTCACTCCCAACTGTCCCTGATCATTCTGAAGAGTAGGTCGCAGCCTGCTGTTTGCATGCTCTTCAATGCCCCTCTAATAACACACCTACACAAAACCTCCGCCTTTGACCGTGGTGCCGAGAGCGGCCCCAGGTTCACCCCTGCTGGCAGACAGCGGTACTTCACATAGAGCCTAAGATTTACAGAGAGCCTTTTTTTTTTTTTTTTTTTTTTGAGATTGAATCTCTGTCGCCCAGGCTGGAGTGCAGTGGTATGATTTCGACTCACTGCAACCTCCACCTCCTGGGTTCAAGTGATTCTCCTGCCTCAGTCTCCCGAGTAGCTGGGAGCCACCATGCCTGGCTAATTTTTGTATTTTTAGTAGAGATGGGGCTTCACCATATTGGCCAGGCTGGTTTTTACTCCTGACCTCATGATCTGCCTGCCTCAGCCTCCCAAAGTGCTGGGATTCCAGGTGTGAGCCACCGCACCCGGCCAGACTAATAGATTTTTCCTTGTTCATTTTTATGATTGTCTTCTATTTGGAGAATTTTGTCATTTCATAGTTGAGGCAGTAATAAAAAGCTTCCTTTGTGCAGAAATTTATTTTTTTATTTTATTTTATTTTTTGAGATGGAGTCTCACTCAGTCACCCAGGCTGGAGTACAGTTGCTCACTGCAACCTCTGCCTCCTGAGTTCAAGTAATTGTCCTGCCTTAGCCCCCCAGGTAGCTGGGACTACAGGTGTGTACCATCACACATGGCTAATTTTTGTTATTTTTAGTAAAGACAGGGTTTCACCATGTTGCCCAGGCTGGTCTCGAACTCCTGGCCACAAGTGATCTGTCCACCTCAGCCTCCCAAAGTGCTGGGATTACACGGTGAGCCACCGAGTCTGGCCTATACATCATTATTATTTTAGTAGAGACAGAGTCTCACTATGTTGCCCAGGCTGGTCTCGAACTCCTAGTCTCCAGTGACCTTCCTGCCTCAGCCTCCCAAAGCACTGGAATTACAGCCATGAGCAACTAGACCCAGCTCTTTTTTCTTAGGGGACTTTTTTTAAAGTAAATAACAGAAGTGAAACGCATATGTCAACGAACACAAAAAGGTGGTTCCAGAAGGAAGTCGGGAAACTATAGTGGAAATAAAACCAGATTTGGGGTCACAGAACTGCAACTGGGTCTTCTTAACTGAGAGCTCTTCCTTAGCCATAAACTAGAGATAACACAAGAGCAAAAATAGGGTATGTAAGACAGTCACACTCGGGGCCATAAATGCCTGGCTTAGGATCACGTGCACTGTAGGGAAAGCTGTCTTCTTCATTATGGCCCTTGATGCCAGGACTGGGGAGCCCTTGCCCTCCAGAGCCTGGGGGGATGGGCGTGAGATCTCCGGTGAGTCGGACAGTTCACACTGCAGGCCTGAAGCTGCTCTCCTTAGGAATTCTGCTGGCAAGACCGGCCCTTGGCCGGCATCCAGAAACCCAGGTTTCAGGAGGGTCCCCACCATCCCCTAGGTGATGAGAGTCATTCACTGGGCCGAAATTATTTGTACAAACAACCTGGCTCCTGCTCAGCACCTGCTTTCCTTCTCAGGGTCTAGAATTTTGGTACCTGCCACATGATTGACCCCTAGTGAAACACCCTGGGCACTGAAATTCTGACGGGCTTCCCTGCTAGACAGCATCACCTACACGTTGCCACAACTCGTGGCTGAAGACGTTAGGTGCATCCTGTGCAACTCCCCCTGGGAGAAGACTCTGGAAGCTCCAGCCTGGCTGTCCCCGACTTCACCCTAGGTGCTTCTCCCTTTGCTAATTCTGCTTTGAATTTTGTCATTATCCTAAGTCTTAGCTGTGATACCACCATAAGCAGAGTCCTGCGAGTCCCCGTCCCCACGCCCTCCCCCAGTTTCAGGAGCAGAAAAGTGGCCGCATGGAAGCAGCTTCCAACATGCATTTGGTTTTCAAGGCTAATGGCCAACAGGCAGCAAGCGGATTTCAGGATCCCCCTTTCCCCAGCGTGCCCAGCTCAAAACACAAAGAAACAAAGCCCACTTCCTCTCCCTGTGTACCTCAAGCTGATCTGGAGGCAGAGGTGGAGGCAGCAGCTAATGTGGCTGCAGCAGAACAGCCGTTTGCCTCTCCCTGGGCTCCCAGACTTAACCCCCTCTTTCTTAATGTGAGGGGGGGCTTGTGGGGGAGAAAATCTGTGCCCTGAAAGTAAAGTGATCAGTGAGAGCACAGAGGGGACCGTGTTCATGGTGGAATTCTGTGGACGAGTAAGAGAGGTCGGAGGAGGAATTAACTGAGAAGGAGGGAAGGCCGAGAGCGGGCGCGAGGCAGGGGCTGAGGGGGTCGGGAAGGACAACGAAAAATGGTGCAGAACAGCATCCGCAGTGGGGCTTTGGGAAGGGCCTGAGGAGCGCAGCAACGGGGCAAACGCACACAGCTTCCCCACACAACAAAAACCAGAACTACCGGGCCGGGCGCGGTGGCCCAAGCCTGTAATCCCAGCACTTTGGGAGGCCGAGGCGGGTGGATCACGAGGTCAAGAGATCGAGACCATCCTGGTCAACATGGTGAAACCCCGTCTCTACTAAAAATACAAAAAATTAGCTGGGCATGGTGGAGCGTGCCTGTAATCCCAGCTACTCGGGAGGCTGAGGCAGGAGAATTGCCTGAACCCAGGAGGCGGAGGTTGCGGTGAGCCGAGATCGCGCCCTTGCACTCCAGCCTGGGTAACAAGAGCGAAACTCCGTCTCAAAAAAATAAAATAAAATAAACAAAAAACCAGAACTACCATCGCATCAGCAAGCCCGCTGCCGGGATCAGCCAGAGGAAATGAAATCAGTGCAACAAACAGCCAGGGGCACTCCCAGGTACACTGCAGCCAAGATACAGAATCAAGCGATGAATGGGCACAGCGAAGGTGGGGCATGCAGTGGGATATGCTCAGCGATTAAGAAGAGGGAAATCCGGCCGGGCATGGTGGCTCACGCCTGTCATCCCAGCACTCTGGGAGGCTGAGGCGGGCAGACCGCTTGAGGCCAGGAGTTCGAGACCAGCTTGGGCAAGGTAATGAAACCCCATCTCTACTAAAAATACAAAAATGAGCTGGGTGTGGTGGTGCACACCTCTCATCTCAACTACTCGGGAGGCTGAGGCAGGAGAATTGCTCGAACCCAGGAGGCAGAGGTTGCAGGGAGCCGAGATCGTGCCAACACACTCCAGTCTGTGCAACAGAGTGAGACTCTGTCAATCAATCAATACATAAAAATAAAAACAGGGAAATCCTGTCATTTGTGACATAAGAAACCTGGAGGACACTCTAAGTAAAACAGGCTAGGCCTAGAAAGACGAGTACTGCACCATCTCACTCGTATGTGGAATCTAAAAAAGTTGAATTCAGGCTGGGCACGGTGGCTCACGCCTGTAATCCCAGCACTTTGGGAGGCCGAGGTGGGTGGATCACCTGAGGTCAGGAGTTCGAGACCAGCCTGGCCAATGCGGTAAAACCCAATCCCTAATAAAAATACAAAAATTAGCCAGGCATGGTGGCACACGCCTGTGATCCCAGCTACTTGGGAGGCTGAGGCAGGGGAATTGCTTGAACCCGGGAGGAGGTTGCAGTGAGCAGAGATCGCACCACTGCACTCCAGCCTGGGGGACCAGAGTGAGACTCTGTCTCAAAAAAAAAACAAGTTGAATTCATGGAAGCAGATGTTAGAATATCGGCTACCAGGGGCTGGGAAGGCAGGCAGGGATGGGGATCGGTTAAAGGATACAGAATTTCAGTTAGGAGGAACAAGGTCAGATCTCCTGTACGACAGAGCAGCAGTCACCATACTGTCCTGTACAACACGACAGAGGCTACGCTGAACAGCCATGTCCTGCCTACCTGAAACTTCCTGATCGTGGATTGTAAATGTTCTCACCACTAACACACGGTCAGTACGTGGAGTGATGCCTAGGTTAACTGGCTTACTTAGGCATTCCACAGTATATACACACATCACAGTATCACGTTGTACACCTCAAAAATACACAGCTCTTCTTTTTCAATTTAGAAAATTAATCTTGGCTGGGCACAGTGGCTCATGCCTGTGATCCCAGCACTTTGGGAGGCCTAGACAGGCAGATCACTTGTGTCCAGGAGTTCAAGAGCAGACTGGGCAACATGGTGAAAACGCATCTCTACAAGATATAAAAATTAGCCAGGCATGATGGCACATGTCTGTAGTCCCAGCTACCAGGGAGGGTGAGAGGGGAGGATCACCTGAGCCCAGCGAGGTCAAGGCTGCAGTGACCCATGATCACGCCACTGCCCTCCAGCCTGGCCAACAGAGTGAGACCCTGTCTCAAAAAAAAATTAATTTTACTAAAGGCCCAAGGAAGAGAACACAAGTGCCCACCCAGGAAACAGAAAACCCAGAGATTTCTGAATCAATGGTAGCAGCCACCAAATCCAATGGGGCATATTTTACAGAGACCAGAGGTGCCGAGAAAAGAGGCCACAGGCTGAGGGCGTGTCCCTGGGAGGGCCACATGTCCCACTCCCTGCCTGTAGACAGAACTTCACACAGGACAAATTCCGTGCGTGATTTATCTGCAAGATGTTCCAGGCTCTCCCTAAAGATCTTTATGGTATCTTGACACATCCAGAGGGCTGCCACCAGCTCACATGTAGGAGACACCCCAGCTGATAAGTTCTAATTAATTTACTGTCTTGGGATTCACTGATAGAACCAGTACCTTAGAAAGGGATCATAAAACCCTTGAACTACCTTGAACTATCAGGTTAAAGCAAGGACCTTGGGTGCCTCGTCAGCCTAGAAGCCAGGCTTCCCACCACCCCAGCCCACAGCGGCTCTGTGCTTACGGGGAAAGGAGGCGGCCAGGTGTGCCCCAACCAGGACCCAGCCGCCCCCCCACCCCCCCCACCCCCACCAAGGATGGCAGCAGCTCACCGGATGGATGTCCAGGAACAAGGAGTGTGCCTCCTGATTAGGGTGCAGGCCAGTCACTGCTTCGGCCAGGACCGGGTCGGCGTAGAGGAAGTGAGGATGGGAGAGAAACAAGGGAGCACCTGTAAGGCAGAGGGGCAGGGAGGGGCAGCAGTGAGGACAGCGCATTGGCAGGCCCTGCCAGGCTGGAGGTCTGCAAAGAGCTGTGGTCCACAGAGCACCCCCGTGGAGATGACAGGATAACCAGACAAGGAGGATCCCCTCCTCCATTCTGTAAAGAGCCCGGGGCCCTAAGTTGAGGGCCAAGCTCTGCGCCAGAGATGGGGTGAGGCAGGAGCCGCTGATTCCGGCAAGAGAAACCAAAGGGAGGCAGAGGCCTCTCACAGGAGCAGGAGGAGGCCTGGGCAGTGCGTTCCAGGTAGGAGGGATGGCAGAAAAACGCAGGGAGGGGAGAGGCACGGAGCACGTGGGAGCTAGGGAGGCGAGGATGGAAAAGGCGACGCCAGATTTGAACTTGGGTGTGGGGAGGGTGTCTCGAGCACAAGCCAGGCAGCCCACGCTGCCCCCTGCAGGCCACACAGCAACAATCGGAGCTCAGGTGCGTGCACCTGCGGCCAGGTCTCCCACACCTGCTACAAACCTGAGGTCAACCTCGCCACGGACCAGCCAAACCAGGCCAACGCCAGCTCACCTGAGGGACAAGTTAACAAGGAACAGGGAACCGGCCTCTCTTCAAAGCTCACAAGGGCCAGGCGCCACGGCTCACCCCTGTAATCCCAACACGTTGGGAGGCCTCAGCAGGCAGATCACTTGTGCCCAGGAATTGTAGACCAGTCTGGGCAACATGGCAAGACCCCATCTCTACAAAAAAAATACAAAAATTAGCCTGGCATGGTGGCGTGTGTGTGCAGTCCCAGCTACTCAGGAGGCTGAGGCGGGAGAATCACTTGAGCCTCGGGGGTTGAGGCTGCAGTGAGCCATGATTGTGCCACAGAACTCCAGCCTGGGCAACAGAGCAAGATCCTGTCTCAAAAGAAAAAAAAATGTAAAAAGCTCACAAGGCCCCAGACCTTGCTAATCCACAAACAGAGCCAACAGGTGGTGACCAGGGGCTGGGGAAGGAGGCAGGAGTGATCAGCTGATGAGTCTGGGTCTCCTTTTGGGGTGATGGAAATGTTCTGGAGTGAGATACAGGTGACGGCTGCGCAACCTTTTGACCCGGCTGAATGCCACCGAATCGTTCACTTCAAAATGGTTAATTTTATGTTACATGAATTGTGCCTCAGTAAGAAAAAAAAACAAACAAAAAAAAACAAAGGAAACTCACAAGGTCTCCTTCCCACAAAGCGTCAGCCCTTCCTCACTGCCGGCCAGAGGACCAGCAACCACGCTTCCGTGCACCTCACCTCACCCCTCTGAAGTACCTCTGCTTTTCTTAGCAAAGCCAGGCACTGGTGTGAAATAAAAGCTGGGATTTTGATCCATGTCGGGCCTCTTCTTTCTCCGTCCTTGTGCATCCCTGCCCTTAAGGTTTCTCAAGCAGCATGCATCCCAGAACCTCCGCAGTTGGATCACATCTGAACGCCCCCTGCACTGTTATATAACGTGCTACTCTGAACCAACTTGCCACTGCCATCCTTCAATCTCTGTATTTTAAAGGGAAGCTTTACAGCTGTGCCATTCCTGGCAAACACTTGCCACAATTACAAAGTACATATTTGAGCCAGGTGCGGTGGCTCACACCTGTGATCCCAGCACTTTGGGGGGCCGAGGTGGGCGGATCACTTGAGGTCAGAAGTTCAAGATCAACCTGGGCAACATGGTGAGATCCCTGTCTCTACTAAAAATACAAAAATCAGCCAGGCCTGGTACGTGCCTGTAATCCCAGCTACTCGGGAGGCTGAGGAAGGAGAATTGCTTGAACTCGGGAGGCAGAGGTTTCAGAGGTTGCAGTGAGGTGAGATCGTGCCACTGCACTCCAGCCTTGGCGACAGAGAGAGAATGTGTCAAAAAAAAGGAAGGAAGGAAGGAAGGAAGGAAGGGAGGGAGGGAGGGAGGGAGGGAGGGAAATATTTGAATAAATATCATGCAAAATAATGAATGTTGTAAGTTCTAACTAGAACCTGTTACTGCACAGGGCTTTAGCTGGAAGCCCTGGTCTTTTTCTGTTTAAAAAAAAAAAAAGACTGATGAGTGTGGAAGGGTCTTGGAGCCCTCTCAGCACCAACAGAGACCTTCTCCTGCAGGTGATGGCAAGCAGAGAAAGAGGATGGGCCCAGAAGCTCTCTCTCAGCTCCCTGGACCTTCTGAAGCTATCCCAAGAACCTGCAGGGAGAATGTCCTCCACAATTTGGAAACGCTGCCTCTCATCCTCCCATCTCAGGCAAAAGAGCCATGTGACACAAGCCTTTTTGCCCAACAGGGCACACACGAGCATCGCCCCCCACAAGTGGAAACACTCTCATGGCCCCCACCCCCCCCGTGGAAGAGGCAGCCACGGAGCCAGACCCTGGAGGAATCACAGCCCCAGGAGGAGACCAAGGTGGGATGGGGCAACGTGCCAGGCCCTGCCCTGGCTTCAGAGGGCAAGCCTGCATGGGCCCGTGCACGTTTCCTCCAATTTTATTACCAAACATGCCGAGAGAGCTATTCCTGGCAATAAGTGGTAATTAATTTATAGCTTTATGGCGTATCTAGCCAGACATAATTGCCCAGGATTGCCACAGATGATAATTAGTTGGCTCTGTGAGGCAAGTTGGAGGCCCTCGTGCAAAGGGAGGTTTGAGATGAGGGAGGTGTCCGAGTCCAGCAGATTTCAAGGTGCAGAAAGGCAAAGGCATGGGTACCTTTAATCTTTAGACAAAACGCCACAGAAACACGGACATGGGTGCACCAAATGACACGTGTGCACCACGGGATGGTCAAAAACAGGAACTCGGATGCCCAGGAGCAATGGAAGGAGTGAGAGGATGGAGGTGGCGCCCAGGATGGAACACCACGCAGCAATGAAGAGGTGCTGCCACCGCCACAACGTCACGGACGAATCACAGCACGGTGCTCAGGGGTGCACAGGCCAGAAAAGGAGAAACAGGAATCTGGCTTTTGGGTCCATTCGCATGGAGATGCAAACCAGCTGAGCTCTGGGGCTGGACAGCAGGGCGGTGGGAGGAGCGTGAGCGGCGTCTGGCCTGTTGTGTTCTGTTTCTCAGTCAGGGTGCTGGCCACATGGTGCGTTGACTCTGTGAAGTTTCAAACTCCGCACATCAGCCGGGCGCAGCGGCTCATGCCTGTAATCCCAGCACTTTGGGAAGGAGAATCGCTTGAGCCCAGAACTTTGAGACTAGCCTGGGCAATATGGTGAGACCCCGTCTCTACAAAAAATTTAAAAATTAGCTGGGCATAGTAGCAAGTGCCTGTAGTCCCAACGGCTTGGGAGGCCGGGGTGGGAGGATCAGTCAGGTGATGGAGGTCAGGCCGCAGTGAGCCGTGATGGTACCACTCACTCCAGCCTGGGCAACAGAGCGAGACCCTGGCTCAAAAAAACAAAGCGAAAAACCCCCAAAACTGTGTGAGTCATCTGGGAACTTCTCTGTATCTGTGTATATTTTATTTAGAAGCAAAAACTAACCCCAGGCAAGACGGCACAACCTCATCTCTACAAAAAAATTTCAAAATAAAATAAATTAGCCAGATGTGGTGGTGTGGACCGGTGCTGTCAGCTACCTGGGAGGCTAAGGTGGGAGAATCACTTGAGCCCAGGAGGTTGAGGCTGCCATGAGCTGCGATTGCACCACTGCACTTGAGCATGGGCAAAGAGTGAAACCCTGTCTCAAAAATGTAAGTAAATAAAAGAAAAAAACGTTATTTAAACAAATGTTTTAAAATTCGCTTGTGCTTTTGAAAGTCTTTTGGCAGATGTGCTAACAGAAGGCAGGGCACACCTCATCCCAAGCCCCTGGAAGCGATGGGCATGTCATTTCTCCCCTTCTTCTGGTCCCTACACCCCTACTTTCCCTACTTTCATTCAGCCTTGTGCTTCCAGTGGGGCCAGCCCACCCAGGGAGCCAGCTGAGCATGTGACACGAGCCTGGCCAATCAGCATAGTCCACCTCAGCTACCGTGATTGGTTCACAGCTGGGCATGGGTGCCAGGGGGATCAATTAGAGCAAACCCTGGGATTTGTGCTGGACCGAAGGAAACGCAGGTGGCCCACTTTCTGCAGGACTCGGATCTGGGTGGAGGTGAGCCTGGAGCCTCCACAGGCAGCCAGGAGGGACAGCCTACCTGCCAGCAAAGCCAGTCCAGCAGAAAAGTGAGCTGGGACTTGGCAGGGGCAACTTCCAGGCAACATCTAAGTTCTGGACTAGTGCCTAATGCAGGGATCTGCCCTGGAATTTTTCATTATGCAAACCAAGAAGTGCCCTTTTGGCCTAAATCAAGTGGAGTCCAGCATCTGCCACTTGCCACCACTGCTATAACTTACCTCCCATCAGGCAGAATCTCAATCTTCAGTGCAGAAATCCCCACCAACACCAGCAAAGAAAGAATGAAGCAAACAGAGGCCAATGCCCAGGTGGGCAGACAGGACCAGGAGACAGCCCCAAATCATTCGCTCACAGGGTGCTCCGTTCCGCGGGAAATGGGGGAAACCGTCTGACCGTTGACCGTCCTTCCTCCTGACCCCTGCTGGTCTAGGACTCTAGCCCTCCAGAGTCGCCGTCTCCAGCTGCAGGTCAGGGCTTCAACCAAAAAAGGCTCCCAAAAGGCAAGACACAGTCAAACAGAAGGTCGGCTTCCAGTCCCACCAACCCTGTGACCTTGGTCACATCCAGCCTCAAGCCTCCATTTCCTGAGTACAGAACACACTCACCATCCCTGTATTCAAATATTGTATGAGTATCCATTAAATGCAGGCCACAATTCTAGAAGCTAGGAATAAAACCAAGAGTTTGTCATGCCCGCAAGGATGACAGTGAATGCAAGAGGTAGCCAACGAGGAAGAAGAAATCCACAGTCCCTGATTTCGGGAAGCAGTGAACACCTAGAAGACAAAAAAAGGAAGCCATAGGGAGCAGCAGGTGGGGGAGGGGGCAACTTTAGAATAGGAAATCAGAGGCCTCCCAGAGGAGGTGGCATTTGCATGCAGAAGAAGGTGAGTGTTGATCTGCTCAGAAGTCCAGACAAAGAGCACTACAAGCAGGGGAAGCGGCCCATGCAAAGGCCCTGAGGCAGCACTGACCTAGATATATTCTCGACACAGGGAGAAGGCACCAAGGCTGAAGAATAATGAACAGCGGACGTGTGGGGAGAAATGGAGTCAGAGAGACCGGCAGGGGCTGGATCCTTCAGAGATGCCAGGGCGGGACGGGGGCTGGATCCTGTGGGGCCCAGGGCCACGGTGGGGAGTTTGGACCTCACTATAAATGCAGAAAAAGCTGTTGGACATTTTAACAGTACAGTGGCAATCTGCATTTTTTTTTTTGAGATGGGTCTTGCTCTGATGCCTAGGCTGGAGTGCAGTGGTGTGATCATAATTCATGCATCCTTGACCTCTGGGCTCAAGCTCCCACTCCAGCCTTCCACATAGCTAGCACTACAGGCAGGCACCGCCATGCCTAATTTTTTGTTTTTGTTTTTTTTGGTAGAGAGAGGTCTTGCTATGTTGCCCAGGCTGGTCTTGAACTCTTGGCCTCCCACCCGCCTCGGCCTCCCGCTGAATTGTGATTACAGGCGTGAGCCACCACACTGACCCGTGCTGCTAAAAGATCCCTCTGCTGCTGTTGGATGCTACAGAACTTCCTATGATGATGGAAATGTTCTCTATCTGCGCTATCCAAGATGGTAGCCGCTAGACATACATGGCTTATGAGCATTTAACATAACGGCCGGTGCAGCCAAGGAACGGCCTTTTAATTTAATTTCATTTGAATCAATTTCAATTTAAACAGCCGCACAAGGCCAGCAGTGACCGCACGGGATGGTCTAGAAGATGGACAGTACAGCAGCAACGCGGCACTGCGGGGTGGGCTATTGAGAGGGCTGGACCACCAGGAAGGATGTGTCCATGGCCTGGACGATGCAGCAGGGGCTGGGAGGGCGAGAGAGAGGGAGGAGCAAGGACTCAACCTGGAGGTATCGCCGTCTGGGCCTGTTGACGCACTGGAAGAGCTGGGTGAGGACAGGGAATCCAACTGACACCCGAGGGTCCAGACTGAGCAGCTGGAGGTGGGGGCGCCTCTGGGCCTGGCACACAACTGAGACGCACCAACGATGCCAGCAAACAGCACGTCAGCACCAGTCCTCCCATCTGCCCAGCCGCCCCACCGCCGAACGAAAGGATGTTACGCAACACACAGACCCTCTCCAGCCTCTTTCCATCTCAGAATGGGGTGACAGGTCCTTCCCACCAAGCCTCACTTTCAAGTTGCAAGTCACGGTGTGGGAGGGCAGAGGAACAGCCCCCCAGACATATCCATGCCCTAAGCCCCAAAGCCCATGGCTAGGGTAGGTCACAGGGCAAAGGGGCACTGGACCTGCTCAGCAGCTGCCTTGAAGGCACTGGGCCGGGCACAGTGGCTCCCACCTGTAATTCTAGTGCTTTAACAGGCAGAGCAGGTGGATCACATGAGGCCAGGCATTTGAGACCAGCATGGGTAACATGGTGAGACAACATCTCTACAAAAAGTTTACAAAAATAAAATTAGCTAGGTATCATGGCTCGCACCTGTGCTCCCGGCTACTCAGGAGGCTGAGGCAGGAGGATCACTTAAGCCGGTGAGGTAGAGGCTGCAGTGAGCTATAATTGCACCACTATACTCCAGCCCCAGGCTACAGAGTGATACCTTGTCTCAAAAAATAAAAATAGGCTGGGCGCAGTCGCTCACACCTATAATCCCAGCACTTTCGGAGGCCAAGGCAGGTGAATCGCTTGAGGTCAGGAGTTCAAGACCAGCTTGGGCAACATGGTGAAACCCCATCTCTACCAAAAATACAAAGAATTAGCCAGGTGTAGTGGCATATGCCTGTGGTCCCAGCTACTCGGGAGGCTGAGGTGGGAGGATCACTTGAACCTGGGTGGCGGAGGTTGCAATGAGCTGAAATGGCACCACTGCACTCCAAGCTAGGTGACAGAGACAGAGACTCTGTCTCAAAAATTCAAATATTGTATGAGTATCCATTAAATGCAGGCCACAATTCTAGAAGCTAGGAATAAAACCAAGAGTTTGTCATGCCCACAAGGATGACAGTGAATGCAAGAGGTAGCCAACGAGGAAGAAGAAATCCACAGTCCCTGATTTCGGGAAGCAGTGAACACCTAGAAGACAAAAAAAGGAAGCCATAGGGAGCAGCAGGTGGGGGAGGGGGCAACTTTAGAACAGGAAATCAGTGAATGCAAGATTTCCTGGTAGAAGTCTTGCAAGAGATTTCTGAATGCAAGAGAACCCGGTGGCCAGAGCCAGGCCCTGCCAAAGCCTGCCCAGATCCGGCGCTACCACCACTCCCTATATTTTTGAGACAGAGACTCTGTCTCAAAAAATAAAAATAAAATAAACAAGATTGAGAGATTGTCCGGGGTTTTCAGGAGAATATAATGTGGTCTAAAGGGTCCTTAGAACTGGAAGAGGGGACAGAGAAAGAGATTTGAGGTCACAGTGGATCAGAAGGATGCTGTGTTGTCGGCCTCAAAGGTGGAGGAAGGCCCAGAACCCAAGAAATCCAGAGGGGCCTCTAGAAGACGGAAAAGGCAGATCCGGATTCTCAGAGCCTCCAGAAGAAACACAGCCTCCTCGATCTGAGCACCGTGAGACCCCACGCGGACTTCTGAACTACAGAACTGCAAGATAACAAGTGTGTGCTGCTCTAAGCATGAAGTTCATGGGAATTAACTGTGGCAGCAACTAATAGACATGGCATTTCTTCCTCTTGAGATCCTCTTCCTGCGGTCCTCATTATCTTCAGGCTAATGGGATTATCAAGAGTACAGAGGCCACAGATTAAGCAGAAAGCCTGGGTCAGATAAACCCTCAGCTGGCCCCACCCTCGCGCCCTCCCAGCACAGGGTCGACACGTACTGAACCTGCAGGTGCTGACGTTCTGAATTCCAGACTCTCGGCAAGGGCAGAAGCCTTCATTGGGTGGGTAGGTGGACCCATTGGCGAACAGCGTTTTGGGAGCCACAAAGCGGTAGGTGGGGATGCCTTCAAACTCCCCTGGCTCCTTGTATGTGAGCTTCATGGACCTGCAGGGGACAGACAAGGTGAGAGGGGACACCCAGACCTGGTGGCCAGAGCCAGGCCCTGCCAAAGACTGCCCAGATCCGGTGCTACCACCACTCCCCGCAGGCGCTACCACCTCTCAGGTCCACGCTGCCCCCAGCTCTTGCCCGGGTAGCTGAAGAGACCTCCTAACTGGCCTCTCTGCTCTGACTCTGCCTCCCTCCCCACACCCATGTGTTAGCCACAGCCAGATAGAGTTTTACCAAAGAACAGAGGCCAGGCACCATGGCTTACACCTGTAATCCCAGCACTTTGGGAGGCCGAGGTGGGAGGATCACTTGAGCCCAGGAGTTCAAGACCAGCCTGGGCAACATGGTGAAACCCAGTCTCTTAAAAAAAACTTTTTTGAAAATTATGAAATTTAAAAAAGAACAGAATACATCATGCCCCTGAAAGCCAGTGACCTTTCTAGTCTAACCTACCATTAGGATGCATTGTCCTTATCCAGCTCCTGCCTAGCTCTGCTCAGCACCCTGCCACCTTCCTGGGCCCAGGGCCTCCTTGAGGTTCCTAAGCATGCTCCCTCCTGCCCCAGGGCCTTTGCATCAGCTGCTGCCTCTGCCTAAGAACAGTGTTCTCTCAAATCTTCATCCATTAGACTTCAGATCTCAGTTCAGCTGTCACTTCCTCAGGTGGTAGCACTGTCCCCAAACCCACCCCATTCACCCTCCATCCGTTCACGCTCCTGCACTTTCTCAAAAGCACTTCTGAACTTGAACAGCACTGTGCTCCCCACTCTGTCCACGGCAGCCACTCCTTCTGCGTGGCTGCCCATCCCGCCCTTGACGTGGGGTGAGTCCAAACTGGGATGCAAGTATAAAGTACATCCCAGATTTCTAACGCTTGCTAGCAAAAGAAACAACCAAAACACCTCAATAACACTTAAAGTGATTACATTTTTGATATATGAGGTCAAATAAAATACGTTATTCAAAATAACTCCACCAATTTCTTGTTACTTGTATTAATGCAGCTGCTAAAAGTGTTTAACTGCATGTGTGCCTTGCCTATTTTGATTGATTGGAAAGTGCCAGCTTAGATAATGGTATTATGTCAACGTCACATTTCCTCATTCTGATAACAACATTGTGGTTATGTAAGAAAATGTCCTCATTTCTGAATAACACCCACTGAGTATTTGGGCATAAGGGTGCCACGCAGCCTCCAACCTACTCTCGGATGGTTCAGGAAGGACACCAGTGAGAGGAGGGGGCAGGGGGCATGATACAGCAAAAGAGACACGGCTAGTACACCTGGGTGAAGGGGAGGCGGCCCACTTGGACTTCTCATGTAACTTCTCTAAGTTTAAAATTCAGTTTTTAAAAAGTCAGCTGGTTATGGTGGCTCACACCTGCAATCCCAGCACTTTGGGAGGCTGAAGCAGGAGGATCCCTTGAGGCCAGGAGTTCAAGACCAGCCTGGGCAACACAGTGAGACCCCATATGTAAAAAAAAAACAAAAAACAAACAAAAAAAAACCCAAAATAAATAAGGCTAGGTGAGGTGGCTCATGCCTGTAATCCCAGCACTTTGAAAGGCCGAGATGGGTAGATCACGAGGTCAGGAGATCAAGACCAGCCTGGACAACATGGTGAAACCCCATCTCTACTAAAAAAAAAAAAAATACAAAACTTAGCCAGGCATGGTGGTGGGCACCTGTAGTCCCAGCTACTCGGGAGGCTGAGGCAGGAGAATCTCTTGAACCTGGGAGACAGAGGTTACAGTGAGCCGAGATTGCACCACTGCACTACAGCCTGGTGACAGAGTGAGTCTCTGTCTCAATAAATAAATAAATAAGTAAAAATTTAAAACAGCAAAAAGTGGCCACACAGAGCCAAAGCACTGTCACTCTCTGACACTCTGGTGTTCGTCCATTTGCCTGAGTTGCCCTCATAGGACACAACCTCCTAGGAACGGAGACTTGGCCCACTCTGTCACTATGGGGCACCTGGCACACAGTAGGGCTTCACAAGGTTTGCTGAGAAGGGAGATAAGTCAAGGTCCACATGAGTGGATTCCCAAGTAAAGGACTTTTCCAGAGTGATCGGAATGGAACACCACACAGCAAGGCCTCCAGAAAAGGCTGCAGGAGCTACCCACTGTCTACTCCGACCCCACAACTGAGACCATGGGATGCATTCAGGCCTCCCAGGCTGCAGAGCTGAGCCTGAAGGGGCCGAGCAGAGCCAGCCGGTACCGCAGCACCCGGATGCTCACGGGGGCCGCCAGCCAGATGCCAGGGGAAGCCCACCTCTCGCCTGCATTTCCCAGCCCCCGGCGACCCTGACAGGCCCCGCCCCCTCCTCCTGGCCCAGCACCACCGGCTCTAAACCTCCACCAGCAGCCTCTCTTTGGGCCGTGTGGAGGCACTGGCAGCTGGAGTTCAGCTCTCCAATTGGTGGTGCAGCCAGAGAGAATTCAAGATGGCACCAAGGGCTACTGAATCAAATCCACAATGAGTTGGAATGCTTCCCAAGTGCATAGCCAGCGTCTCTGAATTTGGCCATGAGCTGCCTCGGAAGCCCAGAAGCCCCATGTCCCAGCGATTACCGGCAGGCCTCGGGGCTGTAGAACTCCAGCGAGGACTCAGGAGTCATGAAGGGCGGCCACATTTGCCCAGAAGTTCCATTGATCATGTTGCACTGATCGGAGTGCCAGAAGGCAACCTGCGGGAAGCAGTGGACAGGCCCCTCAGGAGGGCCAAGGCCCCTTAATAAGCCCTGTCCGGTGCCACAAATCCTGCTTGCCACTCAATTCCCAATACTGACATGGTGGGAAGAGGGCAGGCTGTGTAGACAGACAGACAGACAGAACGTTCACCACAGCTGCCCACCCCCAGACCCCTGAACGTGGAACTTGGCTACGGACTCGGTTCTTTCATCTGCAAGATGGGCCTATCACCCGTATCTCCAGCCTGAATCTGGCAAGAGGTGTGGTGAACAGCTAAGGTGAGAGGTGGGGCACAGCTGTGCTCAGCCCTCAGAGTGGAAGTCAACAGGCACCTCCTAAAAACAGACGGGGTTAGGAATCGGCAAACCACTGAAAATCATAACGGTGGCCACCACTGGGCACCCCAAAGCAGGACCTATCAGGGAAACTGCCTCTGGGCAGCGAGACAAAACCGACTGCTCCCCTTCCGACCTTCCGTACCATGAGAATGTTTGAAACCACGTGCACACGTAGTACGCTGAAATATACAAGCCACGATGAACGTGAACTCTAGCTACCATGCACGGCTACCGCCGGTTGCAGATGGTGATTTTTGCCACTCTGGGCACTGGCTGGGGTGCATTTTGTCCCAGCCCTCAGCGTCTTTGCAGTAACTGCCATGGGGAGCAGGTCGTGGGAACCTACACAATCATTTTCACACATACTCAGAAAAGGTCACGATGGTAAAAAAAAAGCAATGCATGTAGCATGATTTCACGAGGTGCAAAGAAGAAAAAATGCCGTATTTCTCTGTGTACACACAGGCGTGCACATGGATAAAGACGGACGGGAGGAATGGATCCCAAACTGCTAACTGGGTTTCCTGTGGGGCGAGGGGGAGGGGTGGGAGGTGACACTAAGGGCACTTTTCTCTCTCTTGTTTTATTTTGTTATGTGAATGTCTTCTGTGTTCTAGTGTAATATTTCAAAACATTTTGTAAGAAAAGAATCGAAAGAAAGAAAACACTACATCTCCAGCAGACGCCAGGTCTCAGTGAGCAGTCACTAACCACTAACCCTGCCTGCCCCTCTGGCGGGTCAAGCTTTACCCAGAGGCAAACTCCCTCCTCCAACTGCAAGGGTGTTCATCCTCCCAGCACCCTCTTCATGACAAAGGAAGAAGGGACCCTGTGGTCCCTGCCATTCCCGTGCAGCCACAACCCAGCCCACCCTCCCCTTTCCCCTCTCCCCGAGGACAGGGACCCTCGCCTCTCGCCCCTCACCTTGCTCAGCCCATTCCACTTGTCCACAAGGTGGATCCTGCTGATGTTCTGGACCCCCGTGAACACCGTGAAGAGCCCAGAGTTGGAGTTGTTGAGCTGCAGACACAGCAGGGAACAGCATGGTTAAGGCTCAGGCCAGCCGTTGAGCTGGCCTGGTCTGACATCCTAGGCTGAGCTCTCCTCCCCTCCACCAGAAGGACAGAGCCCCTGGCATCCGGTTCACTGCCACAGGCCTAGCTTCTGGGGACCGAGAGGAGGCTTGGGGACTTTCTAGGAGGGACAGTCCTGGGTTCCGGTGGCTGCAGTGTTCCACCCTCCCTTCCCAGCTCCGGGAGAGTCTGGCTTTCCTCCCAGGTGAACAGCAGATCATCCCCACCACACCCCATCCCAGTGCAAAATAGAACATGGCCAGGTCAGCTCCCCGAACAATGAAAAAGGAGAAGCGGCATGTCACCTGGGGGGACGCTTTAAGGACTGTGTACACGCTTCTCGCCCGGCCGCTGAGGAGGTATGTGTCAAGACGAAGCCTCCCTCGACCTGGACCCCCAAGTGACCATCACAAGCCAGGGTGCCCCAGTCACCCACACTGGACGTGGAGTACAAGGAGGCAGTCTTGGCTGTCCTGAGCCACGAAGATTCTGGGGCTGCTTGTCACAGCAGCACAGCCCGGCCTGGTCCAACCTATCAGAGTTAATGGAGCATTTCTTGAAGTAGGGCCCAGGCTCTGGTGCTCTGAGGGCATCTCCCAGAAGCTGGTTTCTAATCCCAAGGACATGCAAAGCACAAAATGGTATGAGTGACTGGAAGGAAAGATCTAGAAGCGCTGTGCAGGGCAGAGCACACTGAGGCGCTCCACCAGGGTCAGCCAACCTAAGGGCTGCCCACATCACGGACCTTCCAGACAGGACCCAGCACGAGGCCCCGGCCCAGACACACCTCCTGTGTGTCTCTGTCACCTGCCCAAGTGGAGCCAAAAATAACCAGAGCCACTACAAAGGGGAGCAGTAAGGGGGCTTATGTGCAGAAGGGCCAGGGCGGTGCCTGGACACAGGAAGCGCGCAAAATTCTAGTCTTTGTTTTCATTATTATTGTTTTTATTAACAAATGCTGGCCTGGCACGGTGCTCACGTTTGTAGTCCCAGCACTTTGGGAGGTCGAGGCGGGTGGATCACAAGGTCAGGAGTTCGAGACCAGCCTGACCAACATGGTGAAACCCCGTCTGTACTAAATATAGAAAAAATTAGCCAAGGTGGTGGCAGGTGCCTCTAGTCCCAGCTACTCAGGAGGCTGAGGCAAAAGAACAGCTTGAACCCAGGAGGCAGACGTTGCAGTGAACCAAGATCACGCCACTGCACTCCAGCCTGGGCGACAGAGTGAGACTACGCCTCAAAAATAAAAAATAAAAAAATAAATGCTCACCCACCAGGATCCTCAAACAATCATCATCATGGACACAGGGATCAGAAACTGCCAGTTGCTACCCAAAGTCCACTCTCTCCTTTCTCCTTCATAACAAAGCCCAAACCATACTCACAGCACCAGCACACCCACCGAAAAGGCTACCCCATTTTCGGCTTCCCCTGGAGCTAGGTGTGGCCACGTGACTCAGTTCTAGCCAATAGAAAGTCAGTGGGCGTTGGTTTTCTCCCTCCCGAAGAAGGAGGCAGCTGGGACATGCTGTTTTAGCCCCAGTTCCTCCATCTGCTCCCCAAAGCCCCACCACTTCCTTCCTGCTGTGCTGCCTGGAATGTGATGTGATAGCTGGCACTCCAGCAGCCAACTTGGACCATGAGGGCATCTTGAAGATGAAAACCACATGCCAAGGACAGCAGAGCAGAGTAGTAGAAGGCTTCCAGATCACTTAAGACCATGAAGCCACCACGCTAACACTGAACAGCCTACCGCTAGACTGTTCTTGTGAGGTTTTCATTACAGGCAGTCAAACATAGATTATACTAAACTAAATCTACTAAATATAGATTATACTAAACTAGTGACTTTGTAATAACTTTCATTTGCAAAGCACTTCAGGATTTACAAGATGCTTTTATAGAATCATGCCTCTTACCCCAAACTTGCCAATTTACCCACATGACAGGAGCCCATCACCCTTGACATAAATGTACTGAGCATGTATCACATGCAGCACCGCAATACACCCCCGGCACTCTACCCTGACCAGCAGAGGCCAACGAGATGGCTGAGGCTGGAGCAGTCCCGAGGACTCACTGAAACCTGCAGTGAGGGAGCCAAGGTGAGGGTCAGACCCTACATGGACGAGATGTTGTCTCAGAAGCCCAATCAGTGACCCTACCAGGTTGTCAGGAGTCAAGATTAAGAGTCAACTTGTGATCTGACTCCCGGGCAGTCGTGCCCGCTTCTTCCAGCAAAGCCTCCAATTTGCTAAGGTAATGCCCAGTCACATCATTTGAGCCTGGATCAAGCTGTACCTGAATCCACCCCTAGCATTTCAGTTCTATGAGCCCCAACACTTCCCATTTCACTTAAGCTGGTTCGAGTCAGGTTCTCTGCCAGTTACCACCCACAGCCACTACACCCCCAGCCAGCTACAAGGCGAGCCGGTGACCGGTGTCCAGGCTGTGTCAGGGAAGACAGGACACAGGCCTGAAACTCTGGCGTCTCAGCAGGCCACACATACCTCAGCAAATAACCCAAACTTGTCCTTGAAGGGGAAGGTGCCAGGAAAGTACTTGTTGATGAGGTTCACGAGCGGGTCGCTGTAGCCCCACATGATCTCCCCCACAGTGCGGTTCATGAAGGCGCGCTCGCCGAGGGTGCTGAACGCCAAGGTCATGATGAGTTTCAGGCTCATGGGCTTGTCCTCCATCATCACCGCCGCACCCTGCAAGGCCAAGGGACCCGTGTCGCAGGCTGGACGTGGCTGGCCCATCCTCCCTCAGCCCCTGCTGGGCCTCATGGCAAAGAGCCCATGAAAGGAAATGTTGGGGTGCAGGAGACCCCTGGAGTGGCCGCGAGGGGTGTCTGGGACACCAGAACCACCCTCTGCTCCTCCAGTGCCAGGACCACGTGCTCCCAAAAGACCCTTCTCCCCCGTGCACCCCACAGGACTCAGGCCAAGTGAACTCCAGCCCCAGTCCCAGAGGCCAGCATGTGGCTCAGCCCCCAGCAAGACAGCTCCTTTTGGAGATCTCAGAAGCGTAAATTGAAAAGGAAAAAAAAATACTTCAGCCAGGACTTCCAAACCAGAGACAGCTGGACCCACCTGGGAACCTCAGAACCCAGCAGGGGTGGTGGAGACAGCACGGGGCCAAGAGCCACCCACAGGCGTGAGTCCTCACGCTCTGACCACCTCGGGGACTGCTCTCTGTGCGAGGGGCAGGTGGGAGGAGACTCAGGGGACGAGGCCAGGGTGCAGGCGGCGGGGGCCACGGGGCAGCCTCACCAGGACCAGGATGTTGGGCATGACGATGTAGTCGCTCTCCGAGCCGTGGGACATGGAGGGCTGGAACTGGAAGTTGCGGTACTCAAGAAAGGACACGGTGTCGTTGTTGTTGAAGGTGATGTTGGTCTTGTGCCTGAACTCCCTGTGGGGGAAGCCGGTGGGTCAGATGCCCGGCCCACCACTGAGTGGGACAGGCCTCTGTGCACACCTCCCGCCCCACAGCCAAAGCCGAGCTCAGCCCCTCCGCCAAGCCTGTCCCTCCCCCGCCTGCCCACTGTGGGACACGGTGCTGCCACGCAACTGGACTCGTTCTGCGCTTCCTCACCCAGCACGGTCATCACCTCTCCATCTACAAAATGGAGTAATCGCTGGGCTGGGTGGCTCATGCTTGTAATCCCAGCACCCTGGAAGGCCGAGGTGGACGAATCACGAGGTCAGGAGTTCAAGAGCCTGGCCCACAGAGTGAAACCCCGTCTCTACTAAAAAATACAAAAAATTGGCTGGGCGCGGTGGCTCAAGCCTTTGATCCCAGCACTTTGGGAGCCGAGGTGGGTGGATCACGAGGTCAAGAGATGGAGACCATCCTGGTCAACATGGTGAAACCCCGTCTCTACTAAAAATACAAAAAATTAGCTGGGCGTGGTGGTGCGTGCCTGTAATCCCAGCTACTCAGGAGGCTGAGGCAGGAGAATTGCCTGAACCCAGGAGGCGGAGGTTGCGGTGAGCCGAGATCGCGCCATTGTACTCCAGCCTGGGTAACAAGAGCGAAACTCCACCTCCCGCTGTTGGAGGTGCACAGTTTGGTTCTGGGAAAGCCAGGAGGCACTCGGTCAGTGCCACAGAATGAAGGAGTATACAGAGCTTTGGCCTCTATGCCCATTCTGTCCTCTGATGAGTCCCCTTTGCTTAGAACAGCAGCCAACACCTAGTAGGTGCTCAATAAACATTTGTTAAATGAACAAGTGAATGAGTGAATGGGTGAAGTGAATGAGTGAATGGGTGAATGCAGCAGCTGACTCAGGTTTCTGACTCCCAAACCTCAGGCACATTGGCTGGCTTTTCATCCTGGCTTTCCCAGAACCAAACTGTGCACCTCCAACAGCGGGAACATGCTCTGCCCACCCAATCCCTGAAACACCGTGTGCCAGGGCAAGTCAGCTCTCCTCTCTTAGCCCCCGCCCCTCTGCCTGTGAACTGGGAAGGTGCGGGGGTGGGGTATGAAGGAGGGGATGGGAAATGGTGGGGCTGTGGTGGAGGAGGGGAAGGTGGGGGTGTGGTGGAGGGGAGGGT
>CM052656.1:7063784-7081183 GCA_028533165.1 Leontopithecus rosalia | reverse complement strand
AAGGGAAGGTGGGGGGTGGAGGATGGTAACAGCGTCTTAACAGGCACATCTGCCTGGAGCACGCCTACACTGCCCCGCCAGCTGTCTCACAGTTCTGAGTGCAGCCTGAGTGTCCCGATGACCCCAGGAAGGGGCTCTTATGTCTCCCCAGTCTGCAGACAGGCACACTGAGGCTCAGAGGGAGGAAGTCACTTCCCCTGGCCCCAGCCAGGTACCAAGCAAGCAGAAAGCAAAGGCATGACTCTGGTCCCTCAGCCAGCGTGTTCCACAAATAACTGACCCCTTCCTGTGCTGGCCTGCCCGGTCCTCTGTCCCAGACAGAGTTCGGGGGATAGGTCCCCGCTCCTGGTCATGCGTGTGTCTGTCTGTCTCTCACACATGCACCCTCTACCCAGACCCACACCATTGGTCCCTCCCTGCTCTATAAAGAACTTCTCTAGGCAAGGTCTGGTAACTCACACCTGTAATCCCAGCACTTTGAGAAGCTGAGGCAGGAGGATCACTTGAGCCCAGGACTTCAAAACCAGCCTGGGCAACACAGCAAGATCCCATCTCTAAAGAAACAAACAGAAAAAATTCCCTTCTCCAGGACTAGTAAGTACTTCCCCGTCTATGCCTTGCCTGCTCCTGGAACAGTCTCTGGGGCTCCGCCGGCAGCTTCCCCATCCTGTCCACTCTGAGACCCCTCCCCTCCCCTGCCCAGCCTCAGCCGGCCCCTCCGCCCTCCCCTGGGCCCAGCCTCACCTGTACACGTACGGCCCGCGCTCCTGCACCTGCGGTTTCTCGCCGTTCAGGACCTCGCTGGGGTTCATCACGTTGAAGAAGTAGACGGAGAGATAGAAGGGGATGGGGATCTCCCGCCACATGTTGAAGGACAGGCTACTGGGGTCGATGCGCACGTTCTGCAGGCAACAGGACAAGTACGCGGTGACGAGAGAGAGAGAGAGAGTGACGAGGGCCCCACGCCCCACCAGGAGGCTCCTGAACCGCTGCCTGAGCAGGCCAGGGGAGGGGGAGCCTCGGCGGGAGCTCGGGATAAGAGGTGGCGGGAAAGCCCCTCACGCCTGAGGCTGTCGCACCCGGAGCTTAAGGAATTAAACTGGCCGAGTCATGCTGTCACAATGCTTCTTAAAATATGTCGTAACAGCAACAGGTGACACCAGTCAAGGGACTGTGGTAAACAGGGGCCCACACACCATCTACAGGGGGTGCGAGCTCAGGGCAGCCGATGGCCCCATGCAGGAACATGGGCTCTATGCAGCCAGGTGGGTCATTCATTCATTCAACAAGCATGCACTGAGCGCTACCACGTGCCAGGCAGGTTCTAAGAGCTGCAGGTGGGACAGCGGCCAGGACCCTGCTACACGGGGCTTTACCGCAGCAGGGGAAAGGTAGGCACCAAACGACTCATGTAAAATGCATGCTGTGCAACAGAGCACAGAGAAAACACAGCAGGGACTGGGGAGGGGCCAGGATTTGAGACAGAGTCATCACGTAAGTGAAATGTAGGCCAGGCGCTGTGGCGCGTGCCTGTAATCCCCGAACTTTGGGATGCCAAGGCAGGAGGATCACTGGAGCCCAGGAGATTGAGACCAGTCTGGGTAACATAGCAAGACCCTGTCTCTATAAAGAATAACTTTATTTATTTATTTACTTATTTATTTATTTTCTTTTTTGAGATGGAGTCTCACTCTGTCACCCAGGCTGGAGTGCAGTGGCATGATCTCAGCTCACTGCAACCTCCACCTCTGGGTTCAAGCAATTACCCTACCTCAGTCTCCTGAGTAGCTGGGACCACGGTCCCCTGCCAACATGTCCGGCTAATTTTCTGTATATTTATTTAATATTTTATTTCATTTTATTTTATTTTTGAGAGGGATTCTTCCTCTGTCACCCAGGTTGGAGTGCAGTGGCGCGATCTCAGCTCACTGCAACCTCCGCCTCCCGGGTTAAAGCAGTTCTCCTCCCTCAGCCTCCCAAGTAGCTGGGACTACAGGCACCCACCACCATGCTGGGCTAATTTTTTTTTTTAATAGAAGCAGGGTTTCACCATGTTGGCCAGGCTGGTCTTGAACTCCTGACCTCAAGTGACCCTCCCACCTCGGCCTCCTAAAGTGCTGGGATTACAGGCATGAGCAACCACGCCTGGCCTATAAAAAATAATTTTAAAAAAATTAGCTGACCATCGTGCTGCACACCTGTAGACCCAGCTACTTGAGAGGCTGAGGTCACTTGAGCCAGGGAGGTTGAGGCTGCAGTGAGCTGTGATGGTGCCACTGTCCAGCCTGGGTATCAGAGTAGTATTGTGTCTCAAAAAGAAAGAGAGAAAGGAAGGAAAGTAGGACAGAAAGAAAGAGAGAGAAAGAAAGGAAACGGGGAGAGAAAGAAAGAAGAAAGAGAGAGAAAGAAAGAAAAGAAAAGAAAGAAAGAAACACTAACTAGAACCAAAATCAAAACAGAAGGCAGTGAGGAAGGGCGCTCATGAATCTAGAAAGGGGTGGCGTTCCACAGCAGCCACAGCCCGTGCAAAGGCCCTCCTGTGCTGGGGAGACTGGGGGTGGGCCAGTCGGGGAGGAGTCAGAGGAAGATGAGAACACAGAAGCTTTCCATGAAAACCAGAAGTACAGAAATGCATATGAAATCTCCTGATTTAAAAACTACAAAAACGTGATTTTCTTAAAAGAACCGCAGTTTAGGTGGCTCAAGCCTGTAATCCCAGCACTTCGGGAGGCTGAGGCGGGTGGATCACGAGGTCAACAGATCGAGACCATCCTGGTCAACATGGTGAAACCCCGTCTCTACTAAAAATACAAAATATTAGCTGGGCACGGTGGCACGTGCCTGTAATCCCAGCTACTTGGGAGGCTGAGGCAGGAGAATTGCCTGAACCCAGGAGGCGGAGGTTGCGGTGAGCCAAGATCGCGCCATTGCACTCCAGCCTGGGTAACAAGAGTGAAACTCCGTCTCAAAAAAAAAAAAAGAACCGCAGTTTACACACCTGGGGTCCCCTTGGATTCTCCTCCCAGCTTTGCTCCTCTAGATCTACAATTTGTTGCCCCAGTGACACAGGGAGGTCCCCCCAGTCCACCCGATCCCCACCCTCAACCTCTCTCGGGCCCCTCAGTGCCCACACCTCATCAGAGCTGGGAGGGGTGACCCAGCCCATCAGATTAGAGCTGACGTTGCAAAGCCAGACAGCCAGGCGGCTGCATCGCGGTCCACCCTCTTTTGAACATGTACTTCCAGGACAAAGATAGCCACCCCCATTGATCTGAGACAGCCAGAACCAATAGGCAGAGACTGCAGGTGGTGGACAGCCGAGCTGGCCAGTCAGGCCCAGCCAGCCCCACGTCCCCTGGAAGGAGCACATCTGGAGTCAGCCAGACCCTGAGTGGCACTCCACAGGGTCATTTGGACAAGTCGGTCCCTCTGAACCTCAATTTTCCCATCTGCACAATGGAGCCAGTGACACTGTAGCTGCCGCTGTGTCTAGTTTGACTAAGTGGCGTGTAAATGAAGAAGCTGAATTCCTTGTCAAGAAACTCTAAGATGTAATGCAAAATCTGGATTTCAAAGTTCTCTTGGAAGAATTAGGAGATCAGAGACTTGCCTTCAAGTGCCATAACTGTTTATTGATACACGTGTCTTCCTGCCCAGCTGCAAGCACCAGAGAAGCATCTTATGGCCTGAGCAGCCCATAGGTGCAAATGAAGTGACGCAAATGCCTATTAATGAGGTAACAGAAGCGAGCATTTCCGGGTAGCGCCGTGTGCCGGGTGACGCTGCTCACTTGACTGTGTTCTCATCCTCTGAACAGCACCATGACTCTTTGAGACTGCAACTATTATTACCCCCATGTTACAGATTAGGAAACTGAGGCACAATTCAGCCAATGGCACTAAGGAGTCCTGGAGGTCTTCCTGGGGGAGGTGGTATATGAGCTAGATTAAAGAGCAGTCCTGCCCTGCCACTAATGCCCCCCGCACCCCATGGCAGCTCCCGCCACCCCATGTGACCACAGCCCACCGGCACCAGCTCCAGCCCTTTCCAGCTCTCAGGCCCTGATCACCCAGCCCTTCCTTCGGCTCTGGCCTTCACCCAGACTTGAGGCCCTTGTACTTGAGGTCCGTCTGCCTGGGACAGACCCGGCAGCACTGGGGACCCTGCTCACCACAGCCCAGGCCCCTTCTCCAGCCTGGGGCACACATCCGGCTGCGTGGTCTAGGTGGCCTCCTCACCCCAGGCCTGCCCGTCCAGCTGCTGGTACTCCCCCCATAGAAAACACAGCATCAAAATCCAGAACCCTGGACAATGTATCCAGGGAGTAGAGTGTGAACTCTATGTCCCCACCCCAGAGCACCAGCAGGAGGGGGTGGGAGGGGGCTGCGGAGGTGACAGATCTGTGTGGCACCTGGATTCCGGGGGTGGGTTTCCCAGGGTACACACACCAGCCCATCAAACTGCATACATCCAATATGCACCATTGTTTTATATCAATCACACCTTAATAAAGCTGCTTTTTTAAAAAACAGAACGCGGCCCAGCGTGGTGGTGGCTCACACCTGGAATCCCAGCACTTTGAGGGGCCGAGGCGGGAGGATCACTTGAGCCCAGGAGTCCAAGACCAGCCTCAGCATGGAGACCCCATCACTACAAAAAATACAAAATTGGCCAGCTGCAGTGGCTCATGCCTGTAAGCCCTGCACTTTGGGAGGCCGAGGCAGGCAGATCACGAGGTCAGGAGATCTAAACCATCCTGGCCAACACGGTAAAACCCCATCTCAACTAGAAAATACAAAAAAATTAGGGGGCCATGGCGCACGCCTGTAGTCCCAGCTACTCGGGAGGCTGAGGCAGAAGAACTACTTGAACCCGGGAAGCGGAAATTGCAGTGAGCCGCGATCACACCACTGCACTCCAGCCTGGGTAGCAGTGCGAGACTCCCATCTCAAAACAAAACAAAACACAAAAACCAACCATGCATGGCGGTGGGTGCCTATAGTCCCGGCTGTGTGGGAGGATGGCTTGAGCCCAGGAAGCAGAGGTTGCAGTGATCTGTGATCACCACTGCACTCCAGCCTGGGCGACAGAGGAGACTCCGTCACACAGACACACACAGACACACACACACAGACACACACACACACAGCCTCAATTCCTCTTTGCGGCCTCCGTCTACCACCTGGTTTCTCAGCAGAGGCCGCTGGGCCAGAGACGCCTTTCTCCTTTGGAATCCCACCAGGCTTTCCTCCTCCCCTGGCCAGTTTGGCCGGTTCTGAAGATGAATTGGGGCTAAACTGAGGAGTCATAGGATCCAGCTGCTTGTCTGTCTGTCTCTCTCTCTGTCTCTCTCTCTCTCTTTCTCTCTCTCTAACAGCTGAGGCTTTGGGGCCCTGGTTTCAGCACATTCATCTAGCACTGCCCAAAGGGAATCTTCAGAGACCCAGCACAGCTCCATCCAACTGGGTGACCAGGGATGAGTCACTGACCTTCTCCAAGTGTCAGTTTCCACACCCATACAATGGGCATAGGAGACTATCGCCCGGTGGGCTGCTGTGAGGTTGGAGAGAATCCGTGGAGGTAAAGTGCTTCCAACAAGGTCTGAAGACCTGGGCATCGGAGGGTCAGCCATGCAGTCATGAAGTGACCCTTCCTCCTCTGCCCGACCTCCACCCGGGTTAAGGGATGAACTTTACCCTGCTTTTGATCAGAAGGATGACTTTTTTCTACCACGCTAGACCAGGCAGCTGATTAGATAACAGTGGTGGGGACGCTGTGGCCTGTTGCCTAACGTGGCTGATTCTGTGATTCTGTCCCCACCACCCCCAAGGTCAAAGACCATGGCCCTGGAACACAAAGCTGGACAGAATGCCAAGGTGAGCCCTTGTTGGATGCCACTCCCTCCCATTCAGCCAAACAGACCCTTGGAGCCTATTCCTGGGCAGCCAGGAAGGCTGCCTGGAGGACTGGACATCTGAGCCGGGAATTTTTTAATGAGCTGGGCTTTGCCAGGAGAAGAAGATGGTGGAGGAGCGCCTAGCAGAGAACACAGCCCATGCAAAGGCCGGAAAGCCTTTAGGAGCATGACTTGGCTGAATGTTCCCCAGAAACAAATATGGAATGATATTTCCAGAACGGGTGGATGGAAACAACTCAATAGCCATCAACAGATAAATGGCTTGCCACGTATCCACACACTGGAATGCTACCTGGGCAACATGGTGAAACACCATCTCTACTAAAAATACAAAAAATATTAGCCAAGGATGGTGGCGCACACCGGTGGTCCCAGCTACTCAGGAGACTGAGGTGGGAGGATCACGTGAGCCCAGGAGTTGAAGGCTGCAGTGAGCCGTGAGCATGCCCCCACACTCCGGTCTGAGCACAGAGCAAGACCTTGTCCGAAAAAGCAGCAGCAACAACGTACCCATGACATGCTGTATCCACCACTGTGGAACAACCTCCAGAACAGCTTAAGTTACAAATGAACCCTAAAAAATACCATTGCTACCTTTAAATATAATGCAGTCATGTTGATCAAAAGGCAGATATGTAATGTGCATACACAACATATGTATGTGACGTTCTAGAACAGGCAAGACCAATGTATCAAAAGAAGCCAGAACAGAGGTCACCCAGGGGAACGGGGATCAGGGGGTGAAAATTCTGCTTCCTGATCTGGTTGCTGGCTAGCCGGGACTCTGCTCACTGAAAAACGTACGGTGCTGTTCCCTTTAAGTGCACGCTTTTCTATACGTATGCTACACTTCACTAAAACACTTTTCAAACGATAATGTAAAATTTTAAAAATAAGAGATTAACTGCAAATGTGCAAAAGACTTGAAAAGACCTTTCTCCACCGAAGATACACAAATGGCCAGCAAGCTCATGAAAACGTGCCCAACACCATCAGCGAAATACAAATCAAACTCACAGTGGCCACCAGTCCCCACACTTGGATGGCTCGAATCTTTTTCATGGGAAATAACAAGTATTGGCAAGGGTGTGGGAACTGGGACCTTTGTGCATTGCCGGCGGGAGTGTAACGTGAAGAAGCCACGGGCCACGGGGGAAACCAGTCTGACCGGTCTGCAAATGATCAAACACAAACTTACCGTAAGACCCAGCAACCCCACTCTGCAGAACACACACAAAAGGAACTGAAAATGGGCGTTCGAACAACAACACGTACAAGAATGTGCACAGCGGCACTGCTCGAAATGGCC
The DNA here is from genome assembly GCA_028533165.1 of Leontopithecus rosalia. Taxonomy (NCBI): domain Eukaryota; kingdom Metazoa; phylum Chordata; class Mammalia; order Primates; family Cebidae; genus Leontopithecus; species Leontopithecus rosalia. The sequence goes on along the minus strand of CM052656.1, from coordinate 7,073,957 downwards.
AGAGGCGAGAAGAGCCCAAGAGTCCGCCAGCAGATGCATGGCTGAACACAATGTGGTCTGTCCACTCCGCGGCATCTGCCTCTTTCATAAAAAAGGAATTGTGGCTTGCATGCTTACTATTGCGTTAAAAAAAATTATTTAAAGAGCCAAAAAAAATAATTTTAAAGAAAGGAATGGCCAGGCGTGGTGGCTCAAACCTTTAATCCCAGCACTTTGGGAGGCTGAGACAGGCAGATCACCTGAGGTCAGGAGTTCCAGACCAACCTGGTCAACATGGTAAAACCCCGTCTCTACTAAAAATATAAAAATTAGCTGGGCGTGGTGGCAGCCACCTGTAATCCTAGCTACTTGGGAGGCTGAGGCAGGAGAATCGCTTGAACCCGGGAGGTGAAGGTTGCAGTGAGAGCCGGGATAGCGCCACTGCACTCCAGCCTGCGCAACAGACCAAGACTCCATCTCAAAAAAGGAATGCGGACTGAATGTGCTACCACGTAGGCAAACCTTGAAACCATGCCACGAGTGAAAAGCCAGGCAAACAGCCACACATAATGTATGACTGCACCTATGTGAAATCCCAGAATAGGTGAATCCAGAGACCGCAGATGGGTGGTTGCCCGGGGCTGTGGAGAAAGGAATGATGGGTGACTGGGTAATGGGTGCACGGTGGCCTCTGGGGGTAATGAGAAGGTTTAGGAACTAGATCGCAGGAAGAGTTGCACAACCTTGCACATGCACTAAATGCCACCAAACTGTACATTGGTAAACGGCTTTGGTGAATTTTATGTTAACTGGACCTTAATCGCAATTTTCAAAAGAAAGATGAACTCCATATTAAAAGGAGCTATCATTTCCCAGTAGATGAGCAAAATTTAGGACATCCAAGAAAACAGCTACAGGCAAAGCTGTTTGGAAACAGGGCCTTACACAGCAGGCGGTGTGGGGGCGGGGTCAGACACGGGGAGTGGGGAACGGTTTCTAACTGGGTCAGGTGTGAGCAGGGCCCCAAGGTCTGCGGGTCCCTTGTTCAAACACGGTACAGAGCACCGGCTTCCCAGCGCCTGCCACGCTAGGCCCACGGCCTGCATGCCCACCAGAAGCTTCATGAAGGGACACTCACTGCCCCAGCGAGGTGCAACTTATGTTATGACTCCATTATTCACCCTGAGATTCCGTCCTATTCCATTCTGTTCTTAAAATGCTGATTCCCACCCGCCCCACTCAATTCACAACCCACGATCTCATCGCATCTGACAGTTTGAAAACTCTGCCCTAGAAAGATTCTCATGTGTGTGCAAGAGAGCAGCAAAACAATTGTCAGCCCTCAAAAAAGAACAGAGGGCTGGGCACAGTGGCTTACGCCTGTGATCTCAGCACTTTGAGAGGCTGAGGTGGGCAGAAATCACTTGAGGTCAGAAGTTCCCGACCAGTCTGTTCAACACGGTGAAACTCCGTCTTTACTAAAACTACAGAAATTAGCCTAGCACAGTGGCATTCCCAGTGCTTGGGGAGTAGCACCTGTATTCCCAGCTACTCGGGAGGCTGAGGTGGGAGAATTGCTTGAGCCTGGGAGGCGGAGATTGCAGTGAGCTATCATCACGCCACTGCACTCCAGCCTGGGTACAGAGCGAGACCCTGCCTCAAAAAAAAAAAAAAAAGGAGGTAACTATGTGAGGAGATACATACGTTAATCTGCTGTAGTAATCATTTCACTATGTGTATATATAGCAAAACAGCATGTTGGATGCCTTAAATGTTTACAATTTTTATTATGTATTTATTTTGAGACAGAGCCTCACTCATTGCCCAGGCTGGAGTGCAGTGAGGCAAAAACAGCTCACTGCAGCCTCCCGATCTCCCAGGATCAAGCAATCCTCTCACCTCAGCCTCCTGAGTAGCTGGGACTATAAAGCACACACCACCGTGCCCGGCTAATTTTATTTTCTTATTTTTTATTTTTTTGCTTTGAGTACAGACGAGGTCTCACTGTGTTGCCCAGGCTGGTATTGAACTCCTGAGCTCAAGCGATCTGCTTGCCTCAGCCTCCGAAAGTGCTGGATTACATGAGCCACTGCATCTGGCCTCAATTTTTTTTTTTTTTGAGACGGACTTTCGCTGTTGTTACCCAGGCTGGAATGCAATGGCGTGATCTCGGCTCACCGCAACCTCCGCCTCCTGGGTTCAGGCAAGTCTCCTGCCTCAGCCTCCGGAGTAGCTGGGATTACAGGCACGTGCCACCGTGCCCAGCTAATTTTTTGTGTTTTTAGTAGAGACAGGGTTTCACCATGTTGACCAGGATGGTCTCAATCTCTTGACCTCGTGATCCACCCGCCTCGGCCTCCCAAAGTGCTGGGATTACAGGCGTGAGCCACCGCGCCCGGCCAAATTTTTTTTTTAAAGAAAAAGAAAATCTTGAGTGAAGAAAAGGCCAAAGTAAGAAAAAACTGACATTGGCCTCTTGATGTGAATTTTCCAAACACACGACATCAAACTCTGTATTCTTTCTGAAGACGAACGAATGTGGAAATGCAGAAAAACGTTCAGGGAATATGATACCTGCCACCCTGCAAAGCATCTCAGGAGAGGGCCAGGAGCTGGGGACGTGTGGAAAGCGTTAGCTGTCATTGACGACGTTTTATTTCTTGAAAATAACAGACAAGCCACCAACTGAACACTGGCTTACAAGCCCCTCTGCCTGATCTGGCTCCATGTCCTCTCTGGCCTCATATCCAGCCACTGTCTCTGTTACTCAGCCCAGCCCCACCACCTCCTATGTGGCCACACTCCTGCTCCAGGGCCTTTGCACCTGCTGCTCCCTCCTACCCATCTGGTCAAACTCCTCACCTCTTCGAATCTCTGCTCACATGCCTCCTTCTCAGAAGGCTCATCCGACCTGCCCCTAAAACTCCTGACCTCCCGCGCTGTTTCCATGCTGCTGTGGCCTTCAACACACGGTATAATTAGCTTATCAGATTTATGGCTCTCCATCTGTCTCCCCTGCCAGGCCATAAACCCACAAGGGCAAGAGCCTCCGCTGCTGTTTGCTGCTGTGTCCTCAGGGCCTGGGACAGCGCTTGGCACCCTCCAGGTGGGAAAGTGAGACATGAAACCTTATAATCCACATGGAAATGTCTACCACGTGGTAATTCGAGTCCCCCTTTGTGTATGTTTGAAACAGCTCATACTTAAGAAGGGAGTTTTGTGTTTTGCTTTGTTTTGGTTTTGAGAGGGAGTTTCACTCTTGTCGACCAGGCTGGAGTGCAATGTCGTGATCTCGGCTCACCGCAACCTCTGCCTTCAAGGTTCAAGCGATTCTCCTGTCTCAGCCTCCCCAGTAGCTGGGACTACAGGTGTGTGCCACCACGTACCCGGCTAATTTTGTATTTTTTTAAATAGAGACAGGGTTTCTCCATGTTGGTCAGGCTGGTCTCGAACTCCTGACCTCAGGTGAGCCGCCTGCCTCAGCCTCCCAAAGCGTTGGGATTACAGGTGTGAGCCACCGCGCCTGGCCTGGGATTTTTTTATTTTTATTTTTTTTTTGTAATACACAGAAAGTAACGCCTGTTTAGGTTGGGGCAACAGCTCGGTAAATGTGTGTTGGATGAAGATCCCATAGACATTAATTTTTAGCTCTCTCTTCCTACCATGCATAGTACTCTCCCCTGCACCTGGAGAGGGCCCTGACCTCCAACCCTAAAATTCCACTCAACCAGGTGCCACCTCCTCCATGAAGCCCGCTGGGATGACTGTGGTCTACAGCAAGCCTGCTCTGACCTCACTGGGATCGCAGTTCACCCCCTGCACTATCATCTGCCCCGTGCCAGATGCAATGCTAGGAATTTAAAGACACAATGAACAAGATGGGTCCCCTGCCCTGAGACGCCCGGGGAGCAGAATCATATGGACAATCTATACAGTACTGTTCAGGTAGCAAAACACTTCCACCTACTTCACCTTGTTAAATTCTCAATGGCTCATCTCACAGACGCAGACACTCAGGCTCCAAACCCACATGCCTGACCGAGGTCACAGGTGCCGAGAGCCAGGGCCCCAGGCTCCCTGTCCGCTTCGAGGCCTGCGCCTTCACACTTCTGTCCTAGGCCATACCCACGGGCTCCCTGCACGAGAGCTTCACACATGAATCATTCACTTGACCTGGCCACCGAAATGCAGAACTCCTCCTCTCGTGAGAAGAAGAAACAGGCCTCAGAGAAACACACCTCTGACCAAATGAGCCAAGAAGTCAATCTGCCCTAGTTCTGGGGCAAGGCCATGCCCTGCCACTCCGGACCAGCCAGTCAGCCGCTGACTCCACCCTGAATCCCGGGGCTCCGGGCATCCCCAGCCCCACGAGGCCTCCGAATGCAGCAACAACTAAGACACGGGCTAATCCAATCTGGGACTAGGGGAACACCGCATCCTGGGCTCATGTTCCAACTTCTTTTGATTTTTAAAGGACTAAGGTAAGAAGACTAAAATAAAAGGTTTTTATAAGAAACCCACACGTGTGAGTTGCTTAAGCGAAGGGGTTGAGTCATTCTGAGTCCTCCATTTCCCTCCCACCCAGCACCGTCCATCAGCAAGGCTTGGCTGCTCTCGCTCGAAGGCATGCCTCCAATCCATCCACTGCTTCCCAAGACCATCCTGCCCCCCCTCACTTGCGTGGCCAGGTGACGTCATCTCCTCACTCCTGTCCTGCCTCGGCTCTTGCCCCCGCCCCCATTACCCCCATTCCCCTCTACACTTGGGGTCATCACAAGCATGCATACCCAGGTACAAATCCGTCAACCTCTAACCAAAATTGTGCACTTTTCTTTACATAGATGATACTTCAAATTTTTTTTTTTTTTGAGACAGAGCCTCACTCTGTCGCCCAGGCTGGAGTGCACGGCATGATCTTGGCTCACTACAACCCCCACCTCCTGGGTTGCAAAGAGAAAAAAGAAAAAAAATATGTTCTAAAACAGAAAGTTATTTTTTTTTTTGAGATGGAGTTTCACTCTTGTTACCCAAGTTGGAGTGCAATGGCGCGATCTCGGCTCACCGAAACCTCCGCCTCCTGGGTTCAGGCAATTCTCCTGCCTCAGCCTCCCGAGTAGCTGGGATTACAGGCACGCGCCACCATGCCCAGCTAATTTTTTTTGTATTTTTAGTAGAGACGGGGTTTCACCACGTTGACCAGGATGGTCTCGATCTCTTGACCTCGTGATCCACCCGCCTCGGCCTCCCAAAGTGCTGGGATTACAGGCTTGAGCCACTGCGCCTGGCCAACAGAAAGTTATTTTTAAACAAGCAGGCTCCGAGGCAGCAATACAAGGAGGGCCAGAGCAGCGCCTCACCAAATCACATTACAGCCTCAGGCAAGAGGAAAAATGTGCACCTGTGTTTGTATTTTTTCCAGAATATTAATGTCTTTTTTAAAAAACACTGAAGTTTCAAAAGTACGTATATGAAAACTTCCAACATTATTTTAAGTTTAAATATTTTATCTAAGCCCTCCCGACCCAGAATATACCATCGTGTGTGTTACCGACCCGGCTCTAGCGGGAGCATTTTCATTGCATCAGCCTCCCACTTCTGCTGTGCAAAGAAGTAACTACTGACACGGGCGCAGACCAATAGGAAGCATTACCTCACAGCTCTGGGGGGAAGTCCAAACGGGACTCGCCCTGAGACGGGACTGAAGTCGCAGTACAGGCAGGATGCTTCCTTCCGGAGGCTTGCGGGGAATCCATTGCCTCGCCTTCCCCAGCTTCTAGGAGGTCCCCGCATTCCTTGGCTCCAGTCGCCTCATCACTCCAACCCCTGCTTGTTAGGTTACATCCCCTTCTCTGACCCTCCTCCCTCCCTATGACAAAGACCCCTGTGAAAGCATGGTGGCCCTGGGACAAATCAGGTTCATCTCCCATCGAAAGATCCTTAACTTTTTTTTTTTGGAGACAGGGTCTCACTCTGTTGCCCAGGCTGGAATGCAGTGGTGTGATCACGGCTTACTGCAGCCTTGAACTCCCGAACTCAAGCAAGCTTCCCACAGAGCTGGCACCACAGGCACACACCACCACGCCTGGCTGATTTCATATTTTTTGTAGAGACAGGGTTTCACTATGTTGCCCAGGCTGCTCTTAAACTCCTGGGGTCAAGAATCTCCCACTTTGGCCTCCCAAAGTGCTGGGATGACAGGGGTGAGCCGTCACGCCCGGTGTAAGATCTTTAACTTAATCACACCGACGGAGCCACTTTTGCCGAGGATGGTCACATATTCAGAGGTCCTGGGGATTAGGACACCAGCACCTTTTGGGGACACTGTTCAGCCTGCCACACCCACTCAGAGACCCTGGGGCATCCTCCCACACAGCCCCCTCCAACCCAGGGAACACCCCTGCACCAGGGAGTGTGACATTTGCCCTCTGCACCCCTTCCTGTCCCCACAGCCATATCTTTGCCAGAGGCAGGCTTCGCTAGACACCAGGTGGGGCCGGCAGGAAGCACAGTGTCCTCTTTCATAGGAAGCCCCAAGCCCAGGATGCTCACATATCCCTCGTCCCCTGCTTTTGAACCCTGCTGTGTTTCAGAAACCCAGCCGGCAGGCGTACCTGGCCAGCGGAGCAGGACACTCTCCCGTGGCTGCTTTCAAGCAGCTCAGCGGGGGCGCTTTGTTCTCTCGGCTGGGATCTGAAAGCAAGCCCCCTCTGCCTGCACTGCCTCCTTGTGACTCCTGAGACCGGGTGTCCAGAAACAGGAACCAAGGCCCGCCCTGAGAAGGGCTAAGCCAGGAGGAAGAAAGCAGGCAACAGCCAGCTGAGGCCTCAGGGGCCCTTCAAGGCCAGAGCCCCCTCCCCAGGGCTACATCAGAGCCAGGGGTCTCATCAAAAGCAGGCTTCCAAAGCCAGTGAGCACGATGGGACACATGGGGGGGTCAGCGAGGCAGCCAGAAGTCACGGCCACTCCAGGGTCCTCAGGTTCCCAGAAACTTCCAGGCTGGGCCGGGACCAGACACAGACATCACCGGTTGCTGGCCTTTGTGCCACCCCCTGAGGCTCCCAAAACGGGCCCAACCAACAGCTAGGGGCTGAGGGTCCAGGCAGAGCCTCCCGCTCCAGGCATGAGGCCTCGGGGAATTCCTGAACATTCCAGCAGGTCCACTTTTCAGAGCTCATTACGGCCCCACAGAATGACCTTTGGTGTGAGCACAGTGCTGTGGTCACGCTTGGGGATTTTCTTTTGCTTTGTTGTTGTGGGGGTGTTTACCAGGTACCTGTCCAGGCAGTGGTTCTTGAAGTGTGGTCCCCGGCTGAGCAAGGTGGCTCACACCTGTAATCCCAGCACTTTGGGAGGCCAAGATGGGAGGATCACCTGAGCCCAGGAGTTCAACAGCCTGCGCAACATAGCAAGACCTCGTCTCTACAAAAATATTATTGTACAAGAGTCGGGCATGGTGGCATGTGCCTGTAGTCCCAGATACTTGGGAGGTTGAGGCAGGAGGACTGCTTGGGCCCAGGAGGTCGCAGCTGCAGTGAGCTGTGATGAATCACTACACTCCAGGCTACACAACAGAGCAAGACCTTGTTCCCCCTCAAAAACAGTGAACCCCGAACCAGCAGCATCAGCATCAGCATCACCTGGGAACTCGATAAAAAAGCAGATTCCCAGGCCCCGTGCCAAGTCTGCTGACTCGAACACTCAGGGCGAGGGCCTGGCGATCTGTGTTTTGGCGAGCCCTCCAGCGAACTCCCGTGCACCGTGGCGTGTGTGCCGTGGCTGCGTTAGAGACACTGATGATGGGGCGATGTCTGACTTGAGCCCCAGAACCATGAGGAAAAGGAAAAAGTACGCATGTGCGTGCTGGGGGCACAGCTTGATACCTACTCAGCAGGTCAGAGGGCGCACGGCCATCACACCGGTCTGCTCCTGTGTATGTTTGAATGTTTTTTAAGACAGGTTCTCAGTCTTTGACCCTGGCTGGAGTGCACTGGCCCAGTCCTAGTTCGCTGTATCCTTGAACTCCTGGGCTCAAACCATCCTCCTGCCTCAGCCTCCTAGAAGCTGGGACCACAGCAGCTCCTGTCACCATACTCAGCTACTATTTTTCATTTTTTTTATAGATTTTATTTTTTGTAGGGGGTCTCACTATGTTGCCCAGGCTGGTCTGAAACTCCTGGTCTCAAGCAATTCTCCTGCTTCAACCTCCCAAAGAGCTGGGATTACAAACGTGAGATACTGTACGCAGCCCTTGAAATTTTTCATACTTTTTTAAAATTCACTCCAAATTTCTTATACTCCCTATCCTACCCCCACTAAAAAATACACAGAATAGGTCTTGTCTCTTCCAGAACCAGATGCCACAGACTGGGCCCATGGGCCAGATCTGGCCAGTACATGGGTTTTGGATCACCTGTTATTTCAAAATATTTGAATTTGATGGCAGGATCTTAAACCAGAAGATAAAGTCATGATTTCTGGCTTCTTTCGGAAACCTGAGTACGTCCAGCTCCAGGTCTGCGCACCGTGTGGCCCAGCCTGCCGGAAAAGAGCAGCAATAGTTTGCTCCACAAACGGGCTGCGCCCTCCAGCTTGCCCCAGGCCCCGCCACCCCCTATCGCCTCATGCCAGGCCCCTCCCCCCACATACATTCCTGCACAGCCCTTAAAGGTATCTGAGTTTGCAATCCCTGTCCTATAGTAACACACGATGAGAACACGGCATTCATTCATTCATTCACTCAATCATTCATTCATTTCAACCCTGCCTGAGCGCCTAAAGCGGTCGATCAATCCCACAGGACTCCTGCTCTTGTGGACTGAGCAGGACGTGGGGAAGAGGACATGCAATTCACAAGTGACTCAGGTCCACGGCAGGAACTGCTCAGAGACATCACACGTATTCACTGGCACACAGTGGCAAGCACCAGCGTTCCCATGCCTGCATCACTGGCCAAAGCACCCATCAGTACAACGCCCTCAGAGAGCCACTGAGCACGATGCTCTGAACTGCTCAGTGCATCTGGAGACAACCACCTCCCGCCTCTCAGGGAGGGCAGCAGTAAACACCTGCATCCCAGAAGCCACTGGAGGCAAGTTTTACGTTGTTCGCAGCTCAGAGCAGCCCATCTAAAGCAATGCGTTCTTCATTTAACCCTAACAATCAGGCTGGGTATGGTGGCTCACACCTGTAATCCCAGCACTTTGGGAGGCCAACGCAGGAGGATCACTTGAGCCCAGGAGTTCGAGACCAGCCTGGGCAACATAGTAGGATCCCATCTATCAAAAATTTTCAAAAATGAGCCAAGTGTGGTGGTGTATGCCTGCAGACCCAGGTACTTAGAAGGCTGAAGTAGGACGATCCCTAGAGCCCAGGAGGGTGAGGCTTCAGTGAGCCATGATCGCGCCACTGCACTCCAGCCTGGGTGACAGCAAGACCCTGTCTCAAAATGAAAAATAAAGTATAAAATAGAATAAACCCAACAGTTCGTCTGTGAGGCAAGCAGTTACTCACTCTGTTTTACTGACGAAGGAAGTACAGCGAGATTAAACCACTCACTTGCCCAAGAGCACAAAGCCCGTGACAGCACAGAGTGCTGACCCTGGGTCACGGTCTCGGTAAAGGCCCAGCGCAGGCGCGGCAAGTAGGGGCTCGGGCCAGCGAAGAGAATCCTGGAAAGCGCACGCAGTCCTGGTCCCCGGGCCCAGGGACCAACAAGCACAGCCTCTCCTCCGCCAAATCAGGCCTCATCCTGCTCCCCAGCTGCAGCTCCATGATAGAGCTCCAGGAAGCCCACCTCCACTGGCTTTTTTGGACAGGCACAGTCTCCACCAGGGCTGATCCCAGCCCCACTGTTTCCACACGAGTCAGACAGTAAATACGCCTTCTTTCAAACACCCCAACCTCAACGAAGCCAGCTGTTTTCAAGCAAGAACATAATCCTCTCCAGTTTTAGAAAAGGTTACAAGCTACAGCCTGTGGGTCAAATCCAGTCCGATGCCTATTTCTGCTCACTCCACAAGCTAATTGGTTTACATTTTGAATTGAAGAAAGGAAGGAAGAGAGGAAGAAAGAAGAGGAAGGAAGGAAGGAAGGGAGGAAGGAGGAAGGAAAGAAGGAAGGAAAGAGGAAGAAGGAAGGAAGGAAGGAAGGAGGAAGGAAGGGAGGGAGGAGGAAGGAAAGAAGGAAGGAAAGAGG
>CM052656.1:6999503-7063684 GCA_028533165.1 Leontopithecus rosalia | reverse complement strand
AAGGAAGGAAGGAAGGAGGGAGGGAAGAAGGAAGGAAGGAGGGAAGAAGGAAGGAAGGAAGGAAGGAAGGAGGGAGGGAAGAAGGAAGGAAGGAAGGAAGGAAGGAAGGAAGGAAGGAAGGGAAGCAGGCAGGCCGGGTGCAGCGGTGCACACCTGTAATCCCAGCACTTTGGGAGGCCAAGGTGGGAGGACCACTTGAGGCTGGGAGTTCAAGATCAGCTGGGGCAACTTCATGAGGATTCCCCCCCCATCACCACCCACCAACCTAAACAAAACAAAACAAAAAGAATGATCCAGGTGTGGTGGCTCATGCCCGTTGTCCCAGCTGCTTGGGAGAGCGGGGTGGGAAGAGAACCGGAGCCCAGGAGTGTAGGCTGCAGTGAGCCATGATGGTGCCCCTGCGCTCCAGCCTCGGTGAGAGTGAGACCCTGCCTCAAAAACATATAGTATAAATAAATAAATAAATAATGGAAAGAAAAATGCCATTTCATGACGTGAAAGTTACGTGAAATTCACATTTCAGTGTATATAAATGCAGTGGCACTGGCCCACAGCAGCCACCTCGACTTATTTCTGTATCATCAATGGCAGACTCAACATCACAGCAGCAAGGCTGAGTAGCTGAGACACAACCTGAGCTGGATAAATTGACACTCTGTCCCTGTACAGAAAAGCGTGCCACCCCCAGCCTAGACCACACAGAAATTCAGTAAGGGCCACGGGTGCAGCCGGATCTGGCTTTAGGGAGAGGGACAGGGCTGCAGACCTAGTTCTGGCCTCCACTCAGTCAGCCCCTCCCACCCCGGTGCCCTGATGTGCCACATGGAGATGTGAGTGCCTCCCCATCCTCCCGGGTGGCGGTGCAGAGAGAATGAGCTGACCCAGGACATGTGTCTGCTGTGAAGAAGGCTCCAGGGTATCAACACGCCTTGGGGAACTATTGCTACATGAGCCTTCCTGAGCTCACTCAGGCTCCAGTTCAAGAACACATCGTGAAGCTGGCCAAGGTCTTATAAAATAGGGCAACAGTGGTTTGGGCCTGGAGGAATCAGAAGCTCAGGGCTGCCTCCTTCAAAGGCTAAGTCTTGTGCAACAGGCTCAGCATGTTGGAATTCAACCATGGCCAACAGGCTGGGCCATCTGGCTTACCATCTGCAAACCGACAGCCCAGTCCATTCAAGGAGGGGCCGGTACCGATTCTCCCTTCAGGTTAAACCCTGCCACAGTTCTTTTTTAATCTTAATTGGGATAAAATACAAATAACCTAAAACTTACCAACTTGGCCATTTGTAAACGTACAGTTCAGTGGTGTTAAGGACGTGTGCGGTGTTGTGCAATCATCAACACCATCCATCCAAAGAACTCTTTAATCCTGCAAAACTGAAACCCTGGACCCACTGAGTAAGAACCCCCCAGTCCCTCTCCCCGCAGCCCCTGGCACCCACCATTCTTTCTGTCTCCGTGAATCTGGCCTCTCTAGGAGCTCACGCAAATGGAATTGTTCGGTGTTTGTCCCGCTGTGGCGGGCTTCTTTCACCTGCATCACATCCTCAAGGTCGGTGCATGTTGTGGCGTGCATCAGAACGTCCTTCCCTTTCCAGGCTGAACCCTATTCCATGTGTGGGGGCCCCAGCTTATCCCCCATCACCCATCAGTGGACATGCTGGTTGCTCCCACCGTCTGGCCATCGTGAACAGCGCTGCAATGAAGGCGGTGGCCAGATTCCTCCTCGAGTCCCAGTTTCATTTCTTTTGCGTCCAGAAGTGGGATTGTTGCACCACACGATGATTCTGTGTTAAATTTTTGGGGGAGCCGCCATTCTGTTTTCCACAGCAGCTACACCACTCTACATTCACGCCAACAGCATACACCGGTCCCAACTTCTCCACATCCTCAACACAATACTCAAGATTTTGTTTTCTGAAGTGCCATCCTAATGGGTATGAGTGTGCCTCACTGCCTCCCGTTTCCCTAATGATGAGTGACTGCCGCTAAGCACGCTTCCATGTCCCCGTTGGCTATCTGCATGTCTTTTTTTTTTTTTTGAGACTGAGTCTCGCTCTGTCTCCCAGGCTATAGTGCAGTGGCACAATCTCAGCTCACTGCAACCTCCGCCTCCCGGGTTCAGGCGATTCTCCTGCCTCAGCCTCCCGAGTAGCTGGGATTATAGGCACGCGCCACCATGCCCAGCTAATTTTTATATTTTTAGTAGAGATGGGGTTTCACCATGTTGGCCAGGCTGGTCTCGAACTCCTGACCTTGTGATCTGCCTGCCTTGACCTCCCAAAGTGCTGGGATTAGGGCGTGAGCCACCGCACCCAGCCACCTGCACGTCTTCTTTGCAAACGCTTGGCCCGTGTTTTAATGGGGTTGTCTGGCTTTTGCTGTCGAGTTACCCTAGCATGACCTTAGGACCAGAGGTGAGGCCCACACTCTGTCCGCTCTCGACCTCCCTCCCCAGTCCTCGCATCTTGGAAAACAGCTCCACCATCCACCAAGCTCCTCAAACCCAAAGTTCTAAGAACCACCCTTGATTCCTCTCCTTCCCTCGCACCCCAGTCCACTGGCCTATCTTGCTGACTATCCCTGGAAAAAAAAAAAATCTCGAATTTGTTCCCTTCTTTCCATTTCACTACCCGAACCCTGGCTCAAATCACCAGCCCCTCTGCCTCCCCACTTCCAGCCTGGCCCCCAATACTCCTTTCTTCTGACAGCAGCCAGAGGGCTCTTCAAGACTGAGTCAGGCCAGGCATGGTGGCTCATGCCTGTAATCTCAGCCCTTAGGGAAGCCAAAGTGGGTGGATCACTTGAGGTCAGGAGTTCAAGACCAGCCTGGCCAACATGGCAAAACCCCATCTCTACTAAAAATACCAAAATCAGCCAGGCGTGGTAGAATGTGCCTGTAGACCTAGCTACTTGGGAGGCTGAAGCAGGAGAATGGCTTGAACCTGGGAAGTGGAGGTTGCAGTGAGCTGAGACTGCACCATTACACTCCAGCCTGGGCCACAGAGCGAGACTCTGTCTCAAAAAAAAAAAAAAAAAGCATGAGTCAGATCATGGCTTTTCCCTGCTCAAAACCCTGCAAGGAACTGAAAACCAAATCTGAACTCCTCTAGGTGTCCTGCAAGGCCCCTGCCTGATGGTTCCCTCTCACCCCCTCCAGTCATTTCTCCCAACCCCATGGGCCTGCTCCCTCTTCCTCCAGCACAGCAGGCTCCTTCCCACCTCCAGCCTCTGCACCTGCTGTGCTCTCTGCCATCTGCTCCCCAGCTCACAGGGCCCCTCCTCCAAGACGCCCTCCTGACCCCTCCATCAGAAGGAGTCCCCTCCCCAGCAGTTGCTCCACGTCAGCTCACCTGCCTTGTCCCGTTCCTAGCTCTTCTCACCACCCCAGCTCCTCTCATGGAGAAGACGGGTCTTCTCCATGACCCGTCCCTCCTGCTAGACTGTAGCTGCTGTGAGCAGGACCAGGTCTCTTTTGTCCACGGCTACATCCAAAGGAGGCCCCTCACCACCATCCCTCGAGATCAGCTCCAAGCAGCATCACTATGGCTAAGGTTAAGCTACTGCCAGGGGTCACGAAAATCTCAGAACACTAATCCTACCTTACAGATTGGGAAACTGAGGCTCGATGTGGTTGGGGCACTGCCAGAGGCAATGGCTAGGGCTAGAATCTGGACTCGTTTTCTTTTTTTTTTTTTTGAGACAGAGTCTCGCTCTGTCACCCAGGCTGGAGTGCAGTAGTGCAATCTTGGCTCACAGCAACCTCTGCCTCTCAGGTTCAAGCAATTCTCCTCCCTCAGCTTCCCAAGTAGCTGGTATTACAGGTGTGTGCCACCTGTCATCGCCCAGCTGGGTTTTGTATTTTTGGTAGAGACGGGTTTCACCATGTTGCCCAGGCTGCTCTTAAACTCCTGACCTCAAGCGATTGGTCTGCCTCAGCCTCCCAAAGTGCTGGGATTACAGGTGTGAGCCACCACGCCCTGCCAGGACCTGTTTTCTTAACCCCTACTCTATATTGCCGTGTACATTGAGATAATATTCAGTGATAAATGGTATTTTTCATTCTTGTCGTTATTACCTCACTGGACAAGGTAGAAAGCCCAGGTGCAATGACAGGTGAAGAAACTGAGGCAAGAGGGTTATAACAGGCCTGATGGCCCCGATTCCCTCTGTGAACTCCTCGATCACCCGAGACCTCAGATGGCCTCTAGGAACTGACTCCAAATTGACACGCACACAAAGGCTGGCAATGAATGTCACTGTTGCCCCTCACACAGGAACCTTCCCACCCATGACGGCAGCTGAGTCTGCCCCGGGCGGCATCCTCGCACGTCCAGCCCATCTGCCTCTGCAGCAGCAGCTCTCAAAGCAAGGGCTACTGCTAGCCCCATTTTACAAGGAGGGAGCCAAGGCACAGAGAAGCCCACTCACTTGCCCACGGCCACGCAGCTGGAGGGCACCACGCAGCAGAGGATGAGCTCAGCTGGACCCAGCCCCACCAACAGCTGCTGCACAGCTCTTGCAGCTGACGCCAGAGCCTTGACGTCTAGATTTGGATGTAAAATCCGCTCATCTGGTTGTTTTTGTTTTGTTTTTGTTGTTGTTGTTTATTTTTTTGAGACGTCTGGCTCTGTCACCCAGGCTGGAGTGCAGTGGCACAATCTCAGCTCACTGAAATCTCCACCCTGCCGGTTCAAGCGATTCTCCTGCCTCGGCCTCCCGAGTAGCTGGGATTACAGGCGCCTGCCACCACTGCTGGCTAATTTTTTTTTTTTAAATAGAGACAGGGTTTCACCATGTTGGCCACGCTGATCTTGAACTCTTGACCTCAAGGAATCCACCTGCCTTAGCCTCCCAAAGTGCTGGGATTACAGGCGTAAACCACCATGCTTGGCCAAAATCTGCCAATCTTTCATGCTGGCAAACAATTCAGGTTTTCTTAGTAGCATCATGGGGCAAACAAAACACAACACCAGCCAGGCCTGGGCCCACGGGCAGCCAGGGTACAGTATCTGGATGAGATCGGGGAGAAAAGGGTCTGGTGGAGATATGGCTTCCCTCCACCACCTGCTGTGTGACCTTGCACAGGTATCTCAACCTCTCTGAGCCTGAGTGGTGTCTGGCACACAGCAA
This sequence comes from Leontopithecus rosalia, assembly GCA_028533165.1. Lineage (NCBI taxonomy): Eukaryota > Metazoa > Chordata > Mammalia > Primates > Cebidae > Leontopithecus > Leontopithecus rosalia. Next base: position 7,058,548 of record CM052656.1, on the reverse strand, counting down.
GCACTTGATCAACGGCAGCTATTGTTAACCACACCCTCCCTGTATCGGGTTGAATGGTGGTCCCCAAAGGCACACCCGCTGGGAATTTGGCTTCTCTGCAGTTCTTATAATTAAGTTAAAGGTCTAGCGATCAGTGTAGGTCCTGAATCCAATGATAAAATATCTGTATAAGAGATGACATACAGCTGCTCAGGAGGCTGAAGTGGGAGGTTCTCTTGAGCCCAGGAGGCTGAGGCTGCAGTGAGCTGTGATCACACCACTGCACTCCAGCCTGGGCAACAGACGAGGTTCCCCTCGCTAAAAAAGAAAAAATAGGCCAGGCACCGTGGCTCACGCCTATAATCCCAGCACTTTGGGAGGCCTAGGCGGGCGGATCTCCTGAAGTCGGAAGGTCGAGACCAGCCTGACCAACCTGGAGAAACGCCATCACTACTAAAAATACAAAATCAGTGAGGCATGGTGGCGCATGCCTGTAATCCCAGTTTGTAGGGAGGCTGAGGCAAGAGAATTGGAGGTTGCGGTGAGCTGAGATCACACCACTGCACTCCAACCTGGGCGAAAAGAGTGAAACTCCATCTCAAAAAATAAATAAATAAGTAAATTAAATAAATAATAAGAGAGAGCGAAGACACAGAGGAGACGGCCAGATGGTGACGGAGGCAGAGTTGGGAGTGATGCCGCCACAAAGCACGAAACAGCTGGAGCCATAGAAGCTGGAGGCGGCAAAGGAGGAGCCTCCCCCGAGCCTTCGGAGGCAGTGTGGCCCCGACAACACCTTGATTTCCAGGCCTGGCCTCCAGGACGGCAGGAGGACCCAGGCCTGATGTCCGAAGCCATCAATTCAGTGGTCATCTGTTACAGCAGCCCAGGAATCTCACCCGACCGGAGAAAGCCCTGAAAGACACCGGGTGTTTTCAGCACAGCGGGGTCTTACTGGAAAGAACCCCTGGGCCCCAATATCCCATACCCCTCTTCGCCACTCTGGCCTTTCCAGGGTCCCTTTTGCAAAGCCACAGGGAGAGAGAGGCCAAGGTTGGGATGAGGATGGGTTCTGTGCGGGAACAGGAGACGCCAAGATCCACCCAGGTGCCCCAGCCAAGAGGCAGCAAAGCATGGGAACCGTGCGCCCATGCGGGCTGTGTGCCAGGGACGGGAAGGATACGGGTGTGGGTCCCCTCTGTGGACACAAACATGTTTATTGCAGGAAGAAAAACAAGGAACTGTTAACCCAAGTCTCCTCTGGGGCAAAGGCCAGCTGGGGCCAGGGCGCAGTGTCGTGCTGCGGTCTTTCCGGAAGGCTCTTTTTTCGTACACTTTCCATTTGTTTGACCGACTCCCTGTTTTACCTTCCTTATTAACAATGCCAGCCAGGGCTTCCTGGGCAAGAGCTGGGCACACCCAGGGAGAGGCATGAGACCATCCACAGCTGCTCTCCTTGGCCTCCAGCTTCGTTTTGTTTTTTGTTTCTTACTTTTTGGGGAGACAGGGGTCTCACTATGTTGCCCAGGCTGGCCTCAGGCAGTCCTCCCACCTCTGCCTCCCTAAATTCTGGGATTACAGGCATGAGCCACTGCACCTGGCCTTGACCTCTGGTTTGTGAGATTGAAGAAAATTGGTCCCATGTGTAAAGGAGGAAATCAGCTTTCAGGAAAAAAGTGAGTTTCTACAGAACCCAAGTAGTGGGACCTGGATTTGAACCCAGAGCTCTGCAGATCTGAGGATTAGACACTGCATACACAGTACTGGTCTGAAGCATGTCCTCCCCTGCAAATTCATGCCCACCTAGAACCTCAGAATGGGACCTTATTTAAAAATAGGGTCGCTGCAGGCCAGGCACAGTGGTGCATGCCTATAATCCCAGCACTGGGGGAGGCCGAGGCAGGCAGATCGCAAGGTTAAGAGATTGAGACCATCCTGGCCAACACGGCGAAACCCTATCTCTACTAAAAATACAAAAAATATCTGGGCGGGTGGCGTGCACCTGTAGTTCCAGCTACTCGGGAGCTGAGGCAGGAGAATCGCTTGAACCTGGGGGTGGAAATTGCAGTAAGCTGAGATTGTACCACTGCACTCCAGCCTGGTGACAGACATTCTGTCTCAAAAACAAAAAGGGGGGGTCTCTGCAGATGTCACCAAGTTAAGGATCCCAAGATGAGATCACCCTGGACTGAGGAAGCGCCCTACATCCAAGCCGGAGCCCCTCCAAGCCCAAGGCCGGGTCTAGCTCCAGTTTGCTCTGTGACCCTCCAACAGGGCCCTCAAGATATCTGAGCCTCAGACCCGTAGCTGAGGACTTACGAAAGGAAGAAGGCTCAAATTCACACCTCGGAAAAGCAAATGAGAGCCACGCTGCACCCCAAACTGGGACCCCAGACATTCTCCCAGGCTCAACCGTCTCCGGTGCTGGAGAGGATGTGAGAGCCGGGGGCGGGCAGTGAACAGACCTGGGCTTTCTTAGGCGAAACTGGCTCCCCCTCTGCCCTACAGCAATTCGCTCCTGCCCATCCCCAGGAAATTCTGGAGAAGTGCCAGGCAGCAGGGGCCAGCATACTTGCTGTGCGTGGAGGCAGGTACCCCCGTCGCTAAGGGAGTAAGTACAACGCGAGGAACATTAAATGGTGGTCCAGGCAGCAGCGGGAAGCAATGAGCCCAGTACACGCACAGGAGCACGGACAGATTTTAAACAGGGCAGCGCGAGCAACGCTGACACAGGCTACCGTGTGTGGCATGGAGAAGCCACCCTCTCCCCAGATGTGACCGGCCACGCATCGGGGGCCTCCCTGTGCCACCCCAGCTCAAAGCACTTGCACCTCTAGCTCCCTCAGTCCTCACTCAGTCCTACACGAAGGCACGGTTTGGGCCCGTTTTATAGGTGCCCTACTATTAGGAGCTAAACTGGGTCTCCCGAAAATTCCCACTTGAAAGGCTACCCGTCAGCGCCTCAGAATGTGACTGTATCCAGAGGCAGGGCCTTTAAATCGGCGATTAAGGTAAAACGAGGCCATGGGGTGAGCCCTAATCCCATCTGACTGACGCCCTTAGAAGAGGAGATTAGAACACACAGAGCCACAGGGAGAAGTGGCGTCTACCAGGCCGGGAGTGGGGCCTCCGGAGAAGCCAGCCCTGCCGACAGCCAGGTCTTGGACTTCTGGCCACCAGAACTGAACGGGAATAAGTGACCAATTACTTTGTGAGTGCAGTCCAAGTGGACTCAGACACACACCAGTCACCAGAGACCCAAGGAGCCTGCCCACAGACACACAGCAGCAGGAGGCAGGCCGGGATCTGGACCCACCCCTGCGGGCTCCGATGCCCATCCACAGAGGAGCAGAGAACAACATGTGGTCCATCCAGGCGCTGGAGCACCGCCCGGCCACAGAAAAGAACGTAGCACTCCACATGCCACACTCCGGGTGAACCCCAAAAACATGACGCTAAGCGGAAGAAGCCGGGCACTTAACATGCCACACATCGCATCATTCCATTTATAAGAAATGTCCAGGGCCAGACGAGGTGGCTCACGCCTGTAATTCCAGAGCTTTGGGAGGCTGAGGTGGGTGGATCATCGGAGGTCAGGAGTTTGAGATCTGTCTGGCCAACATGGTGAAATCCTGTCTCTACTAAATATACAAAAAAATTAGCCGGGCGTGGTGGTGCATGCCCATAATCACAGCTCCTCTGGAGACTGAGGCAGGAGATTCGCTTGAACCCAAGAGGCAGAGGTTGCAGTGAGCCAAGATCGTGTCACTGCACTGTAGTTTGGGCGACAGAGCAGGACTCTGTCTCAAAAAAGAAAAAACAAATGTCCAGAACACATTACATCTGTAAAGACAGAGAGAAAATGAGTGGTCGGCAGCAGGGTCTGGGGAGCTGCAGGGAGAGGAGAGCGGGCAGTTCAGCTTGGGAGTGATGGAAACTAGGTAGAGATGGTGGTTGCACAACACTGGGACGTGCTAAGTATCACCAAATTGTTTACTTTACAAGGATTAATTATGTTATGTAAATTTCTCCTCAGCAAATTATTAAATGAAAAACAAATGATGGGATTGGAAACCGTCACAACCACTTTGGACAGCAGCTTGGCACTTCCCCGTGCAGGCGAAGACACACACGCCAGGACCAGCCCCTACTCCAACGGTCAGGCCCTGGAGGGATTCAGGTACATGTGCCTTGCAGGCAGGGGGACACGAGAGTGTCTGTAACCCAGAAGTGGACACAGTCACCGACATCAGGATTAAGACGGAGGAACTGTGACGCTGTGACGCTGTGACACTGTGACACTGTGACACCCGGCTCCTTCCCCTTAACATCATGAACTGTGCTAGTACATGGCCATGAAAATGGAGAGCAGCTGATTGCAACAGCGTGGATGGATCTCAGAAAGACAATGTGAAGTAACACCGGCAAGACTGATCCAAACTAAAATACAGACAGTATGCCTGCCTCCAAGTAAAGTCCAAAGCCGGGCCAAAGTAGTCCCGGTGCTAAGGGATGGGTGTGAGGGAGTGATGCTACAGAAAGCAGAGCAAGCCGGGACCAAAGCAGCTTCCTTCGCAGGGGCTTCGAGGCAGATGAGCTTTCACTCTCTTTCACACGGGGTGATTGCACACAGTTCATCTTAGTTACATATTTGATTGGGTATGTCTTAGACTTTCCTCAAAGGGAGCAATATTTCATAATAAACAGAAATCAATGCCTCTGAGTGGAAAGTGCAGAGCCAGGGGTTGCAACAGGTGGAGTCCAGGAGCGTAGGAACAGCCAGGAGAAGGGAATCCCAAGGACGGGGAGACTTGGCTGATCCCAAAGCTGCCGAGGAATCCTGGCTGCAATGGGCTGTCAGCCAAGTAAGGCCAGAACGACCTCCACCTGCCTGCCAGGAGGCCAGACAGGGCCAAAATGATCTGGCACAAGAATTTCCTCAGATCTCCAAGGCCTGGGCAACGGGGCTGGTGGCTGCCCAGATAGGGAAAGGCAAAACAGGAGAGCCCCAAGTGCCATTCCATCCAGCCTCCCGTTTCCACCCGACCAGCCCTGAGACCCCCGGGCTTCCGTCATCTTTCTGGTCCAGGGGACAAGACAGGCACCAGATCTGCCATGCTTCCCATGTGATGGCACCGAGGTGGGTATAGGCTGGCTGAGGGCTGCTGAAGGATAGGCACATCACTGCTTGAGAGCCAGGAATTTTAGACAGCAGGTAGAGGAAGGGGCCAGGAAGAATAGCAGACTTTTTCAACCCGGGGCTTCAAACTCGCACTGGAACTGCCAGGCTGGGAGCTGGGGGAGGGTCCAGGAACCCACCCCAGCTTGTCAGAAACACTCTGCTCTGATCCAGTTCACACAATGAGGCTTTTGTGTGGGAGTCTGTGGAAAGAACGCATGCACTCATGAGAAAGCAATCAGACAAATCCAAACCACGGGCCGTCCTGCCAAAAGCACCCGCCTGGCCCCTTTACAGATGCCACTGTCCTGAAAGACCCAGCAAAATGAAAAGGGCTGGACAGCGGGTCCGGATTAAAGAGGAAAAACACACGAGGCAACCAGACGCAGGATGCAACCCTGAATTCAAAATGTGTAAATGAAAAACTACAACAAAACGTGTTATTGGGGCCGTAAGGGAATCGGAACGCAGACCCAGTGTCAGACAAAAGGCACGGATCCTCGTGGCCTTCCTGACTGGGGCCATGGTCTGCGGTCATGGAGCAGGATGTCCTTGTCCTTAGGATGCACCCAAAAGGCTCAGCAACGAAAGAGAGAACACACGTGCAGCCACTTGTCCTTTCCTTGCTATTTTTACAAAATAAAGTTTTTGAAAATAGAACCTTGGGGTGATGGGGTGGTGGGAGGCCGTCCTGGGTGATGGGGTGGTGGGAGGCCATCCTAGATGATGGGGTGGTGGAAGGCTGTCCTGGGTGATGGGGTGGTGGGAAGCCGTCCTGGGTGATGATGGGGTGGTGGAAGGCCGTCCTGGGTGATGGGGTGGTGGAAGACCATCCTGGATGATGGGGTGGTGGGAGGCCACCCTGGGTGATGATGGGGTGGTGGGAGGCCGTCCTGGGTGACGGGGTGGTGGGAGGCCGTCCTGGGTGACGGGGTGGTGGGAGGCCGTCCTGGGCGACGGGGTGGTGGGAGGCCGTCCTGGGTGATGGGGTGGTGGGAGGCCGTCCTGGGTGATGGGGTGGTGGGAGGCCGTCCTGGGTGATGGGGTGGTGGGAGGCCATCCTGGTCTGCCTTATTTTACAGGCGGGAAGGCTCCCTCGTGAGAACGGCAGAATGAGCCATGGCACGTCCACACTGGGGAACATTTCCGGGCATCTAGAGAATCGGAGCGTGATCGTCACCAGAAAATCCCGGCTGGCTGAGGAAGACGTGGACAAGCGATGACAGCGTGAGAAACCCACAGCACAGCCAAGCATGCATAGTGGTCCCATCTCAGCAAAATGCTGACAGACGGATCCCACTCTGTGTCTGTGTCCATCGGGTTAAGATGTTGGAAACAGCAAGCACTTATGTGACACTTGCCAAGCTGCTATCTGAAGTGTCTGACATGTGCCAACTCTGTCACCTTAAAAGCCCTCCGTAGGAGATACTTTTATTAACTTCGTTTTACAGAAAAGTAAAAAAGGCACAGAGAGGGTAAGTCGCTTGCCTGAAGACACCCAACTGGGAAGTGGCCAGGCCAGGATTTGAACCTGGGCTGCCTGCCTCCAAAGTCTATGTGCGTGCGTCCCCCGAGCTGCTGGAAGCTGAAGTCCTGCCAGAGGCTGTGGAGGAGCCTGGGCCTGCTGCTGGAACTTGCGCAGGGACACACCGGTGGCGAGAATTCCAGATCAGCTCCTCCAGAGCTGCATCTGGGCAGCTCACCCCTCCTGCCCGCCCCCACCTCATCCTCTCTCTGCCCACACCACACCCCTGCAGCCTCCCACCTCGGGTGAACAAAGCCTGAAGTTTGGCACCAGCGCTGACCTCTCTCCCACTATTTAAACAACACACCTCTTCCCAGCCCTGCTGCCAGGAGGTGGACAGGCAGGGGCATCAATGGGTCCCTGGAAACTTTCTGCCTGAAGGACACTCGTTAACGACTTCCTCTCCATCTACCCAGGCCCCCTCCACCCCTGCTGCCCTGGCCCTCCTGACCTCCGGCCAGCCAGCCTGGGACAGTTGGCCCCACGAGCATTTGCTGCTAACTATCTCCGTGGCCTGGCGTAAACCCCTGCTACCTATAGAACTTGGTTCTCCAAAGGAGAAATAAAAGATGGAACTGAGCAGAACCCAAGTCGGTCCAGATCTAACGATCTGACAGTGGATGAAACTTTCCCCATTAAAGTGATCAGGCCAGGCACAGTGGCTCACGAGTGTAATCTGAGCACTTTGGAAGGTCAAGGTGGGAGGATTGCTTGAGGCCAGGAGTTCAAGACCAGCCTGGGCAACGTAGCAAGACCCCCGTGTCTACAAAAAAATCAAAAATTAGCTGGGCACAGCGGTGTGCACCTGTAGTCCGAGCTATTCAGGAGGCCAAGGTAGGAGGATCAATTGAGCCTAAGTGGTTGAAGCTTCAGTGAGCCATAATCGTGCCACTGCACTCCAGCCTGAGTGACAGCATGAGACCCTGTCTCAAAAACACTAAATAAAAAAATAATAAAGGCCGGGCACGGTGGCGTACAGGTGCTGGCCTGTAATCCCAGCACTTTGGGAGGCCGAGATGGGCGGATCATTAGAGGTAGGGAGTTCCAGACCAGCCTGGCCAACCTGATGAAACCCCACCTCTACTGAAAATACAAAATTTAGACAGGGGTGGTGGTGAGTGCCTGTAATTCCAGCTAGTCAGGAGGCTGAGGCAGAAGAAGCACTTGATACCGGGAAGCAGGTTGCGGTGAGCTGAGTTCGTGGCATCAAACTCCAGCCTGGGCAACAAGAGCAAAACTCCGTCTCAAAAAATAAATAAATAAATAAATGAACAGCTGGTAAGTTACTACCTCCTCAAGAGGCCTTGGTAAACAAAATAATCAGTCAAACAAAACAATCTCTAATACTGTAACAGTCAGAGGCAGTGAAAAGTAATGCAGGGATGAAGTGGGAAGCTACTTGGGGCAAAGGAGCCCAGCCCATTTTTGCGCCTAGCGCCCCCTCATCTCCCTGCTAACAGCCCCTCCTTTTTACCTTTGGAGAACCACGCCACTCCTACCTGAGTCTCTGTGGGTAAAAACAACTTCCTTCCCTGACTCCGAATGGGCAGGTGACCCAAGGCTGACCAATCACAGAATTCTATTACTGGAGCCACAGCAATTGGTCCAAGGATACACATGTGATTCCAGCCCAGCCAATCACAGCCAATGAGCATTCACTCCATAACTTGTCCCAGCCACTTAGAAAAATTTTTAATTCTCCTTCATTATCCCTCTAGGAATTCCAAAGCAGCCAGTTTCTCCCTGATGTGGCGCAGATACCATTTATTTTCTAATCGTCAGAAGTCACTGGCAAGTGAGACTGAGGCATACATGAAAAAAAAATAGGAATCTAATTCTAGAATCACGTTCAGCCTGTCCAGATGCTCTGTCACGGGACCCAGGAGGAACAGCAAGGTCACAAGAAACTCACTCCCTGCCCGACACTAACCAAGTCTATTTATGAGTGTCACTGCTATATTCCTTTTGTTTTTAATTGAATGCGTGGATGATTTTGCATAAATGATACGCATATGGGCCACACCTCTCACATTCCTGCACGGTGCAAAATCACCAGCAGAATGGACCTCGGTCTCCTGACTCAGCCTCACACTGTCCTGCTGGTGGGAACAAAGTGAAACAGAAATTATTCCTTTTTTTTTTTTTTGAGATGGAGTCTTGCTGTCATCCAGGCCGAAATGCAGTGGCGCAATCTCAGCTCACTGCAACCTCTGCCTCCCAAGTTCAAGCAATCCTCTGCCTCAGCCTCCCAAGTACCTGGGACTACAGGTATGTGACACCATGCCCGACTTATTTATGTGTTTTTAATAGAGACAGGGTTTTGCCGTGTTGGCCAGGCTGGTCTTGAACTCCTGACCTCAAGTGATCCACCCACCTCAGCTTCCTAAAGTGCTGGGATTAAAGGCATGACACATGACACTGCTCCCAGCCCATAAATGGTTTGATTCTAAATAATGAAGCTTGGCTTAAATCCTCATGGAGAGAAATGCTCCCAAACCCAGTCCCATCCAAGATACCTGATGGGACCAAGATGCCAACAGGAGAATCCCTGCTCCCTCCTGGAGGCAGGAGGTGGCCCCAGAACCAGCCTCCATGCTTCCTGTGGCCCCTCCACCATCCACAGACAGCCTTGGTGACATCTTTATACACCCATATCCCTTCCTTCTGGCCACTCTGCCTTCATGCTGGGGCAGGAAAGGGGTCAATCAGAAGCCACCAAAGCTCAGACAGGGAGACACCCCAGCATCAGAACCAGGCAGAAGTCACTGAAATCCAGATGGAGTATGTTAAGACTCAGGCCTAGAGGCCAGGCACGGTGGCTCACACCTATAATCCCAGCACTTTGGGAGGCCAAGGTGGGTGGATCACGAGGTCAACAGATCGAGACCATCCTGGTCAACAAGGTGAAACCCCGTCTCTACTAAAAATACAAAAATTAGCTGGGCATGGTGGCGCGTGCCTGTAGTCCCAGCTACTCAGGAGGCTGAGGCAGGAGAATTGCTTGAACCCAGGAGGCAGAGGTTTCGGTGAGCTGAGATCGTGCCATTGCACTCCAGTCTGGGTAACAACAGCGAAACTCCATCTCAAAAAAAAAAAAAAGACTCAGGCCTAGAATCTATGGATGCATCCCCGGGAGCCAGACTTCTGGGTGCTCCCCAGGGCAAATGACCTCCCGTACCCCTCAGTACAGCCCGAGGAGGGAGGCCCAGGGAAACAAGCCTGGCAGGGTTATACAGCTCACCCACAGCCACAGAGATAGGAAGTGCAAGAGCCAATGCTGAATTCTGGGAGGCTGGTTCCAAAGTCCACGCCGTGGAGGACCCCCACTGGGGCCCCTCTCTGCCTTAGCCCAAGGTCCCACCCTTGGCGGTTCTCAGCCCTGGACGAGGAGCTCCAACTACGGGATGCAGCCGTGACCGAGACAGATAAAGTCTGTCCTCATGGAACGCACGCACGGGGACGAGATCATTTCAGAGACTGTTAAGGGCTCAGAAGGGAATAGCACGGACTGGTTATGACACAGATGGCACAAGCCAGGCACAGTGGCTCACGCCTGTAATCCCAGCACTTTGGGAGGCGGAGACAGGTGGATCACCTGAGGTCAGGAGTTCAAGACCAGCCTGGCTAAATGGTGAGACATCCCCCATCTCTACTAAACATACAAAATTAGCTGGGCATGGTGGCACATGCCAGTAATCCCAGCTACTCAAGAGGCAAAGCTGGAGAATTGCTTGAACCCCGGAGGCGGAGGCTGCAGTGAGCAGAGATCGAGCCACTGCCCTCCAGCCTGGGTGACAGAGCAAAACTCCATCTCAAAAATAAAAATAAAAAACAGATAGCACAGACAGTGAGTGGACATGGGGGGCATCTGTCCATTGGGTGCAGTGGGCAGTCAGGGGGTGTCTTCTTCAAATGGTTACATTTAAACATAAAAGAGGAACCAAGCATAAGAGCCAGGGGGACAAAAAGACAGTCCAGGCAGAAGGAAGAGCACGTGCAAAGGCCTTGAGGCAGGACAGCGCATGACATGTTTGAGGAAAGGGAAGGCCGGTGAAGCTGCCGTGGGGTAAGAACGCTGAGCTGAGATGGGTAGGGCCCATGATAATGAGGCTGACGGCAGCTTTTTTTTTTTTTTTTAAAAAAAAAAACAAGGTGTCTGGGTGTGGTGGCTCAAGCCTGTAATTCCAGCACTTTGGAAGGCTGAGGCGGGTGGATCACGAGGTCAAGAGATCGAGACCATCCTGGTCAACATGGTGAAACCCCGTCTCTACTAAAAATACAAAAAATTAGCTGGGCATGGTGGCGCGTGCCTGTAATCCCAGCTACTCAGGAGGCTGAGGCAGGAGAATTGCCTGAACCCAGGAGGCGGAGGTTTCGGTGAGCTGAGATCGTGCCATTGCACTCCAGCCTGGGTAACGAGAGCAAAACTCCGTCTCAAAACAAAAAAAAACAAAAAAAAAACGAGGTTTCACCATGCTGGGCAGGCTGGTCTTGAACTCCTGACCTCAGGTGATCTGCTTGCTTGGTCTCCAAAGTGCTTGGATTACAGGCGTGAGCCACCACGCCCGGCTCTGACAGCAGCTTTAACAACAAATGCAGGAAGATTTTATTCAGCTGCATGAAATGATCCAATTTGCATAGTTTTGTTTGTTTGTGTGTGGTTTTTTTTTTTTTTGGAGATGGAGTCTCGCTCTGTCACCCAGGCTGGAGGGCAATGGTTTGATCTCGACTCACTGCAGCCTCTGCCTCCCGGGTTCAAGCCATTCTCCAGCCTTGCCTCTTGAGTAGCTGGGATTACTGGATTGCGCCACCACACCTGGCTCATTTTTGTATTTTCAGTAGAGACAAGGTTTCACCATGTTGGCCAGGCTGGTCTTGAACTCCTGACCTCAGGTGATCCACTGGCCTCAGTCCCCCAAAGTGCTGGGATTAAGGCGTGAGTCATGGCACCTGGCCCAATTTGCATGTTTTAAAGAGCAATTTGACTTTGATGCAGAGAAGTGACAAGAGTGTGGTATGACTCGGTAGAGCAAACAGCCCCATGAGGACACTCCAGCACCCACTGGGAAAAGCCGGTGGCAGCTTGGTCTGGGCTGACGGCCGTGGCAGGTGGAGAGGAGCAGGCTGGAGGCCCATCCCCTCGCACAGGACCACAACCTGCCACTGGTCACGAACCACCCTGTGAAACAACCCTTGTCTTTCAAACAGCCTTTCAATAAATATTTGAGAACCTGCGATTATGCAGCAGGCATCATTCCAGGGGCTTGGGGCACGGCAACAAACAACACAAAGGTCCCCGACCTCACAGTCCGAATCCTCACGGGGAGAGACAGACAGTAAACACAGGGAGGCTCCAGGGTATCTCAGTGGCTGATGGGGCTACCGAGAAGCACAGTGGTAAGCAGAGCTGGGAGCACAGGTGGACGGGTGGTGGGGGACACCTGCACGATGAACAAACGAGATGGGGGGGCTCTCCGTGAGCAAGTGAGTGCTGAACAGAGACCTACAGGAGATGAGAGGGCTTGTGTCACAGGAGAGCTAAGGCGATTGGGCCCGTGGGGCCGAGGACTGGCCAGGAGGCCATTGTGCCAGGAAAAAGGGAATGAGGACATCATGAGAAAAGTGGCAGGGGTGGATGGCACAGGCCCCGGGCCGGGTTAAGACCTGGCTGTGACTGCCAGGAGATGGGTCTGGCCACCTGAGGGCTTTGAGCAGAGGAGGTAAACTAAGAGCTGTTCTGATGGACTCCTGTGGCTGCTTATTGAGAAACCCCACTGGGGAACAAGGGTGACCACAGGAAGGCCAGTGACGAGGCGGAGGCAGGAATCTGGGGGAGAGTTGAGGGCGGCTTGGACCAGAGGCGATGGCGCCTCGGGTGTGGTGAGAAGTGGTTGGAATCTGGGTATATTTAGATGATGAAGCCATAAAACTTTCTGACGGGTTCCTTGTGGAAGTGGAGAGAATGGAGTCAAGGCTGAGTGCAACGTGTTGGCCCAGGCAACTGGACGACGGGGGGCTGTTGGCGGAGTTGGAAGCTGGTGGGAGCCACAGGCGTGGCTGGGGGTGATAAGGAGCCAGCTGGGGCGAGCGTGAGCTGCCTTTGACCCTGAGTCGAGATATGGACTCTGCCACTGCATGCTCAGGGGTGGGGTTCGGGGGAAAGGTCCGGGCCCAGGGATACCAATTTGGGAGTGCTCAGGACAGAGATGCCATTCAGGTGCGAGGCTGGAGGGGCTCACCCAGGGATGAGGGATGAGGACGCACAGAAAGGCTGTCCCGGGCTCCACCAGGGGGAGGGCAGAGAGATAAGGAAGCATCGGCGGGCAAGACCCGAGCAGCCAGGAAGGCAGGAGGAAAACCCACAGAACGGAGATCTCAAGCGCCTCAAGGGTCCTCCTGGAAGCTTCCAGAGAAGGTAGAAGGAACTTCACCCCAAATGCCAGGAAGCTAACAAGGCCAGGCCCCTCCTGCTCCTTCCCCCTCCCCAGCACAGGCAATCAGTGAACGGGAAGAAACAGTGGAGTTGGGAAAGAAAACACGAAAATGACCCCAGCCATGCCTTGGGCCGCCAGGCTGCCTGGAACCCAGGCCCGGGAGCTGCTGAGCAGGCAGAGCGGCTCCACATCTCACCCAAGAGCTCTGGGAGGAGAATCGCCTGGACACCTGCGGGGAGCCAGCCCCAGGCCCCTTAAGGCTTCAAAGCCAAGGACACAGCCTGTTGCCTTGTTTTTGTCTCTGCGTTCCTGCTCTGGGCTGGCCACTCCTGGGCCAGCAGAGGCCAAGGTCACGTCCAAACTGGGGAAGGGGGATGAGGTAAATAAAAGGGATTCTCTTTTGGTTTTGTGTTTTTCATTTCTGACTGGGCCCTAGCGTTGAATTGTCCGCACAATTAATGTGCCTGTGGTGTTGGAGCTGCCAGCACCTCAGGGAGCAGAAGGCCTAGGTCGAACGCTCCTCCGCAGAATCCTCCAGGCCCAAGACTGAAACCACAAAACTCTCTGGTCTCAGCCCCGAGGGGAGTGGCTTATGGTCCCAGGGGCCTCTTTTTTGCTGACCACAGACATGGAATCACTCTCTGGACACTAAGGAACCTCCACGCAGGAGCCACAACGACAGTGCCTACAAGCCTGCAGCAAATTGCCACTGGGACCAAGACTCATCCAGGAAAAACACCTCCATGGAGCAAGCTTTCCACGGGGGCTAACATCCATCGCATTTGCTAGAAGCCGAAAGCCAGGGTAAAGCGATTCCAGGTTGCTGAGCTTTGCCACGTTCTAGTTAATCAGGGTGCATCTCCAGCGGAGGCACAGCAGGTCCCGGCCATTCCAGGAAGGGACAGGAAATGCTTCCTGGAAACCCCAGGTGCTAGGCCTGGCCCCAGAAAGGCCAGATAACAGTGGGACACATCGACATGTATGTGCAGACACATTGACACCCAAGGACATGCATAAACACATGTGTTCGTGTGTGCCCTTGTGTGTGTATAGACACGCCATGTGTGCCTGGGTCAACAGATGTGGGCACACAGCAACACAAGTGTCTGCACATGCATCATCATGTGATCACAATCAAGGCAGGTGTGTGCATGCCTACACAGGTGTGTGTGTCACTGTTTTCACCCTCAGCACATGTGTACACACAGAAACACACGTGTGTACAAACACAGTCATGAAGACAGAGAGAGGCAAATCTACCAGGAGCAAATAAACTAGACTCAGGCAAACTAAAAATAGCCCATGTTTTTCAGCCGTCACCAGAGAGTATGTTGAAGTTGTCTCTCACATGCCAGAAAGAATAGGAAGTTCAATGGCAGGAAAGAGGAAGAAAAACAAAGAACTGGCACACACCTGTGGTCCGAGCTGTCCTCTGAGGAGCCCTCTCCCCAGCCGTGACTGGCGATCAGCTCTAGGGCTTTGTTCCACAGGTCCAGACATGGGGGTCCTACAGGAAACGCCCTGTCGCTGGAGACCCTGTGCCTCCCTCCCAGGTTCCACGGGGAGCTGAGAAAGGTGCAGAGTGGGGCCGCCCCTGGGGTCACCGGGAGCCCTGGGCTAAGACGAGGTGGCCTCTCTGGGAGCCTCACTTGGTGCCCGTGATTGAAGAACACGTCCCTGGTCTCAGACTCCCCCACCAAAGGGAGATATCAGCGTGCACTCCGCACCAGCACTGTTTGGCAGGGTGATTATTAGGACAGAGGCCTCGAAGGGACCCTGCCGTTCCCTGGCAATACAGAGAAAAGGAAGGGGCAGCCCAGGAAGAGACTATAAGAAGGGCCCCGCCCACCTCCAGCCCGAAGTCATCCTGCTCAGACAACAGAGAACAGGGAGGATGCAGTCCACAGAGTTCAAGTGGAGTTGAGCCCCCACCTGAAATCCTGATTCAACTCCTTGGAGCTGCATGACGTGGGGCAAGTTACTTTTCACCTCTGGGCATTCATTTCCCTCAATAAAACAAGACACAATAGTACCTATTTTAGATACTAAAAGAAATAATGCACATAAACACTTAGAACAGCGTCCGGCCATCAACCCCCACCTTTTAACTGATTGGCAAAGATTTCCCAAAGGACACAAACTCAGGGACAGTCAGTGACGTCCCAGGCTGGCCCTGGTGCCTGGGCTCTCCAAGGCTCACTGTGTGACTCTGGCTGAGGGAGGCAGGGGTAAGATAAAAAGCCTGAGGTTGGGAGGCCAAGGCGGTGATCACAAGGTCAGGAGTTCAAGACCAGCCTGGCCAAGATAGTGAAACACCATCTCTACTAAAAATCCAAAATAAAGTTAGCCAGGCATGGTGGCCGGTGCCTGTAATCCCAGCTACTCGGGAGGCTGAGGCAGAGAATTGGATTATGCCACTACACTTCAGCCTGGGCGACAGAGCGAGACTCTGTCTCAAAAAAAACAAAAACAAAAACAAAAGCCTGAGGCCAGGGCTGGGGGTCGCCCACGCTTCATTCATTCTGCAACCCAGCTGGCGCTGAAGGGTCAGCAAGGAGCTGAGGCAAGGAGCTCAGGCTCTGCTCCGGCCCTCGGGGACGCTGCAGTGATGGTGATGGGAAAGCCCCTCCCTCAGCAGATACCAGGGTAGCAGAAAAAAGCATGCAGCGAAGATGAGCTGAGTTTTTGCCTCTACTCCTGGGGAAACAAATGGAGCTACTGTTTATTGAGACCAGGAACATAGATCGGGGAAGCCCAGCAGCTGGATAAGGCAACCCAGGTTGAGTCCAACTAGAAACCAACTTCAAGACAGCACAGCAGCACAGGGGACTCAGGAAGAAGGCCATGGAGGAAGGCCATGAAGTATACCACCGAAGATGGTGGCCTTAGAAAATAACTCCTTCCCTGCAGCCCAGCTGTAGTGAGGAGCCTCTCCCCATGTCCTCCAGCTGGGCCTTCCTTGGAGGACCAGAGGCACGCGGGAACTTGGATGTGTGTTCCCGGGGACCTGAACCGGGCCTTCGTCACTCACCCACATACCTGAGCACAGCGGCACACCAGGCTCAGATCCGGGGAGAGGGTACAAGAGTCCCTGTTCTCATGGCATCTGCCTCTGGGACACCTTCACACACACACACACACAGACACACACATACAGGCCAGCGAGGTCACTTAGGGCAAATTACTCTCTTCAGCTTATTTCCTTAAAGGACATTGATGACAGTAGGTCGTATGTCATGGCCCTCTGCAGGGACTACATGAGATGATTTTCACAAAAGTGCTCTGAACCCTGCCTGGCGCACAGTAAGCCGCCCGTGAGTGGATGCCGTGAGGTTCACAATCATGGCCCTTATGGTGTCTGTCCAAACACCTCTGTCCAATCCTCCGCACTGGAGGAAGGGAGAAGAAGCGAGCCGCACTCCCCAAAGCCCTCCGCCACAGAGCCCCTTTGCAGTGTGCTGCCTCGATCTGTGTGGCTCGTGCATCCGGCCATTCTTTGGGGAAAGCTATGTATCTGTTCATTTGTAATTTTTTTTTTGACATGGGATCTCACTCTGTTGCCCAGGTTGGAGTACAGTGGCACAATCACAGCTCACTGCAGCCTCAAGCTCCTGGGCTCAGAAGATCCTCCCACCTCAGCCTCTCGGGCAGCTAGGACTATAGGTACATGCCACCATGCCCAGCTTAGTTGTTTTTTTATTATTATTTTTGTAGAGAGGGGGTCTCACTATGTTGATCTTGAACTCATGAGCTCAAGTGACCCTCCCACCTCAGCTCCCATTAAGTTCTAGGATTACAAGCCTGAGCCACCATGCTTGGCCTTGTAATTTTTATTGTTTAATTTTTTTGCATTACTACTTAGCCATAACAAGGAATGATGTAATTTTTAATTAAACACATATCTTGTGGATATATTCTCTTTGTTAAAAAAAATTAGCAGCATTACAGATAAAGTATTAGGTTTCCTTTGGCCACACCCCCAGGGTTCTGCCTTCTCTCTTTAGAGCATCCACTTTTGTCAGTCTGATGTATACCCTTGCACACCTTTTCCCAAACTTTAACATATTCTAACATTAAGCCATTGAAAATAATGGCAGGGCATGGTGGCTTATACCTATAATCCTAGTGCTTTGAAAGACCAAGGCAGGAGGATCACTTAAGGCCTGGAGTTCAAAACCAGCTTGGGTAACATAATGAGACCCTGTCTCTACAAAAATAAAAATAAATAAAAATTGAAAGAAAATATATAGAATATTCTTTGGTGAGTTTTTTTAAACAACATAAATAGTACCAGAGCTTTTTTCAATTAGTAATGTGCTCTTATGGCCAATCCATGCTAAAACATTTATCTAAGTTCCTTCTTTCTTTCTTTCTTTCTTTCTTTCTTTCTTTTTTTTTTTTTGAGAGAGTCTCAGTCTGTTACCCAGGCTGGAGTGCAGTGGCACCATCTCAGTTCACTGCAACCTCTACCTCCTGGATTCAAACAATTCTCCTGCCTCAGCCTTCTGAGCACCCAGCTAATTTTTGTATTTTTTAGTAGAGACAGGGTTTAGCCATGTTGGCCAGCCTGGTCTCAAACTCCTGACCTCAAATGATCTGGTGAATAATGAAGGCATGGTTCAGGCCCCTGGAGACAAACATTCAAGTTCTATGAACAGGACATAGACATGAAATGTAGACAAGGAGCCATTCTTAAGAAATAGTCTACGGCCAGGTGCGGTGGCTCACGCCTGTAATCCCAGCACTTTGGGAGGCCGAAGTGGGTGAATCACAAGGTCAGAAGATTGAGATCATCAACATGGTGAAATCCCGTCTCTATTGAAAACACAAAAATTAGCTGGGTGTGGTGGCACATGCCTGTAATCCCAGCTACTTGGGAGGCTGAGGCAGGAGAATCGCTTAAACCAAGGAAGTGGAGGTTGCAGTGAGCCAAGATTGCACCATTGCACTCCAGCCTGGCAACAGAGCAAGACACCGTCTCAAAAAAAAAAGAAAAGAAAATAAATTCAGTCTAAAGAAGCAAGCCAAGGGGAAAGATGCCAAGTAGTATGACATTATCCACATCTTCACCTCAGCTCGTTGAAGATGGCAGCCTTGGAAGATGACCACCCCTTTTTTGCAGCCCAGCTGCAGTGAGGGGCCTCTCCCCATGTCCACCAGCAGGGCCTTCTTGGAAGGACCATAGACACACGGGAACTTGGCTACCAAAACATGGTCATGATAAATCGGTAATGACCAGTGAGGCAGAGATGGGGGAAGTGGCACAGTCCCACACCTTGTGGGTGGAAGCATCAACAGATCCCTGCAGAAGGGCAATTTGGCTGAAATCGTCTAAACTCAAACTGAACACACCTGCTGCCAAGGCCCCACTTCTAGAAATCCACCCTATAGAAATGTTCACGCACCACACAAAGTGGGATATGTCAGGATATCACTGCCATTTGTCACAGAGAAAATGATCAGTCAGTGGAGAAACAGGTAAACAAGTGTATAACCATCCAAAGGAATGCCAGCCGTGGTGAGGAAAAAAACAGGGTAGATTTATTGCTGGGACATGGAAAATTTTTCAGACAGTATCACCGAATTGAAAAGCAAATGGCAAGATAATTGTCCATGTTCAAATTCACTTAGACTTGGTTCAACTGTATAAAATATACATATTGGTATGTATACATACAGGCTCTTGTATACATACATACATATGTATACATCAATAGAAAAGGATCTAGGAAGAGCCACACCAATGACAGTGAGAGTAGCTGAGTAGAGGAATAAAATGGGGGAAACTTTCTCTCGTTTCCTGCATTTGAACTTTTTTTACAAGCAAGTATTCCTATGTTTTATATAAAGTCATCCCTCCGTGTCAGAGAAGAATTGGTTCCAGAAGCCCCGCAGACACAGAGTCTGCAGGCGGCCAAGGCCCTGACATAAAGTGGTGTGGTATTTGCATGCGACCCACGCACATCCTCCCGTGTTCTTAAAATCACCTCTCGATTACTTATAATACCTAATACGTTGCAAATGCTATGTCAATAGTTGTTATATGGTATTGTTTTTATGTTTTTTTATAGTTATATTGTTATTTGGGGACATTTTTTTCTGAATAGTTTCAATATGCAATTGATTGAATCCACAGATGCAGAACCTGCAGACACAGAGGGCCAAGTGTAGGGACTTCTGTAATTAACCAAAAAGCATATTAAAAATAAATAAATAAAAGCACAAGTCCTCCCATTCAAGTTGCACACAGACTCATGTAGCCAAAGAAAACACCAGCGGGCAGTCCCTGCTTATGTGAGTGTCCCACCCGCCCGGTCCCCTGAACACAGGCTCTCTTCTTCCATGCTAAGGTACTTGGCCACCACTCCAGCCGGGGCGGTCCCAGAATAGGCCGTCTTGGGCTGGGCGTGGCTTCCTGCCTTCACGCCACTGGGCCCCAAACCAATCACCATGGGGATATCCACAGAAGGATGCCCATTCAACTTTAAGCCAGAGGCTCCTAGCTCCAGGACAATTGAGGACAATGTGGTTTTCCTCTTTAGCATGGGAGAGGAGTGGGGAAATTTGGTAGTGCACACATCTGTGTGACACCCTTAACCTGATGACATCTGAGAAGGAAAACACCTTGAAATAAGCCCTCCAAATGACTGAGCTGGCAAGACTCTTTACCTGGCATAAATCCCACCACCCCCACACTCCCAAAGAAAGAAACTAGGTGCTCACTGCACAAGGTCACATGCTGGCACCGCCTGAGTGACAGCCCCTCTAGGGACCCTTCGTACACACAGTGGGGCCCTGGCACTGCAGCAGCCACAAGGCTATCACTGACACACACGTTTCAGTATGAGTAGGCCACAAAAAAATGAAGTCCCGCCGTGTAACAGAGAAAGCCTCTGAGCTGTCTTGGGGAGGAAGAAGCCATTCTCTTGCTTTTCCTGCCATGCCCAGAGACAATGTTACCCTTCACCAGGACCTCTTTACAGTCAGATTACATATCTTGATGGAACAAGATTTGAAAAATCAAAAAATAGACACGGCATAGCCAAGATGCCCCAGTCAACTGCTCACCCAGAGACCTTGAGAGAGGCCACATGTTGCTCCATCTTTAAAGCCAGCTAGCTGGGTCTCAAGAAGGGCAGCCAAATCTAAGCAGACGTATCATTCATTCATTCACGCATTCATTCACTCTGAATGGGGGAAGAGACATGAAATGTGGACAAGGAGCCATTCTTAAGAAACGCAGTCTAAAGGGGCAGGCGGAGGGAAAAAGATGTCAGTTATTGTGACAATATCCACATCTTCACCCCAGCTCTGCATCTGGCTGGAACTTTGGTAACACTGAGCCCCAGTTTCCCCTCCTGGCCACTGCAGGTGCTGGCTCCAGGGCTTCAAAGCTCTAAATGGCTTTTAGCTCAAATGTGATACTCTGCAATCTCCCAGCCCTTCCCTAACTCCAGGCTCATTCAAACAGGCCACCCGGGGCAGAGTCTGTCCGTCTGCAGACCAGCTGACCTCCTAATCTGTCTCCCTGGTTAAAAGGGCAATGGTGTGTGAGGTTAGGATCAGAGGAAAGACCTCAGGCTGCGTGCACTCACAGGACCCTGGGCTGGTGCCTGTCTCTGCATGAATCTGGGGAGAAAAGCAGCTTATAGTTTACAGACTGAAACATGAAGTCAGTGAACAAGGAGAACAGAGTCGCTCATTCTGCCTCTGAGAGTTCCTATGGGGAGATTCTGGGCAGCGGAGGATGCTCACCTGAGCACCCACTATGTGAGGTGGACACCCACTATGTGAGCTGGGCACCCACGTGGGCCTCACAGAAGGTTCCTGCCCTCTGGGGCTCACAGGATACAAGCAAAGTGCGCTCTCATTTTACCAGACACTGCTACCGGTGCTGTAAAAGCAGGCGTTCGCGCACTCCTGGGCTCCCTTGGCGGCACCTGTTCACACTCCTGATCCGTCATGGGCACCCAGACCCTTTAGGGCAGGTCAGGCCCCCGGGGGATCTCTCATCCAGGCCTCCCGAACCCTGGCCTGCGTCTCCAGCAAAGTCCCTGAGTTCCTCGTTTGCCCCCCAGCCTCAGTCTGGGGCGGTGGAGGTGGAGGTGGTGGGGAGGCGGGCAGCGGCTCTCCGGATAAGCCTGGCCTCCCTAGTGCTCTGCGGTCCCCGGCCCGGGCGCCGATCCCGCAGCGGTCGCTCACCCACCGCAGCGCGCGGGTCCTCCCCCGCGCCCAGCGCCCACCAGACCTGGGCCGTACGCGGACCCCCCGGGGACTCCCTCACCCACCTTGAGGACCTGCTGTTTGATGAGCGAGGGCACCATCACGATCATGACAGCGCCCAGCACCGCGCACAGCAGCCCCGCGACGCCCAGCGCCGCGGCCGCCCAGCGCGCTTTGGCCTGGCAGCCCATGTCAGCGCGCCTGGGGCCCACCCGCGGCTCGCAGGACTCCGCGCCTGGCAGGAGACGGACGCGGCGTCAGAGGCGACACAGGCGGGGACTCCGGGCACGCGGGCCGCAGAGGCACGGGGGGCCCGGGACGGCAGCGTGCGCAGGAGCAGCCCGGCAGGTAGCCAGCGGTTTTATGCCCCATCGCCGGCGCCGCCGGACCGCCCCCGGGCCGCCTTGGGCTCCAGGATTCCCGCGGGAGCGAGCGCAGGGCGGGGCCTGACAGAGCGGGACTGGGACGGGGGCGGGGCATGAGCGCGCCGGGGGCGGGGACTGGGGCGGGGGCGGGGCATGAGCGCGCCGGGGGCGGGGCGCGGATCGGCCGGACACGGGGCGGGGCCATGGCGGCCAGGACACGCCCCGGGGCGCTCAGGCTGCCCCAGGGGTCTCGCTTCCGTTTTTGGGCGGGAGTGGAGGCCTCATGGCCGCTGTGCCAAAACGCCTGTGGGGCCTGGCGCTCCTCACCCTCCTGCTCTCTTCCCCTCCTCCTCTCTCTTCCCCCGCCTATCTCTCCTCTCTTCCCAGCCCTCCCCTCCTCCCAGCCCTCCCCTCCTCTAAGCTCTCCCCTCTGCGCCCCTCACCCTTCCCTTTCCCTCCTCCTCGCTCTCCTCCTCTATCTGGACCATCATCATCATTGGTCACAGTGAGTAGGACTTAGCCAGTCCACCCAGGAACCCCAAAGCCCATAAAACGGTCTACATGCTCCCCATCACCTTCTGGACCCCCATCTCCCGAGTCTATCTCCAGCCTCACTGTCCCTGGAAGAAGCCCTACAGGTTCCAGCCCAGGGCCTAAAGGGCAATTCTGTTCTCCCAGGGATCCGTCTGGCTCTAGCCTTCATAACGTTGGCGCCACCATCACCCTATGACTGAGCACCCCCTGGCAGGTTCACGTTCATTTGATTCCTTGCATTCTGAGCATGTGCTCAAACTGAGCCACCCGTGAGGCGGGCCCCCCACTTGCCCCCAGCTCTAAAACGGGCCTGGCCGGGAATGCCTGCTCACAGTAAATATTCTAGAATGAATGACTGAGGAGCGTTCCAGGTGCTGGCCACTGTCCTAAGTGCTTTGCACACAATGACTCCATTTTGCAGATAAGATAACTGAGGCACGGGGAAGCTTAGTTAACCCGAACCAAGTCCCGGCTTCCTAATGAAGAGGGAAACCAATGATGAGCATGTGAGCCAGTAAATGAAGGATGATTGCGGGCAAGTGCTCCAAGAAAACAGAACAGGCCTGGTGCATGGTGGCCCACAACTGCCATCCCAGCACTTTGGAAGGTCCAGGTGAGGGATCGCTTGAGGCCAGGAGTTGGAGACCAGCCTGAGCAACATAGTGAGACCCATCTCTACAGAAAATGTGAGATTACCCAGGCATAGTGTGCACCTGTGGTTCCCAGCTGCTCAGGAGGCTGAGGCAGGAAGATCCCTTGAACCCTAGAGTTCAAGGCTGCAGTGAGTCCTGATCACACCACTGCACTCCAGCCTGGGTGACAGCAAGACTCTGAGGGAAAAAAGGGAGAGGGAGAGGAAAAGAAGACAGAAGAGCGTATGCAGCAGTGGGCTGGTGCTAAGTGGTAGTTGCCCTTAGATGGGTGCATGCGTCCCTGAAGCCCTCCGTGCCCCGCCCCCGGCCTGCCTCCTGGTGCCTGCACCGCTGGCCCCACCCTGAGTTTTGGGCTCTTCTCGTAGGCCAGTCCCTCATTTTCTGAATGAAGTTGCTGAGCGGCCAAGAGACCCCTGGGTGACACAGGGACCAGAAGGTGGCGTCCCCAGCACTGGGTAAGACTGGCTCCATCCTTGAGTGTTCTGAGGGAGGCTTTCTAAACCTCTTATTTAACCCCAGAAGAAAGCAGCCTTCTCCCAGGCCCATCCTTAAGCAGCATGTCTTGGCCTGAACCAATATTAACTGAGCACCTGCTGTGTTCTGGTTAGACAGCTTCGCCTGGCACTGCCTTCCTCTGAGGAGACCAAACATGGTCCAGTGCCCCAAGGAGGAGGGCCCAACTCCTGATGGAGGTCAGAGTGGCTAGGGTGAGGCTGTAGAGTCCCAGGGGAACAGGTTCAGAGCAATCCAGGCTCCGGGGTTTCCCACGTTGGAGTCCTGGGGCAAGTGGTGTGGGACTTTCTGTGCCTCAGTTTCCTCATCTACAAAATAGGGATTATAAGAGCCCCTGTTCAAGGGCTACCGTGAGGATCAAACAAGTCCGGAAAATGTGGCAGTGCTAAGAGCAGTGCCTGGGATGTGTCAGCAACTGAGCGGGGGCTGTCATCATTTTCAGGACCTGCCTGACCTGGCTCCTGCCCACCTCTCTGCCTGCATCTCCTACCCTCTCCCCATTGTTTCTGTTTATTGAGCATCCCCAGCTTTTTCTTATGGCAGGGCCTTTGCACTTCCTGTCCCTCTGTCTGGGATACGCTTCCCCTAGATCCTTCCATGGCTCCACATTCTCCTCTTCCGGGCTCAGCTGAAACCCACTCCTCAGAGAGGCCTTTGCCATTGCGTCTGTCGAAACAGGAGTCCCAGCCCACTCTATCAGGTCACCTCATTTTGTCTGAAGTGGTCTTCCTGTCTACTCGTTCATCTCCTGCAGCTCCGGAGAGACAGAGCTGACCCTGTTTCTAGGTGCTATCGATGTATCTCCAGCACCTAGAAGAAGGCCTGGCACTTAGCAAGTACTCAATAAATGCTTTACTCAACCAGCTAATTAACTCATAAATCAGTCAACCAAATAACTGATCAATTGATTAACTAATTAGTATCACTTCATTGAATTCCTTAAGGCCTTCAACAGCCTTTAGCTATGCAGTTCACCTTTTTTAATGACTTTTAAAGTTCTTGAAAATTTGCCATTTAACTCAGATCGGTGGCCTGCCTGGCCCTGGTGGGGCCCTCCCCAACTTCCTTGATACTGACCCGCCTTGACCATCTCACCCAATCTAACTCTGATTCACGACCAAGTCTTCAAGGTCCAAATGTACGTGGTGCTTACCCAAGAGGGCTGCAAGGCCATGGCTGGAGAGCCCTCATGTCACGCCATGCTGTCATTCAATGAGAGAGAAGGGCAGAGATGAAAGAGTGCTGGGACATGTGAGCCACCTTGGCCTTGCCGAGGGGAGTCACTTCCGGTGGCAGGGAGGGCAGCTTAAGAAGGGAAAGAAGTCTTTGTCATGTTTTAGAGAAACACCCTGCCCTGGCGAAAGCCGAAGACACGGAAGAAAAGCAAGAGCGCTGATAACAAAATGTGATCAGCATGGTGGCGGCTCCCGGAAAACCAAGTCAGATGGTTTCCTCCTCTGCTGAGTCCTCTTGTGATCAGAGATGGAGGATGAGCGCATGCAAAGACCTGGAGGAGCTGGAAGCCTCCTGGGGCACTCATGGGACTGTAAAATGGTACAGCCTCAAAAGGCAAACGCAGGGTCCCCTGAGACCCAGCCATTCCACTCCTGGTCTATGCCAAGGAGAAAGGGAAGTGCGTGTCCACACGGAAGCCTGCACGCAAATGTTCACAGCAGCCCAGCAGTGAAAACAACCCACGTGCCCATCAGCTGACGAAGAGGTAAATAAAATGTGGCATAACCACACACTGCAAGATTACTCAGCATAAAAAGGAATGAAGTGCTGACGCATGCTGCACCGTGGGTGAACCTTGAAAACATTGATAAGTGCAAGAAGCCAGACACAAAGGCCACGTATATGATTCACTGATGTAAAATGTCCATACTAGGCAGATCTATGGAGACAAAAAGACCAGTGCTTGCCAGGGGCCGGGGAGAATGAGGAGTGACTGGCACAGGTTTGCAGTTTCATTTTGGAGTGGTGGAAATGTTCTGAAAGTGATGGTAATGATGGTTGCACAACTCTGTGAATATACAAAAAGCCATCAAATTGCACACTTTATTTACTTTTTATTTTTTTAAGAGACGGTCTCACTCTGTTGCCCAGGCTGGAGTGCAGTGCTGTAATCACAGCTCACTACAGCCTCGAAGTCCTGGGTTCAAACCATCATTCCTCCTCAGCCTCCTGACTAGCTTGGACTACAAGTACACGCCACCATGCACACTTAATGTTTTAATTTTTGTTGAGACAGGGTCTCGCTTTGTTGCCCAGGCTGCTCTCAAAATCCTGCCCATCTTCCCACCCTGGCCTCCCAACGTGCTGGGATTACAAGTGTGAGCCATCCCAGGCATGGTGGTGGGTGCCTGTAGTCCCAGCCACTCAGGAGGCTGAGGCAGGAGAATCACTTGAACCTGGGAGGCAGAGGTTGCAGTGAGCTGAAATCACGCCACTGCACTCCAGCCTGGGCAATAAGAGCGATGCTCCATCTCAAAAACAAACAACAAACCAAACTAGTGTGAGCCATCATGCCTGGCCAAATTGTGTACTTTAAATGAGTGAATTTATAATATGCAAATTATATCTTAATAAAAACTATATAAAGACATGGCCAGGTGTGGTGGCTCATGCCTATAATCCCAGTGCTTTTGGAGGCTAAGGCAGGAGGATCCCTTGAGGTCAAGAGTTCAAGACCAGCCTGGGTAACATAGCCAGACCCCATCTCTACAAAAAATAAAAAGTTATCACGAGGTAACACACACCTCTAGTTTCAGCTGCTCAGGAGGCTGAGCTGGGAGAATCACTTGAGCCCAGGATGTCGAGGCTGCAGTGAGTGAGCTATGATTGTGCCACTGCACTCCAGCCTGGGCAACACAGTGAGTCTGTCTCTCGAAATAGAAAGAAAACTTTTCGTAGCTCCCACCTCACTCAGTGTAAAAGCCAAAGCCTTCACCATGGCCCGTAAGATGAGCACCTCTCATACTAGAGAGACAAAGTCAGGCGCACCCAGGTGGGAGCATCTCCCTGACTTCATCCGCCTCCCTCTCCTTGCCCACTCTGCTCCAGCCACACCCACCTCCCTGGAGCTCCTCCCCCTGCTGCCTGGCTCCGGCCCCAGGGCCTTTGAACTCCCTGGTCCTCTCCTGGAATGCTCCTCTCCCTGACACCCAGAAGGCTCACCCTCCCTTCCTTCAGGTCCTTGCTCCAGTGCCATCTTCTCAGCAACGACTGCCTTCCTGCCCTACCTTTAAAAGTCACCAACCACCCGGAGGACACTCCCTGTCATCCTTGGCTGCCTCATTTCTCTCTGTGCACCAGCCGCGCTCCGGGACAGGTGTTTGCTTGTTTGATTGGCTTCCTTTTCCTCTAGGATGAAAAAAGCTCTAGGGGGCAGGAATCTGCCTGTTCAGTCCTTTGCCATTGCTGTGCCCTGGGCTCCTGAGCCTCACGTGGCTCCCAGCAGGCCATCAGTCAGTGTGTGTGGATGAACCTTTTCTACCAGAGCCCAAGGTAAAAGCCCGCCTCTGCCACTGGGCCACACAGCTGCCTGGCGGGGCGGCCCGGGCCAAGGTGCCAAGCCTCTCTGTGCTCTGGCTCCCTCGTTCATGCCTCAGAATCGGTCTGTGTCATGCCTGCACCCTGGAATGGTCGTGAGGGTTCCATAGGCTCATCCTGGTCATGTGCTTAGCGAGGTGCCTGTGTGAGGCGGGGCCAAGTCCTCCGGCAGGCCGCCACACACCCTGTGCCCCACGCCAGCCTGGGAAGAATCATTCTTATCCCC
The DNA here is from genome assembly GCA_028533165.1 of Leontopithecus rosalia. Taxonomy (NCBI): domain Eukaryota; kingdom Metazoa; phylum Chordata; class Mammalia; order Primates; family Cebidae; genus Leontopithecus; species Leontopithecus rosalia. The sequence continues at coordinate 7,031,365 of CM052656.1, read as the reverse complement.
AGGGGCAACAGAACTACTGCAGGGAAGCTGAAGGGCTTCCTTAAAGGAGGTACAGCTGGCTCCTAGTGGAGCAGAGAGCAGAGATGTGAACCAGTCACTTGGTACAAACGTGAGCACTAAATTGTTTACCGAGTTAAAGGAAAGAGGAAGAAAGGGAAGGAAAGTGAAGAGAGAGGGGCGAGAAAGGACAATATAAAAAGCAAAGGAAGAGGAAACCTTATTTCTCTCTTTTGACATGGAGGCTCGCTCTGTTGTCCAAGCTGGAGTGCAGTGGCGCGGTCTCGGCTCACTGCAACCTCCACCTCCCGGGTTCAAGCAATTCTCCCTTTCTCAGCCTCCCGAGTAGCTGGGACTACAGGTGCATGCCACATGCCCAGCTAATTTGTGGGTTTTTTTGTTTTGGGGTTTGTTTTTTTTTGAGATGGAGTCTCACTCTGTCCCCCAGGCTGGAGTGCAATGGCGTGACCTTGGCTTACTGCAGCCTTCTCCCGGATTCAAGCAACTCTCCCACCCAGCGTCCTGAGTAGCTGGGATTACAGTCACCTGTCATCATGCCCGGCTAATTTTTATATTTTTGTAGAGATGGGGTTTCACCATGTTGGCCAGGCTGGTCTTGAACTCCTGGCCTCGGGTGATCCACCTGCCTCGGCCTCCCAAAATGCTGGGATTACAGGCATGAGCCACCTCACCAGTGAGGAAACCATTTTAGCCACATCTGCCATGTGGCTCGCTGCCGGTGACAGAGGAAAGAGAGCTCACGTGTGCCTGCTGGATTCATTCAGTCAACACTGAGCTCCCACTCTGTGCTGGGCACTGTGTTGGGGACTTGAGGAGCCATCGGGGACCATAACCAAGCCCCTGGCCATCCAGGTCCTGTATATCAATAGACAAGTAATAACATTAAATTATACACATCATCATTGGTGAATTTCATAAAACATTAGCGCTGTGGGCCAGCACAGTGGCTCACACCTGACATCCTAGCACTTTAGGAGGCTGAGGCAGGCGCTTTGTTTGAGCTCAGGAGTTCAAGACCAGCCTATGCAACATAGCAAAACCCCGTCTCTACAATAAATACCAAAAAAATTAGCTGGGCATGGTGGCACGCACCTGTAATCCCAGACAATTTGGGAGGCTGAGATGGGAGAATCACTTAAGCTCAGGAGGCAGAGGTTGCAGTAAGCCAAGATGGCACCACTGCACTCTAGCCTGGGCAACAGAGCAAGACTCCATCTCAAAAAACAAAACAAGGCTGGGCGTGGTGGCTCACACCTGTAATCCCAACACTTTGGGAGGCTGAGGCGGGTGGATCACCTAAGGTCAGGCATTCAAGACCAGTCTGACCAACACGGTGAAACCCCATCTCTACTGAAAATACAAAAATTAGCTGGACATGGTAACGGGCACCTGTAATCCTAACTACTCGGGTGACTGAGGCAGGAGAATCGCTAGAACCCAGGAGGCAGAGACTGCAGTGAGCTGAGATGGTGCCACTGCACTTCAGCCTGGGGAACAGGGCAGGACTCCGTCTCAAAAACAACAACAAAAACAGAAAGATATTAGAGCTGTGCTGTCCAGTACGGTAGCCACTGGCCCTACGTGGCTATGGGACACTTGGCACAGGCTAGTCTGACGTGAAATATGCTGTGTCATATACATCCCAATTCAAAGGCTTACTATGAAAAGAACATAAAATATCTCAATATTCTTATATTGATTACACATTGAAATGACACTATTTGAATATCAAGGATTAAATGACATACAAGTTAAATTAATTTCACTTGTTTCTTTTTGCTTTTTAAATATGACCCCTAATTTTTTTTTCTTATTTTCTTTTTTCAGAACAGGTTCCTCTGTCATAATTTTTTTTTTTTTTAGTCTCATTCTGTAGCTCAAGCTGGAGTGCCATGGTGGGAACTCAGCTCACTGCAACCTCCGCCTCTGGGGCTCAAGCGATTCTCCTGCCTCAGCCTCCCAAGTAGCTGGGACTACAGGCACGCACCACCATATCCAGTTAATTCTTTTGTATTTTTAGTAGAGACGAGGTTTCACCATGTCGCCCTGGGTGATCTCAAATTCCTGAGCTCAGGCGATCCTCCTAAAGTGCTGGGATTACAGGCGTGGACCACCGCGCTCCCCCATAAAATTTTTAAATTGCTTGTGTGCTTTGTGTATGATGCATTCCAAGGGACAGGGCTGTTGGAGGATGATGCATGCTTTGGGGGGAAAACGGACCAGTGTAAATGCCACTGGGGGAGAGGGGTTGCCATTTAAATGGGTGTTTGGAGACAGCCTCAGTGAGAAGGTGACATTTGAGCAAAGACCTTCAGGAAGTGCAGGAACATGCTGAGATCTGGGAACAGCATTCCAGGCAGAGGGAACAGCCAGGGCAAAGGCTCTGAGGCAGAAGGTGCCTGCACAGATTTTAATTAGAATGCAAATCTCTTATGTTGCTGCAAGTGACTTTTTAGGAGCTATTTCTCTTCAGCAGGTCAAAATGCCCCATGCAATCTTGCGAATATCAGAGAAGGTCTCCAGAGCCCCCCAGACAGCCCCTCCAGAAACTTAGCATCTGCCCTGGATGTTAGCCCCCATGTTAGAGTCTGAATGTGGCCCCTGAAATTTGTATGTTGAAACCTAATTACATGTGATAGTATTAAGAAATGGGGCATTGGGACATGATAAGGTCATGAGGGCAGAGGCCTCATCGATGGGATTAGGGCCCTTGTACATGTGGCTCCAGAGAGCTGCCTCTCCCCTTCCACAAGGCAAAGACCCAGAGAGAAGCTGCCATCTGTGAACCAGGAGGCAAGGTCTCACCACCACCAGATCTTCCAGCTGCCTTGATCTTGGACTTCCCGGCCTCCAGACCTGTGAGAAATAGATGTGTGTGGTCTGTAAGCTCCCCCAGTCCATGGTGTTCTGTTATAGAAGCCTGAACAGACTGCGATGCCCTGTAAGTCCTGTCTTCCTGCAAAATCACACCTTTCTGAGTCCCCGGCCACTGACTTCCCCACAGGAGCCTTTCCTCTCTGACTCAGGGCTGGCGATCGATCCCCACCTTTGTCCCTGGCCTTCAGGGACTCTGATATGTCGTCTCTGGCAAGGGCTGACCCTGTAACACAGACGTGCTTTCCAGGACAAAGGTGCAAGTATGTGGGGAAGACCCAGCCAGCAGCTGCGAGCTAATGATGCTGCTCCGTGGGCCAGGTCACAAGAGGAGAGAAGCGTCTGTTGGCTCCCACTGCCAACAGCAGCTGGAGACAGGAGGGTGATTCCTATCCCAGGAAGCAGAAGGCTCCTCTGAGACCCCCTGGTCCTGTCCTACTTGCCGGGGAAGGGATGGACATGCTCGTTCGTTCATTCATTCATTCATTCATTCATTCATTCATGTGCCAAATACTTGCTGAGCACTCACTATGTATCAGACCTACTGTGTGCTAGGGCCTCAGGGGAGACAAGGAAGAAGGAAGGCAGGTCCTCTCTGCCTTGGCCTTACTTTTTTTTTGAGACAGAGTCTGGCTTGGTCATTCAGGCTGGAGTGCAAAGCTCACTGCAGCCTCCACCCCCTGGGCTCAAGCCATCTCCCCACCTCAGCCTCCTACGGGCATGTGCCACCATACCCAGCTAATTTTTTTTTTTTGAGACAGAGTCTTGTTCTTGCTCCCAGACTGGAGTGCAGTAGCATGATCTCTGCTCACTGCAGTCTCTGCCTCCCAGGTTCAAGCAATTCTCCTGCCTCAGCCTCCTGAGTAGCTGGGACAATAGGTGCCTGCCACCACACTCAGCTAATTTTTGTATGTTTTTAGTAGAGATGGAGTTTCATCATGTTGGCCAGCCTGATCTCCAACTCCTGACCTCAAATAATCCACGCACTTCAGCCTCCCAAAGTGCTGGGATGCAGGCATGAGCCACCACACCCAGCCACGCCAATATTTTATTTTATTTTATCTTTTTGAGACAGAGTCTCACTCTGTTGCCCAGGCTGTAGTGCAGTGGTGCGTTCTCAGCTCACTGCCGCCTCCGTCTCCTGGGTTCAAGTGATTCTCCTGCCTCAGCCTCCTGAGTATCTTGGATTACAAGCGTGCACCACCACGCCCGGCTAATTTTTGTGTTTTTAGTAGAGACGAGGGTTTCACGATGTTGATCAGGCTGACTTCATGATCCACCCACCTTGGCCTCCCAAAGTGCTGGATTACAAGTGTGAGCCATCACGCCTGGCCAATTCTTATTTTTTTGATAGAGATGGGGGTACCACTATGTTGCCCAAGCTGGTCTCGAACTCCTGGACTCAGGTGATCCTCCCACCCCAGCCTCCCAAAGTGCTGACATTATAGGTGTGAACCACCATGTCTGGTCTGCCCTGGCCTTACTTTTTAGTAAGGGAGAGAGAGAGATTTAAAATACATATCATATGTGTGCGTATATATATATATATATATATATATATACGCACACATATACATATATAAAAATAAATAGACATATATATATAAAAATAAATAGACAAGGATTATACATGCTGCTAAGTGCTAATGAGAGAAATAAAAGGTAATGCCACAGGGAGATGGGGGCTGGAGGGGTGACACCAGAAGGATAAGAGCTGGGGAGGACATTTCTGGCAAATGAATCAGCAGTGCAAAGGCTCTGTGTCAGCGAGCTGCTCGGTTTGCCCAAGGAACAGATCATCAGAGACCACTGCACCTTAGACGGTGCAGTCACCCCAGTTTATAGCTCCAGTCCCAACAGTATCATTAATAGCACCTCCAAGCCACTGCGTGTTGGGGTGGTCTGTGACACCCAGGCTGGCTGCAGCTCTTGAGCAAAGGGCACGGTCCTGGAAGGCAGCCCTCTCTAGACACCTCTCTCCTCCCAGGTTCCAGGCGACACTCTGCCCTCCTCCCCTCAGCTGTAGGAGTGGGAACAGCTTCACTCTCCCTTCTGTTTTCCCTACGCCTCTGTAAATATCATCAAAGTCTCCAATTTTCAGTAAACTCTCCACTTCCGGCTCAGACTATTACAGGAACTGATTCTGTGGTGGGAAAGGAATTAGAGAAGAGAAAGAGAGGCTTAGAGGCGGCATCCAACAGCTGGTGTAGAAACCTGGAGGTAAGAAAGCTCAGTAATTAACGGCCCGCGCAGTGGCTCACTCCTGTAATCCCAACACTTTGGGAGGCGGAGGTGGGAAGATGGTTTGAGGTCAGGGGTTCAAGACCAGCCTGAGCAACATGGCAAAACCCCATCTCTACTAAAAAATACAAAAAAATTAGCTGAGCATGGTGGCACGTGCCTGTAGTCCCAGCTACTTGGGAGGCTGAGGCAGGAGGATCACTTGAGCCCAGGAAGTAGAGGCTACAGTGAGACATGATCGTGCCACTGCACTCCAGCCTGGGAAACAAGAGTGAAACCCTGTCTCAAAAAAAAAGGAAAGAAAGAAAGCAGGCTATCTTTAGAAAAAAAAGAAGAAGAAGACTACTAGTTTGTTTGTTTGTTTGTTTGTTTGTTGAGATGGAGTCTCACTCTGTCACCCAGGCTGGAGTGCAATGGCGCAATCTCAATTGACTGCAACCTACGCCTCCTGGGTTCAAGTGATTCTCCTGCTTCAGCCTCCAGAGTAGCTGGGATTACAGGCGCCTGTTCGCTGGGGTTACAGGCACCTGCCACCACTCCCAGCTAATTTTTGTATTTTTAGTGGAGACAGGTTTTCAACATGTTGGTCAGGCTGGTCTCAAACTCCTGACCTCATGATCTGCCCACCTCAGCCTCCCAAAGTGCTGGGATTACAGTGTGAGCCGCCGTGCCCAGCAGAATACTATGAGTTTTAACTAACTAATAGTTAAAAACAGCAAGTCTGAGCCGGGTGAGGTGGCTCATGCCTGTAATCCCAGCACTTTGGGAGGCTGAGGTAGGCAGATCACAAGGTCAGGAGTTTGAGACCAGCCTGACCAACATGGTGAAACCCGGTATCTACTTAAAAATACAAAAATTATCTGGGCGTGGTGGTGCACACCTATAATCCCAGCTACTTGGGAGGCTGAGGCAGGAGAATTGCTTGAACCCGGGAGGCAGAGGTTGTGGTGGGCTGAGAGCGCACCATTGCACTCCAGCCTGGGCAAGAGAGTAAGACTCTATCTCAAAAAAGAAACAAAGAAACAGCAAGTCTGGAGCCAGACAGTCCAGGTTCAAAGCCTGTCTGGGCCTCAATTGCCCCTACTATAAAATGGGGTTAATAAGACCCATCTCAGAGAGGTGTGGAATAAGTGAATTGCTTGAACCTGGTGGGGTAGAGGTTGCAGTGAGTCGAGATCGTGGCAGTGCACTCCAACCTGGATGACAGCAAGACTCTGTCTCAAAAAAATAAAAAAAATTAACGTAGAATTACCATGTGATGCAGCAATCTCACTTCTGGTTATAAAAGAAATGAAACTGGGGACTTGAAAAGGAATCTGGCCACCGCCTTCATTGCAGCGCTGTTCACGATGGCCAGATGGTGGGAGCAACCAGCATGTCCACTGATGGGGGATAAGCTGGGGCCCCCACACATGGAATAGGGTTCAGCCGGGAAAGGGAAGGACGTTCTGATGCACGCTGCAGTACGCACGGGCCTTGAGGACATTATGCTAAGTGAAAGAAGCCCGCCACAGCGGGACAAACACTGAACAATTCCATTTGTGTGAGCTCCTAGAGAAGCCAGATTCACAGAGACAGAAGGAATGGTGGGTGCCAGGGGCTGCGGGGAGAGGCGAAAGGGGAATTTTTGATCAGTGTATATGCGGTTTTGCAAGATGACAAGGTGCCAAGAAGGGTGGTGGTGATGGTTACTCAACAGTGTGGATGTCCTTCATGCCTCTGAAATGTACACTCCGAAATGATTAGGACGGTGCAAACAACCCACACAACAAAACGCCGAGCCAGGCAGAGGTGCGGGGTCTCCCACAATGTGCACGTTTGGGGTCAAGAAATCTGGTAGAAGACTTGAGGGGAACTGAGCCGTGAGGAGCAGCTTTGATCTGTCTTTGATCAAGAACCAGGGAGGCAGAGATAAGATGCGAGTGGGGCAGGCTCGGGGACAGCAGGGCCAGGAAACACCGGGCCTTCCGGAGCGTTCTCAGCGCCTCCAGACAGGGAAGTGAGGGGCCTCAGGGCCCCCAAGCTGCCGCCAAGCCCACTCCTGGGGACTTCCTAACTTTTCTGCCCTATCCTGACCGAGAGAGAAAGGTGCTGGCGAGTGTGACAGGAGACCTTGTCAGCCTCCCCCAGCCCGCACCCCGCCCCCAGCAGCGCAGACTCAGACTCAGGGGCTGTCCCAGCAAGGATGCCGCGCCACACATGGAGGAGGCTCGGAGCTGCCCAAGAGGGCACTTGGGAGAGTCACACTCTGGGCGACAGAGCTTGGATTTCTAGACAAATTGTTCACCTCCTCCAGGCCCTGGGTGTCCCTCTCAACCCAGCTGCCCGTCTCAGCCACAGGTATCCCCTCTGAGGGCCCTGGGCCCCCCTGTAAAGTAGAAATGAGAGGTGTACCAAGGGTGGAATGGTGGCTCCCACCCCCCGGCCTATTCAGAGTCAGTCTGCTATTTCTTATCACCGTGTGCCGGTCAGTCTAAATAACGTCAGCAATAAGACATTCCTCCTGAAACAAGCTTTTATTGGCCTATGTCAGGAGTTGGCAAATTACAGCCCAAAAGCCAAACCTGACCTCCAGTGTGTCTTTGTAAATAAAGTTTTATTGGGACCCAGACACACCTATTCATATAGCTTATGGCCATGTCCAGGCTACCATGGCCCAGCTGAGTAACGTTGACAGAGGCCCTGTAGTGCAAAAAGCCTAAAATCGTTATTATCTGTCACTTTACAGAAAGAGTTTGCCAACCCTCAGACTGAACAATTGCTGTGGATGCGTTTTAATCATACATATGTGAGTCATTAGCAGAATCATATTGCTTTCCTTTTAATACATATCGTATTCCCATGGGTTTAGTTCAGAGAATGCCACATGCCCCTACACACACACACACACACACACACACACACACACAACACACACACAACACACACACAACACACAATACACACACAAACACACACATTCACACACACAACACACACAACACACACATTCACACACACAAACACACACATTCACACACACAAACACAAACACACACACATTCATACACACAAACACAAACACACACAACACACACATTCACACACACAACACACACAATACACACACAAACACACACACATTCACACACACAACACACACATTCACACACAAACACACATTCACACACACAAACACAAACACACACAACACACACATTCACACACAAACACACCCACATTCACACACACACAACACACACATTCACACACATACACAAACACATGCAGAGACACACACACAACACACAAACACACAACACACACATTCACACACACATTCACACACAACACACACACAACACACACATTCACACACAACACACACACAACACACACATTCACATACACACACAACACACACACATTCACACACACACAACACACACCCACATTCACACACATTCACACACACAAACACATGCAGAGTACACACACAGATACACATACAATATTTTACTGAATTTGAATAAATATCTCTTTTTTTCTTTATTCCTAAACAATAGGGATATAAGAATAAACAGGCTGGTCGTGGTGGCTCATGCCTGTAATCTCAGCACTTTGGGAGGCTGAAGCAGGAGGATCGCTTGAGCCCAGGGGTTTGAGACCCTGTCTCAAAAACAATTCTTTCTAATTTATTAGAAAGAAAGGGGAAGCCAGGAGTGGTTAATCGGTACAAAAGAAATCATTTAAAAGAATGACTAAGACCTGTTTGATTACACGACGGGGTGACTATAGTCAATAATAACTTAATTGTACAAACTCAGACAACTAAAAGAGTAGAATCGGATTGTTTGTAACATAAAGGATGAATGCTGGAGGGGATGGAAGCCTCATTCTCCATGATGTGATTATTACACATTGCATGCCCAGAGCAAAACATCTCATGTACCCCGTAAATATATACACCTACTATGTACCCCAAAAATTCTAAAAATTAAAAACTTTTAAAAATTAAAAAGATCCACTCAGAGGTCAAACATGAGATCCATGCCAATGGGAACAGGTAATACCTGTCCCTGGGTTTTTGTGAGGATGAAATTCAACAAGTGTGATGATAGATACCACTGGTTGCCTTTACGTAATTCATTCTCTCACCCCTTCTTTCTTCGAGGCAGAGGGTCTGTCTGCTTCCCAACAGCCACAGATGCTCAAAGAAGGGGACCTTGTTCCCCCATCCGGAGGAAATCCTGATTATTCTGAGCCATCTCGGCAATACAGTTCCTCTCCCTACGATTGGCTTAGGGGTGGACATGTGAGCAAATTCTGGTCGAAAAGATGAGAGGGGGCGAGCTGGGGGAATTCTTGGCAAGGTTTCATTGCTGATAAAAATGGACCAAGGAAGAGACGCTTCCTGCATGTGTGCTGTTGGGTGAGGTGTGCACTGCAGAAAAGGCTGGAGCAGAGATGCAGACGACCCGGCTCTTCATGTCCTGAGAACTGGCCACGTGCGGTGGCTCATGCCTATAATCCCAGCGCTTTGGGAGTATTGCTTGAGGCCAGTAGTTCAGGACCAACATGACCAACATAGTGAGACCCTGTCTCAAAAGAGAAAGAAACGAAGAACTCCGAAACTGTCCTATCTCAGGACTTCCCCTTATATGGAAATAATAAATATCTTCATTGTTAAACCTCTTGGGTGCTTTCCAGGACTTTCAGCCAAAAGCAATCTCAATGGCAACAGATCTAAACCCGGCTGGCAAGTCACCAGCCGCCACAATGAACAGCTTTATTGACTTTGTCCTTCAGGGAGTATCCATGGAGTGTCCTCGCGGGACGCGGACAGCTCGGGGCACTGCAGATCATGAAAAGGTGCGTTGGCTCACACCTGTAATCCCAGCACTTTGGGAGGCCGAGGCGGGCGGATCGCAAGGTCAGGAGATCGAGACCATCCTGGCTAATACGATGAAACTCCTTTTCTATTTAAAAAAAAAAAAAAAGAGGTTTCTTTCCTGGAGGCACACTCCAGGGGCTGTAACAAACACGAGAGCAAATCCGGGAATAAGCCGACAGAACAGCTTCAGATAATGTTCAATGCTGGCAAGAAACAAAACCCAGCAGTTTGAGAGAGTGAGTGAGGGTGTGGCTTCTCTGGGAAGATGACATTTAGGGGAGGCCTGGATGAAGAGCCAACGGTAGGAAGATCCAGAGAGAGCATTCCAGGTGGAGGGCGTGGCACGCACAAAGGCCCTGAGGTAGGAGTGAACTTTGTGCGCTGGAGGAACTGAACCGAGAAATGTGAGATCCTCACGATTATGGCAGCAGCTTTCAAGAAAGGGTCTAAAAGTAAACAAAAGGTCCACAGTCCGAATTTCTCACCTCCCTCCTTTTTTTTGTCTTTTTTTTTTTTTTTTTTTGAGACAGTGTCTCGCCCTGTGGCCCAAGCTGGAGTGCAGTGGAAAGATCTTGGTTCACTGCAACCCCTGCCTCCTGGGTTCAAGCAGTTCCCTGCCTCAGCTTGGGACTACAGGCGCCTGTCTCCACGCCTGGCTAATTTTTATAATCTTAGTAGAGACAGGGTTTCAGCATCTTGGCCAGGCTGGTCTTGAACTTCTGACCTTATGATCCACCTGCCTCGGCCTCCCGAAGTGCTGGGATTCCAGGCGTGAGCCACCACACCCGGCCTCTCCCTCTTTCTTCAGGCGTTTGTTCCCGGGCCCAGTGTCTAAGAGCTGCTTTGTTGGTACCGAAGATGAGTTTTCGAGCTTCCCTTCCTAACTCAGAACCGCCTCACCTCTCAGCACAGGTGGGCCGGAAGCACACAGGCTCATTAAGTGAAAGCCGAGTTTTCGAGCTTCAGCCTGACCCAGCGGCTCCATGTGCGGCGAGTCCTCATCTGTCTTCCAGTTGTCCTCGGGAGCAGCATTTTCCTTCCTGCCCAGAAAACCGCAGCTCTTGCCGCCGGCCCCTCCTCTCCAACACCCGCCCGCTCTGCCCAGGGCCCACTGAGGCCCAGGGATGCTCTCCCGAGCATCCAAGAGGCCAGCTGCCATGCAGCCAGGCAGGAGGCGCCTTCCTGAAACCAGTGTGGGCACCAAGAATGCTGGAGATCAGGAGATGCCCTTGTCCTTCAATGCAGACCCGCAAAGCTGCCAGTTTCTCTCCTGAGGGGGAACTATTCACAGGCTGCAGCCATGACTGGCGCCCACGGAGAAGCAGGTTCCAAAAATATTCTTGGGCCAGGCATAGTAGCTCACGTCTGTAACCCCAACGCTTCGGAAGGCCGAGGCGGGAGGATTGCTTGAGCTTAGGAGTTCAAGACCAGCTTGGGCAACCTGGCGAAATCCTGTCTCTACAAACAAAAATTAGCTGGGTGTGGCACCTATGGTGCCTGTAGTCCCAGCTACTCCAGAGGCTGAGGCGGGAGGATTGCTTGAGCCCAGGAAGTTAAGGCTGCAATGTGTTATGATCACACCACTGTAGTCCAGCCTGGGTAGCAGAGCGAAACTCTATCTCAAACAGGAAAATAAAGGGCCAGGTATGGTAGTTCATGCCTGTAAACCCAGCGTATTGGGAGGCCAAGGCAGCTGGATCACTTTAGGTCAGGAGTTTGAGACTAGCCTGGCCAACATGGTGAAACCCCGTCTCTAATTAAAATAAAAAAATTAGCCAGGCATGATGCTGGTCACCTGTAATCCCAGCTACTTCGGAGGCAAGAGAATTCCTTGAACCCAGTGAGCCAAGATTGCGCCACTGCATTCCAGCCCAAGAGACAGAGTGAGACTCAGCCTCAGAAAAAAAAAAAAAAGAGAGAGAGAGAAAAGAAAAAAACAAAAATATTCTTTGGAAAACAATGGGCAGCGATACCTTTCTGGGCACATCTGCTGGTGGCTGAGGTCCCTGTTTGGGCAGGGATGGGGCAGTGCCAAGGAGGACCACTGGATACACACCCACAGGGTCATTTGTCAGACTTCTTTTCAGAGACAAGGTCTTACTGTGTCACCCAGGCTAGAGCACAGCAGTGTGATCATAGCTCACTGCAGCCTCAAACTCCTGGACTCAAGTGACCCTCCCTCAGCCTCCCTAGGAGCTGAGACAGCAGGCACACACGGCCACAGCCAGCTCTGTCAGACTGTGCTGTTTCCTATGAGCACCGGGGCACACGCATCACCTTCTCATAAAGATCACACACCAGTGGGACGAAGATACTCCTCTCACACCAATGAGTCTACAGTGACACCTGAGAAAAACGCTCTCGGCGAGGGCGCATTACAGGGGCCGCAGAGTGGACCTTTTTCAAAGCAAGAGGGATTGTGTTACTCCCTGCTTCAACCCTCCGTGGGTTTCCTGTTGCAAGGCACAAACTCCAGGTCCTCCCCTGGGCCGCCCTCCTCCGCCTCCCTCTCGGCTCCCTGGGATGCAGCCACCCTGGCTTCCTTCAGACCTTCCCATGCAGTCAGCCCGTGCCCACCGCAGGACCTTGGCACAGGCTCTACTCCTCGCTTCAAATGCTCTTCTTGTTTAAAAAGATCCCATAGGTCCAGGTGCGGTGGCTCACACCTATAATCCCAGCACTTTGGGAGGCCAAGGCGAGCAGATCATGAGGTCAAGAGATCAAGACCATCCTGGCCAACATGGTGAAACCCCGTCTCTACGAAAAATACAAAATTTAGCTGGGCATGGTGGGGCATGCCTGTAGTCCCAGCTACTCGGAAGCTAAGGCAGGAGAATTGCTTGAACCCAAGAGGCAGAGGTTGCAGTGAGCTGAGATCGCGCCACTGCACTCCAGCCTGGTGACAGAGTGAGACTCCATCTCAAAAAAATTGGGGGGCCTCCATGGAAGCTTTTTTGAGGTACAGCTCCAGCGTCATCTCCTCAAAGAGGCCTTCTTCAACCAGCCCATTTGAAGTGACACTCTTCCCTGGAGCAGTGGCTCACATCTGTGATCCCAGCACTTTGCAAGGCTGAGGCAGATGGATCACTTAAGGTCATGAGATCAAGACCATCCTGGCCAACATGGTAAAACCCATCTCTACTGAAAACACAAAAATTAGCCAGGTGTGGTGTGCACCTGTAATCCCAGCTACTGGGGAGGCTGAGGCAGGAGATCACTTGAACCCAGGAGGCAGAGGTTGCAATGAGCCGAGATGGTGCCACTGCACTCCAGCCTGGGTGACAGAGCGGGACTCTGTCTCAAAAAAAAAAAAAAAAAATTAACTGGGCATGGTAGGTGTGTCTGTAGTCCCAGCTGCTCTGGAGGCTGAGGTGGGAGGATTGCTTGAGTCTGGGAGTTCAAGGCTGCAGTGAGCCATGATTGTGCCACTGCACTCCAGTCTGGCTAATAGAGTGAGACCCTGTCTCCAGTTAATTAATGAATTAATTAAATAATGCTCTTTTTGTCGTCATCCTGTTTTATTTTCGTCACACCCTGACATCGTCCGTGCTGACTTTTCACCACTTGTTTCCTCCATGTTTCCGTAGAGAAACACCACAAGGGCAAAACCCTTACCTGGCCTCACAGCTGAACCTCCAGCACCAGCACAGGGCCCGGTGCACACAGGGGCATGATCGTTTGTGGAATGAATGAATGAATGAAGGGAGGAGGGGCCTAATCCCACAGAATGAAGTCAGGAAAGACTTGCTGAAGAAGTGATATCTGAAGTGGCATTGATGGGTGAGAAGGAGTTGGGCTGCGCACCCCCACTTCAGCCAGTGATTAGAACGCCTTGGGGGCCTGCCCTTGGAAGTCCCTCAGGGTCTGGCTCAGGCACAGGGGTTGGTGTGTGTTGAAAGTCCCTGTGTGACTCTCGTGAGCACACCAGGCTGAGAGCCAGTCACTGTGGCCTTGGTTCTCCTCCAGGTGTTCTCCAGAGCAGCAGCCACCTGGAAATGTGATAGAAATGCAGGTTCTCTGGCCGGGAGTGATGGCTTGCACCTGTAATCCCAGCACTTTGGGAGGCCAAGGCTGGAGATTAACTCAAGCCCAGGAGTTTGAGACCAACCTGGACAACAATAGTGAGATCCCATCTCTACAAAACACTTTTTTTAATTAGCCAGGCATGGTGTCAAGTGCCTACAGCCGCTGAAGTGGGAGGATACCTTGATCCTGAGAGGTCAAGGCTGCAGTGAGCCAAGTGCACACCACTGCCTTCCAGCCTGAGCAACAGAGCAAGAGCCTGTCTCAAAAAACAAAAAAAGAGGAAGAAAGGAAAGCAGATTCTGAGTCCTCGCCCCAGACCTGTGACTCAGACACTGGGGAGTAAAGCCCGGGAATCTGCATTTCCACAAACCCTCTATGAGCTTCTGACTTACTCTTGAGTGATGCGTGGAACAGAATCTTCCAGAAGGTCAAGTGCTTTCAGCCATGCCTGGTGTCAGAAGGAGGCGCTCCCACACTTATGGGCTGCCTAGCTCCTCACTGAGACAGGTCCTAAGACTTTCTCTGAGACCATCTTTTCCCTCGGGGCAGCTGAGAGCTGGAGCAGCTTCAGATGCCCAGATCCTGGGACCTTGAACTTGAACTTGGCTCTAAAGTGTTTCCTTCAGCAAGAGTTAGCATGATCTCACCCTGGCTCCATTCGTGGGTGGAGAGGGGGCCTTGCTCCATCCTCCCTCCCCAGCCCCACCACACAGGGAAGAGAGCGAGAGGGCGTCAGGTGAGAAGGAGTTTATTTCAGCAAAGTGTTTACCAGTAGCAAGAACGTAGGATAAACTTCCTGAAATACTAGCCTGAGGATGTCCCTCTTCGAGAAAAAGGACACCAGGGTTGCGCCAGCTTCGTTATTTATGCACAATAGCAGGGCATTTGAATTCTTTCTCTTTTCATTCTGCTTCCACTCCCCCCATCTAATCACTAACATTTCTCTTGTTTTGAGATTCGTTACTTTCACTTCTCCCCATCAGAGGTGGGTAGAATTGTGTCCTCTCCAAAAAAGATATGTCCAAATCCTAGGCCCCGGTCCCTGTGAATCAGCCTTATTTGGAAACAGGGTCCTTGCAGATGGCATTAAATCCAGAGTAGAGTCTGCAGGATTCGGGATTTTGGATTAGCAGACCTAATCCAATAGAACTGCTGTCCTTATGAGAACAGGGACATTGGCCAGGCGCAGTGGCTCATGCCTGTAATCCCAGCACTTTGGGAGACCAAGGCAGGCAGATTAGGAGGTCAAGAGATAGAGACCAGCCTGGCCAAATGGTGAAACCCCATCTCTACTAAAAATATGTGGTGGCACATGCCTGTAGTCCCAGCTACTGAGGAGACTGAGGCAGGAAAATTGCTTGAACCTGGGAGGCAGAAGTTGCAGTGAGCCAAGATAGTGCCACTGCACTCCAGCCTGGTGACAGAATGAGACTCCATCTCAAAAAAAAAAAAAAAAACCAGGGACATCAGGCCGCGCACAGTGGCTCATGCCTGTAATCCCAGCACTTTGAGAAGACGAGGCGGGAGGATCACTAGTTTGAGACCAGCCTACTCAACACGGTGAAACCCCATCTCTACTAAAAATACAAAAAATTACCTGATTGTGGTGGCCGGCACCTGTAATCCCAGATACTAGAGAGGTTAAGGCAGGAGAATCACTTGAACCCAGGAGGCAGAGGTTGCAGTGAGCTGAGATCATGACACTGCACCCCAGCCTGGGCAACAAGAGCGAAACTCTCTCTCTCAAAAAAAGAGGGACATCTTTCACAGAGGCACTTACAGAATGGCATGTGCCTGGGGAGGGAGAGTCGGCAGTGCTGTGTCTGCAAGCCAAGAAATGCCGAGGACTGCCGGCAGCCACCAGAGGTCAGAGGAGGCAAAGAAGGCTCCCCACACCCCAGGCTTCAGAGGACTCTGCTGACGCCTTCGTTTCTGATTTCTGCCTCCAGAAAGGTAGAAAATGCATTTCTGTTGTTCTAAGACACAGTTGTGGCACTCTGTCCCGCAGCCCCAAGGGACTGACATACCCTCTCCACCCTGTTCATTTAGCCCCCATTCTTGTGCTTGAGCAAACAGCAGAAGCACCTGGAGGGTTTGTGAATCCCAGATGGCCCGCCCCGCCCCTAGAGTGCCTGATTCAATAGGGCTGGGGGGGCCTGAGAACTGCATTTTCAGCAAGTTTCCCGGGGACACTGGCGCTGCTGGTCTGGGGACCACACTTAGAGAATGGCTGATCCAGGCCACACCATCTCCTGCCTGGAATGACAGCTCCAATCCACTGACTGGCCAGAACCCTCTCCCCTCCTCCCTTCCCCTGCCACCCGCAGGCAGGCTGAGCTTCCTAAAACACCTCGGGGACTGTCACTCCCTAGCGTAGGCTCTCTAGTGGCCTCTCATGGCCTGCAGGACAAAGTCCAAACAGCTTCGCAGGCTACAACGGCCTGGTCTCCTCTGGGGTGCTCGACACACACTCCCCACCCACCCCCAGACACAGGAAGGAAGGGAGACGCTTTCAAGAATTGTTTTTGTTTTAATTTATCAAATAATTGTGAATAGATATGGTGTTAGTTTGCTAGGGTTGCCATACAAAGCACCACAACCTGGGCGGCTGAAAACAACAGAAAGCCGGGCACAGTGGCTCATGCCTGCAATCAATCCCAGGACTTGGGGAGGCTGAGGCAGGAGGATCACTTGAGTCCAGCAGTTCAAGGGCAGCCTGGGCAACAAAGTGAAACCCTATCTCTACAAAAAATACAAAATTTACCCAAGTGTGGAGGTGCATGGCTGTACTCCCAGCTACTTGGGAGGCTGAGGTGGGAGGATCACCCAACCCAGGGAATCGAGGCTGCAGTGAGCCGAGATTGTGCCATTGCATTCCAGCCTTGGTGACAGAGTGAGACCTTGTCTCAAAAAAGACAAATAAATAAATAAACAGAAAGTTTACTCCCTGGAAGTTCCGGAGGCTGGAAGTGTGAGATGGAGTTGTCTGCAGGGCCGAACTCCCTCTGAAGGCTCTGACGCTCCTTCCCTATTGCTTCCAGCCTCAGGGGCTGCCGGCAACCCTTGGGCTCCTTGGCTTGCAGATGCCTCCGTAGTCATGGGGCCAACTTCCCCCATGTCTGACCCCGTATCTTTCCCGTGTACATGTGTGTTTACGGGATGGCTCCGCTCTTACAAGGACACCAGTCCTGTTGGATCTGGGGCTAACCTACTCCAGCAGGACGTCATCTCAGCTCATCTGCAATCACCCTACTTCCAGATGGAGTCACATTCTGAGGTTGGGGCTTCAGCATGTCTTTTTGGGTAACACAGTTCAACCCACGTCAGGTCGTATTTTTCTTTTGAGACAGGGTCTGGCTCTGTCGCCCAGGCTGGAGTGTGGGGACACAATTGCAGCTCACTCAACCTTGACCTCCCAGGCTCCAGCAATCCTCCCACCTTAGCCTCCCGAGTAGCTGGGACCACCAGCAGGTACTACCATGCCCAGCTAATTTTTTTTTTTATTTGTAGAGACAGGGTCTCCCTATGTTGCCCAGGCTGGTCTCGAACTCCTGGGCTCAAGTGATCCTCCCACCTCAACCTCCCAAAGTACTGGAATTTCAGGTATGTTCCACTGCATCCGGCCCCATGACAGATATTGATCATAAAAAGAGCTAATATTTATGAAGACTGAACCTCATGCAGGGCAGTGTTCTAACTGTTTTACATTTTAGCTCATTGAATCCCCACATCCACCTCTGGAGTCAGAACCAATATGACATCCACTTTTCAGATGCGGAAACTGAGGCACAGAGAAGTAAAGTAACTTGTTCAAGGTCACACAGAGACACAGGGAGGGAGTAGCCAAGCCCGAATTAGAGCCTGAGTTGTCAGATGCTGGAGTTTGAGCTTCACAAAATCCAGGAGAAACAGAAAGAACAGAAAGGCCTATTTGATGAAAGTGAGTCCCGCCCCTCCCTCACTCACCCACGACACCTGTTCTCCTCTTGCAAATTTTGGAAAGGATTTGGTAATTAATGCTTTGCAAAAGCAAACAGTAGAGAGCATGAGATCGTCAAAGCACTGTCAGACTTTTACATACCACACTGCAGAGTGATGGAGTTATTTTGAATTCTGGCAGAGCGGTGGGGTCCTTCCTTATCCGCTGGGGATGTTTCAAGACCCCTAGTGGACGCCTGAGACCTGAGATAACACTGAACCCTGTGTCGAAAGGTTTTTTCTACGATAAAATTTAATTTATCATTTAGGCACAGTAAGAGATTAACAACAATAATTAATAGTACAATAGGCCAGGCCCAGTGGCTCATGCCTGTAATCCCAGCACTTTGGGAGGCCAAGGCAGGCAGATCACTTGAGGCCAGGAGTTTAAGACCAGCCTGGCCAACATGGTGAAACCCTGTCTCTACTAAAAATACAAAAGTTAGCTGGGCTTAGTGACACATGCCTGTAATTCCAACTACTCAGTAGGCTGAGGCACAAGAATAGCCTGAACCCAGGAGGTGGAGGTTGCAGTGAGCAGAGATCGCTCCACTGCACTCTAGCCCGGGCGACAGAGCAAGACTCTGTCTCAAAATAAATAAATAAATAAAACCAAGTAAAAAATTGAAATATATATATAGCATATGTGTGTACATATACATACATATATATACACAATATATATATATAATTCTTTTTTTAGAGATGGGGTTTCGCTCTGTTAGCCAGGCTGGAGTGCAAGGGTGCAATCATAGCTCACAGCAACCTCTGCCTCCTGGGATCAAGCCATCCGTCACTTCAGCCTTCAGAGTAGCTAGGATGGGACTACAGGTGCGTGCCATCGTGTCTGGCTGATTTTTCTTTTTCAGAGTCTCGCTCTGTAGCCCAGGCTGGAGTGTAGTGGAGCGATCTCCGTTCATCGCAGCCGCCACCTCCTGGGTTCAAGCAATTCTCGTGCCTCAATCTCCCAAGTAGCTGGGATTACAGGTGCCTGCTACTAAGCCCGGCTGAAACTTCTTTATATTCTTAGTAGAGACAGGGTTTTGCCATGTAGGCCAGGCTGATCTCCAACTCCTGGCCTCAAGTGATCCACCCACCTTGGCCTCCCAAAGTGCTGGGATTACAGGTGTGAGCCATCATGCCTCGCCTAATTTTTTCAATTTTTTTGTTGAGATGGGGGTCTTGCTACGTCGACCAGGCTGTTCTGGAATTCCTGGCCTCAAGCAATCCTCCCACCTCAGCCTGCCAAAGTGCTGGGATTACTGGTGCAAGCCACCATGCCTGGCCCCCTCGTTATTTTTTATTTCTAGAATTTTCCTGGCAATTTTCTTTCATTCACATCCTTTGATGAACTTTGGCACCATTTTTTTCAAATCCCCCAAAATTTCACGTGGTATTTTAATTGGGATTGCACGGATTTCTAGTTAAATTTAGCAGGCTCTCAGCATCTTTCCAAAGCTGATTCTTCCTAAGAACAAAGATTGTCTTCCCATGAATGCAAGTCTCTTTTTTTTTTTTTTGGACGGAGTTTCGCTCTTGTTACCCAGGCTGGAGTGCAATGGCGCGATCTCGGCTCACCGCAACCTCCGCCTCCTGGGTTCAGGCAATTCTCCTGCCTCAGCCTCCCGAGTAGCTGGGATTACAGGCACGCGCCACCATGCCCAGCTAATTTTTTTTTTTTTGTATTTTTAGTAGAGACGGGGTTTCACCAGGTTGACCAGGATGGTCTCGATCTCTTGACCTCGTGATCCACCCGCCTCGGCCTCCCAAAGTGCTGGGATTACAGGCTTGAGCCACTGCGCCCGGCCGCAAGTCTCTTTTTATATTACAACAATAGTAGATTTTTTTTTTCTTGAAATGGAGTCTCACTTTGTAACCCAGGCTAGGGTGCAGGGATTCCTTGGCTCACTGCAACCTCTGCCTCCCGGGTTCAAGCGTTTCTCCTGCCTCGGTAGCTGGGACTACAAGTGAGTGCCACCATGCCCAGCTAATTTTTTGTAGAGACGGGGTTTCGCCATGTTAGCCAGGACGGTCTGGAACTCTGACCTAATGATCCACCCACCTTGGCCTCCCAAAGTGCTGGGATTACAGGCTCACGTGAGCCACCGCGCCTGGCCTAATTTTTGCATTTTTAGTAGAGATGGTTTCAGTATGTTAGCCAGTCTGATCTAAAAAGCTTTTTATGTTGATATTCTCCACATTTCTTGGGAAGTTTGTTGTTGAATATTTTATCATTACAGTTGCTATTGTAAATAAGATCTTTTCTTTCATCAGAAGTAAAGTTACATTTGTATAGATAAGTCCAAAAGTTTATTCCACAGATGTGGGGTGAGCCCCTGAGAAAGCTGCATTTTCAGCTAATCCATGACTCAGCTGATCCTAAGGCACATAACATGCAAGAACCAGCCTCACTCCCCACTACTCTCTGGCAGGGGCTGGGATATCAGGGAGACAAGAAGGCAGGAGATTCGGCCGCACACGGTCACCCAGGGACCCAGCCTCCTGCTGCTCCACTAGCCACAGGCAGAGCTGGCTTCTCAAATCCTGTTCAATTCCAGCTCAAAGTGAGTGGGAAACAGAGGCGGACCACCAGCTTCCCTTCTACCCATGCGGCCTGGAAGTGTTCCCATCACATGGTCCGCCTGTATCTTATACACCAGAACATAATCTCGAGGTCACACCTAGCTTCAGCAGAAGCTGGAAAACATCACCTCTAGCCAGGGACATATGCGCCTCTGGAACTTTAGGGACTTTAAAACTAAAAGAGCAAGAGGCTGTGGTAATTAATCTCGGCTCACCACAACCTCCGCCTCCCAGGTTCAAGCAATTCTCCTGCCTCATCCTCCCCAGTTGCTGGGACTACAGGCTCGTGCCACCATGCCCAGCTCATTCTTGTATTCTCAGTAGAGACAGGGTTTCACCATATTGGCCAAACAGTCTTAATCTCTTGACCTCGTGGTCTGCTTGCCTTGGCCTCCCAAAGTGCTGGGATTATAGGCGTGAGCCACCGCGCCCAGTTCTGAGAATTATTATGATGGGCAGCAGCTCTGGATTCTTTCTGTGGCCTCATTTCCACGTTCTTTGAAATTTCTGAAAAATAAAGAACTGAAATTAGAGTTTTCCCAGCATTGAGCTGGCATGAGGAAATGAGTTCTTATTAACTGAAACAAAACTCAGAGAACATGGCTTTCTCTTCTAAAAAATAACCCCTTTGAGGCCAGGTTATGGTGGCACATGTAATCCTAGCACTTTGGGAGGTTGAGGTGGGGGGATCACCTGGGCCCAGGAGTTTGAGACCAGCCGGGGCAACACAGTGAGATGCCTTCTCTACAAAAAATACAAAACACAAAAATAAGCCGGGTGTGGTGGTCCATGCCTGTAGTCCCAGCTACTCAGGAGGCTGAGGTGGGAGGATCGCTTGAGTCTGGGAGGTAGAGGTTGCAGCGAGCTATGATCACACCACTGCAGTCTAGCCTGGATGACAGAGCAAGACCCGCTCTCAAAACAGGGGCGGGGCGGGGGGAAAAAATAAGCTCTCAAGTCAAGACAGAGCCTTCATAAACCTTCAGGAAAGGAGGGCCGAGGCGCATGGCTGGGCTCCTTTCCGGTGTGGGGGCCGTGTTCCTCCCCGAGGATTTCAGGAATTATCCATTTCAACTCCCTTGTTTTACCAATGGGGATACTGAGGACTCAAGAGACCTCTCACAGCCAAGGTTCATTCCACACGAAAACAAGCTGCACAGTTGTCTACGGAAATGTTATGTTAGAAAGCCTCAAAGAAAATCTCCGGACTGGGCGCGGTGGCTCACGCCTGTAATCCCAGCACTTTGGGAGACCAAGGCGGGTGGATCACGAGGTCAAGAGATCGAGACCATCCTGGTCAACAAGGTGAAACCCCGTCTCTACTAAAAATACAAAAATTAGCTGGGCATGGTGGTGCGCGCCTGTGGTCCCAGCTACTTGGGAGATTGAGGCAGGAGAATTGCTTGAACCCAGGAGGCGGAGGTTGCGGTGAGCCGAGATCGCGCCATTGCACTCCAGTCTGGGTAACAACAGCGAAACTCTGTCTCCAAAAAAAAAAAAAAGAAAATCTCCGGAAAGCTGTACAAGAAACTGATAATAGAGGTTGCCTCTGCGGAGGGCAGTCAAGGCAAGGCAAGACTTACTTTTTTGCCAAAACCGCTTTTATATACAGAGATGGCTTTCTTTCCTCTCTGTCTCTGTCTCTGTCTCTCTATTTCTCTCTCTCTCTCTCTCTCTCTCTCTCTCTCTCTCTCTCTCTCTCTCTCTCTCTCTCTCTCTCTCTCTCTCTCTCTCCCCCCCCCCCCCCCCCCAAAGACAGGGTCTGCCTCTGTCACGCAGGCTGAAGTGCAGTGGTGTGATCTTTGGTGCCACTGCAACCTCTACTTCCCGGGTTCAAGAGATCCTCCCACCTCAGTCTCCCAGATAGCTGGGACCACAGGTGTTCACCACAACGCCCAGCTAATGTTTTTTAATTTTTTTGTAGAAATACCCTTTTGTTGCCCAGGCTAGACTCAAACTCCTGGGTTCAAGTGATCCTCCTGCCTCTGCCTCCCAGTGTACTAGGATTACAGGCATTAGCCACTGCACCTGGTCAGTGATGGCTTTAAAACATTTATGAATTCCATAATTCCAGCACTTTGGGAAACTGAAGTGGGTGGATCACTTGAGGTCAGGAGTTTGAGACCAGCCTCACCAACATGGAGAAACCCGGTCTCTACCAAAAATACAAAATTCAGCCAGGGGCACACACCTGCAGTCCCAGCTATTTGGGAGGCTGAGGCAGGGAGACTGCTTGAACCTGGGAGGCAGAGGCTGCAGTGAGTCGAGATCACGACACTGGACTCCCGCCTGTGCGACAGAGCAAGACTCTGTTTCAAAAAAAAAAAGCCACTTGTGAATTCTTTAACATTTCTACATAAAAATGAAGAGCCTTTATGCATCAAAGACACAGTCAATAGAGTCCTCCCATGGAATGAGAAATTATTTGCAAATCACGTAGTGGGAGGATCACTTGAGGCCAAGAGTTTGAGACCAGCCTGGGCAAGATGGCAAGATGCCATCTGTACCAAAAAATTGCAAAAATTAGCCAGCCATGGTGGCATGCACCTGTAGCCCCACGTACTCATGAGGCTGAGGCAGGAGGATCACTTGAGCCCAGGAGGTTGAAGCTGCAGTGAGCCGAGATGACATCACTGCACTCCAGCCTGTGCAACAGAGTAAGGCTGACTCAAGGAAAAAAAAAATCAAGTTAAATTAAATTAAAAAGTGGCCGGGCAAGGTGGCTCACACCTGTAATCCCAGCACTTTGGGAGGCCAAGGCAGGCAGATCACTTGAGCCCAGGAGTTTGACACCAGCCTTGCCAACATGGTGAAACCCCATCTCTACTAAAAACACGAATGTCAGCCAGAAGTGGTGGTGGGTACCTGTAATCCAGCTACTCTAGAGGCTGAGGCAGGAGAATCACTTGAACCTGGGAGGCGGAGGCTGCAGTGAGCCCAGATCATGCCACTGCACTGCAGCCTGTGAAACTGAGTTCCTCCAGCCTGGGTGAGAGAGCAAGACTCCATCTCAAAAAACAACAAGAAGAAAACAATTTTTAAGTGGCATTTAGTTCATTCACAGTGTTGTATAACCACCACCTCTACCTAGTTCCAAACATTTTTATCACCCCAAAATAAAACCCTGTACCCATTAAACACTCCCTCCTACTCCCCCTCCCCCAGCCCCTGGCGACCCCTCATCTGCTTTCTGTCTCTGCATTTGCCTGTTCTGGACATTTCCCTTAGATGGAGTCATACAATATGTGGCCTTTTGTGTCTTGTCTTGTACTTAAAATATAAAGTATTGTTGATATTTGAAAATTTGTTTATGTTCCTACCCAATGACCATTCCTATTACTCCATCTTGAGAACTAATTAAGAATTGTTTGAAGGTAGGAAGGATGCCTTGGGAAGATAACAAGACTCAAGACTGTAACAGAAATATCTCCCCAAGACAGAAGAAAACATTGTTATTCATTCACTGTTTAGTCTACACGTATTTATTGAGCACCTACTATTGTCAAGCCTATTCTGGGCACCGGGATACAGCAGTGAGACAGATGAGGCCCCTGCTGGCGGAGAATGCTGGAGACATAAGAAGTGAGTACCAGGGAGCCAAAAGTGCTGAGTGAAGAAGTGAAACAGACGGCGGGATCAGGCAGGACCGCATGGCAGCCTCACGGTGGGAGGCCAGCGAAGGCCTCTCTGAGTTCAACTAACCTGGGAATGACAAAATAGGCCTGCCACTCAAAGCTGGGATTTGCAGGCAGAGGGACCAGTAAGTGAAAAAGTCAAGAGCCGGGAGACTAAGGCTGCACATCCTTTAACTGGCGGTCAAGGGAAGGGGAAGGAGGGAACGGTGCCCTCAGGGAGAGCAGCAGCATTTTCTGCAGCCACCACGCCAACAGCAGACAGAAGCGACCTCTCCCTTGCTGTGGGTAAGGCTGGGAATTGGCAAGTTTCTGGAGGACAGCTTGGCAACAGAATCAAAGCTTTAAAATTTGCAAACTGCTGGGTGTGGTGGCTCATGCCTGTAATCCCAACACTTTGGGAGGCTGAGGGGGTGGATTGCTTGAGCCCAGGAGTTTGAGACCAGCCTGGACAACATGGTGAGACCCTCATCTCTACAAAATATTTAAAAATTAGCCAGGTGTGATGGTGCATGCCTGTGGTCCCAGACACTGGGGCGGTTGAGGCTGGAGAGTCACTTGAGCTCAGGGAGGTTGAGGCTGCAGTGAGCTGTGATTGCACCACTGCATTCCAGCCTGGGTGACAGAGTGAGATGCTGTCTCAAAAAAAAAAAAAAAAAAAAAGTGCCTGCTCTGAACTAGCGCTTCCATTTGTAGGCAACTCAAGCGACAACGAAATGAGGACAATATGGTACGGCTGAGACTCTGCCTGGGGTGGGGCCTGGGTTGGTCAAGGAGCTTCCCGTTAGCCACTATAAACAACACAAATTGATTCCTTCTCATTCTCTTCGTCTCTGAGGTCAGAAGTCCAAATCGGTTTTACCTGGCTAAGGTCAAGGTGTTGGCAGGGCTGCATTCCCTCTGGAAGCTCTAGGGGACAATCCGTTTCCTCACTATTTCCAGCTTGTAGAAGTCACCTGCACTCCTTGGCTCACGCCCCCTCCTCCATCTGCAAAGCGCATCACTCCAGCCGCTGCCTCTGTCTCCACACCACCTTCTCCTCCAAGACTGACTCCTGTGTCCCTCTCATAAGGACCCCTGTGGTTACATCAACTCACCAGATAAGCCCCAGATCATTTCCCCATCTCGGCACCTTTAATTTAATCCCAAAGTGACACAGTCACGGATCCCAGAAAATTATGATGCAGACATCTTTGGAGGGGCCGTTGTTCAGCCTACCACAGAGGGCCTCTTTGATGGGTAATCTGAGCCAAAAGCAAATGATTGAGAAAAAGTCGCCCATGAGACCAGAGTGTTCCGGCGGAGGGGGGAGGGCAGGGAGTGCAAAGGGCCTGTGGCAGGAGCTGGTTTGGCAGTTGGAGCACAGACTGCGAGACAGAGAATGGCACCGGGGCCAGCCCAGGCCAGCTGGACCTTGGGGTCTGCAGTGAGCCATCATCCTTCCTTCTGCTCGGGCTGTGATTAATGTGACGAAAAACAGAATCAGGTTCCTGTAGAAGACAGCGAGTGTGGGAGGAACAACAGGACAGTCTTGGAGTCTCTCCAAGGAAATGACTTTGACCTCAGGCCTGAGTGGTCAGTGGGGCAAGGAGCGGGAGGCCCCGGTCCTGAGGGGCCTTGTGGCCTTCGCACAGGAAGCTGCATTTTGTGTGTGCGCGTTGGGAAGAAGCAGATGATGGGGTGTGAGCAGGGAAGGGGCAGGAATCGTGCACTAGTTTTAACGGACTCCCTGGCTGCTCTGCACAGAGAGGCAGAGGGATTCAAGCATGAGCTGAAAGTCTCTATATTGAGTTTTGCTCATCAAAATCATAAAGGAAGGAGAGGAAAACAGTTTGGCAGTTCATCAACAAGTTGAACATACAGGGAGTCTCTCTGAACCTATTCTGGTTCAGGGGGCTGCTCGATTGAAGAAAGGAAAAGAACAGAAAAGAATCAAGTTAGACCTAACATTGCTATGACCCAGCAATACCACTCCTAGGTATATGTCCAAGAGAACTACAGGCACTCAAACAAATACCTGCCTATGCATGTTCATAGCAGCAGCATTCAGAACAGCAAAAAGCAAAAATATACAGCACGTAATATTCAGTTATTTTTAACCACTTAAAAAACGACTTGGGAAACAACTCAAATACCCATCAGTGGATGACAAAATGTGGTCTGTCCATACCATGGAGTATGATTCAGCCATAAAAAGAAATGAAATATTGGCTGGCATGGTGGCTTACACCTCTAATCTCAGCATTTTGGAAGGCTAAGGCAGGAGGATCCCTGGAGGTCAGGAGTTCAAGACCAGCCTGGCCAACATGGCAAAACCCCATCTCTGCTAAAAACACAAAAAATATTCTTTTTCTATTTTTTTTTACTTTTAAAAACACTATATATATATATATATATATATATATATATATATATATATAATATTATGTTTTTTTGAGATGGAGTTTCGCTGTTGTTACCCAGACTAGAGTGCAATGGCACGATCTTGGCTCACCACAACCTCCACCTTCTGGGTTCAAGCAATTCTCCTGCCTCAGCCTCCCGAGTAGCTGGGATTACAGGCGCACACCACCATGCCCAGCTAATTTTTGTATTTTTAGTAGAGATGGGGTTTCACCTTGTTGACCAGGATGGTCTCGATCTCTTGACCTCGTGATCCACCTGCCTCGGTCTCCCAAGGTGCTGGGATTATAGGCGTGAGCCACCGCACCCAGCCAAAAAATACAAAAAATATTAACCAGGTATTGTGGCAGGTGCCTATAGTCCCAGCTACTCAGGAGGCTGAGGCAGGAGAATCACTTGAACCCAGGAGGTGGGGGCTGCAGTGAGCCAAGATCACACCACTGCACTCCAACCTGGGTGATGTCTCAAAAAAACAAGTCAGAGAACCAGACACAAAGGGCCACATAGTGCAAGATTCCATTTATAGGAAATCTCTGGAGTAAGCATATCAATAGACAGAACACAGAGGAGCTCAGTCCTGTTATCCCAGCACTTTGGGAGGCTGAGGCTGGAGGATTGTTTGAGGCCAGGAATTTGAGGCTGCAGTGAGCTATGATTGCGCCACTGCACTCCAGCCTGGATGACCCATCGAGACCCTGCCTTAAAAAAAAAAAAAAAGAAAAAAAAGTGACAGAAAACAGATTGGTGTTTGCCAGGGACTCGGGAGAGGGAGATAGGAGGTGACTGCTATGTCTATTGCTAATTGGTACCGGGTTTCCTTTGTGGGTGAAGGAATGTTCTGGAACTAGATGGAGGAGGCGGTTGCATAACATTGTGAATGTCCTAAATGCCCCTGAACTGTACACTTCAAATGGTTAAAATTGTGATGTTTGTTTTTTAATGGTAAGTTCTGTGTTATGGGTATTTTACCACAATTTATTATTATTATTATTATTTCTTGAGACAGAGTCTCTCTCTGTCGCCCAGGCTGGAACACAGTGGCGCCATCTCGGCTCACTGCAACCTCCACTTCCCAGGTTCAAGTGATTCCCCTGCCTCAGCCTCTCCAGTAGCTGGGATTACAGGCACATGCCACCATGACTGGCTAATTTTTGTATTTTTAGAAGAAACAGGGTTTTACCATGTTGGTCAGGCTGGTCTTGAACTCCTGATCTTGTGATTTGCCTGCCTCGGCCTCCCAAAGCGCTGGGATTACCGGCACGAGCTACTGCACCCTGGGCCTTTTACAATTTTTTTAAAAGACAGGGGAGATGGAGGAATGCAGGGAGGGAGTGGGGAACAGTGGCACCACCTGCCAGTACCACGTGTCCATGCCCACTTCCCTTAGGGGATGCCAGCCTCGGCTAGGAGCAAGTCACCTCCACACTCCCCCTTGCGGCTGCCTTGTATTTTTTGTGGTGGCCTTGGAGAGAACTGGGGTGCCCAGACAGCCTACATGTGCTTAGGAGATGCTCTGGCTTCGGGGCCATGGACCCTCCATTTAGGTTCTGCAACATTTCCCCAGGGCCCTTGCCAGCCCGACTCAGCGTGGTGCCCGTGAGCACTCACAGAAACCTTCCCATGCTGGAACGGGAGCACTGCTCCACCTTCTGGGAACATTTTAGCAGCCCCCAAATGGAAGCTTTAGCAACTGTTTCCTGTTTCTGCCTGCTTTCTAAACAGGCTTCCGTGTCTCACCACCATGTCCACAGTTTTTCACCATTTTATCTATTTGTAAGTGTGATATTAAGGCCATTCACGTGGCTGTGCGGCCACCATCCATTTCCAGAGCTGTTTCACCTTCCCACAGTGAAACTCGCCCCCCATTTTCATCTTGCAAACTACAACTCCATACCCACTAACCCATGTCCTGTTTAGAAAAAAAATTAATTTTACATAAACACATTCTTTGAGGCTGAAACAAATGTGACTGATTTTCTTTTTGAGACGGAGTCTCGCTCTTGTTACCCAGGCTGGAGTGCAATGGTGCAATCTCGGCTCACCGCAACCTCTGCCTCCTGGGTTCAAGCAATTCTCCTGCCTCAGCCTCCCGAGTAGCTGGGACTACAGGCGCGCACCACCATGCCCAGCTAATTTTTGTATATTTAATAGAGACGGAGTTTCACCTTGTTGACCAGGATGGTCTCGATCTCTTGACCTCGTGATCCACCCGCCTCGGCCTCCCAAAGTGCTGGGATTACAGGCTTGAGCCACCGCGCCCGGCAAATTGTGACTGATTTTCAATGTGAAAATAAAATATAGAAACTGTTCTTGGCTGGGCACAGTGGCTCATACCTGTAATCCCAGAACTTTGGGAGGCCAAGGCAGGAAGATCACTTGAGCCCAGGAGTTCCAGACCAGCCTGAGCAACATGGCAAGGCTCTGCCTCACAGTCTCTTATTTGTTAAATGAACAAATAAAAAAACTGCACAATTAAATGAATAAACTGCTCAGTTACTTTATAACAAAATTACCTTTGAGAAACACAAGTTCTTTTTTTTGAGACAGAGTCTTGCTCTGTCGCCCAGGCTGGAGTGCAATGGCGCGATCTCGGCTCACCGCAACCTCCGCCTCCTGGGTTCATGCGATTCTCCTGCCTCAGCCTCCTGAGTAGCTGGGAGTACAGGCGCGCGCCACCATGCCCGGCTAATTTTTGTATTTTTAGTAGAGACGGGTTTCACTGTGTTGGTCAGGCTGGTCTCCAACTCTGGACCTCGTGTTCCACCCGCCTTGGCCTCCCAAAGTCCTGGGATTACAGGCATGAGCCACCGCGCCTGTCCGAGAAACACTGTAATTTTTTAAACTGTGACAGCCAGGCACTCTTGCAGTCTGTCATAGCTTCCGCTGTTCCGTATCCAATTCCGTCTTTCTCTCTGCATCCAGCGTAGCTAATAATTAGCAAGACAAGCTCAGCGCAAACGGCAGATGAGGTAATCACTACAAACATTAGACGCCCTCCTGGAGGGCAAAGTCCCCACATCCCTAGCTGAGATACAAGGGCCTCAAGAAGTGTTTTCCACATGGAAAGGGACTTTGCCAAGTGGAGTAATCAATGAGGTCCTTACTGTGTGAGGGAACACAAAATAATTTTTAAGGTAAAACTCTAGTGAGATACCGTGATTCACCTAGGAGACACATAAGCCAAGATCAGAGTGTGAGACGCTCTTGTGTTGCGAGGCCGTGAGGAGGCAGGCACTGCTGAGTGCTGTTGGCAGAAGGGTACTTTTGTGTGACCTCTCTGGAGGGGAATTTGACAAAGCCCGTCTAAATTTAAATTGCATGTGGGCTTTGGCTCAGCAGGTTCACTTTGAGAAGTTTATTTTTCAGATATAGATGCACACAGCAGCAATCTATGGATAAAAGCAGCCAGCCAGATGCAGTGGCTCACATCCATCACTGCAGCACTTTGGGAGGCTGAGATGCGCCAGTTGCTTGAGCTCCAGAGTTCAAGACCAGCCTGGGCAACAAAGTGCTACTCCATGTCTATGAAAAACACAAAAAATACAGGAGATGCAGGCCCGTAGTTCCATCTACTCGGAAGGCTAAGGTAGGAGGATCACTTGAGCCCAGGAGGTCAAGGCTGCAGAGAGCCATGATCGTGCCATAGCACTCCAGCTTGGGCAACAGCAAGACCCTGTCTCAAAAACAATAATAAGAAGAAGAATTAATAATTAATCAAACACATGTGCTCACTTTGGCAGCACATATACTTAAACTGGATGATTTCGAGTAGTTTAGCATGACCCCTGTTTAAATTTAAAAACAAAAATAGCCTTGGCTGGGTGAGGTGGTTCATGCCTGTTAACCCAGCATTTTGGGAGGCCGAGGCAGGCAGACGCTTGAGCCCAGGAGTTTGAGATCAGCCTGAGCAACATGGTGAAACTCCGTCTCTACACAAAACATAAAAATTAGCTGGGCATGGTGGCGCATGTCTGGAGTCCCAGCTACTTCGGAGAAAGAGGTGGGAGGATTGCTTGAACCCGGGAGGCGGAGGCTGCAGTGAGTGGAGATCACACCGCTGCTCTCCAGCCTGGGCCACAGAGCAAGACCCGGTCTGAAAAAGAAAAAAAATCAAAATCAAAAGAATGGCCATCATTGCCATTGTTTTAGTAGCATCATACTGGAAGCATGTGAGTATCCAGCAGGAAGGGATTGTCAGCTGAAGTGTGGTCCGTCTACACCAGCGCCATCCAGCAGAGCTTTCTGCAGTGACAGAAGTGGTCCGTGTCCGCACTGCCCACTACAGTGGCTCTAGTCTCGTTTCCACTGAGCACTTGAAATGTGGCCAGTACACTTGATGAACTAACTTTACTTTGAAAATATTTTTTTAAGCGGAGTCTCGCTCTGTCACCGAGGCTGGAGTGCAATGGCGCCATCTCAGCTCACTGCAACCTCAACCTCCTGGGTTCAAGCAATTCTCCTGCCTCAGCCTCCCAAGTGGCTGGGATTACAGGCATTCGTCACCACACTCAGCTAATTTTTGTATTTTTAGTAGAAACAGGGTATCACCATGTTGGCTGAGATGGTCTCAATCTCTTGACCTGGTGATCTGCCCGCCTCAGCCTCCCAAGTGCTGGGATTACAGGTATGAGCCACCGTTCCTAGCCAACTTTATTTAATTTTAATTAATTTAAATTTAGCTGGGTGTGGTGCTGAGCACCTATAATCCCAGCTGCTCAGGAGGCTGAGACAGGAGGATCACTTGAGGCCAGGAGGTTGAGGCTGCAGTGTGCTCTGATTGTGCCACCACACTCCAGCCTGGGCAACATAGCAAGACCTCATCTCTAAAAAATAAAAGTGAAGAAGAAAACAAACGTAAATAGCCATGTGTGATTAGTGATTACCGTGTCAGACAGTGCACAGCTACACAATAGAATATTTTGTTTTTTGTTTTTTATAAAGATGGGGTTTCACCATGATGGCCAGGCTGGTCTTGAACTCCTGACTTCAGGTGATCCACCCACCACGGCCTCCCAAAGTGCTAGGATTACAGGCGTCAGCCACCACGCCCGGCCCACAATAGAATATTTTGTAGCTATAAACAAGAATAAGACAGATCTATATGGACTAATAAAAAAAGTATTCTCCCAGTCTGGGCAATATAATGAGATCCTGTCTAGGAAGGAGGGAAGGAAGAAAGGAAGAGAGGGAGAAGGGAAGAAGGGAGGGAGGAGGGAGGAAGGGAGGGAGGGAGG
>CM052656.1:6983049-6999003 GCA_028533165.1 Leontopithecus rosalia | reverse complement strand
AAGGGAGGGAGGAGGGAGGAAGGAAGGGAGGGAGGGGTGAGGGAGGAGGGAGTAAGGGAGGGAGGAGGGAGTAAGGGAGGAAAGGAGGGAGGAGGGAGGGAGGGAGGAAGGGAGGGAGGAGGGAGGGAGGAAGGGAGGGAGGGAGGAGGGAGGGAGGGAGGAAGGTTGGGAGGAGGGAGGAAGGAAGGGAAGAAGGGAAGGAGGGAGGGAGGAAGGGAGGGAAGGAGGGAGGAGGGAGGGAGGGAGGGAGGAAGGGAGGGAGGAAGGGAGGGAGGGGCTGGCAAACCAGCATGTGGGAAAACTCAGACAGGAAGCCTGTCGGGAGGGGACTGGCATATAGTCACCTCTCAGGGCCCCTGGGTTCCCCTCACTTCTGCCCTTCAGACCCTGAGTACTTTCCTCTCCCCACTGGTGTATTTGCTCAAAGAGAGATCAGGAGTTCAAGACCAGTCTGGTCAACATAGCAAAACCCCATCTCTACAAAAATACAAAAACTAGCTGGGCACGATGGCACGCGCCTGTAATCCCAGCCACTCAGGAAGCTGAAGCAGGAGAATTGCTTGAACCCGGGAGGTGGGGGTTGCAGTGAGCTGAGATCTCACCATTGCACTCCAGCCTGGGTAACAGAGCGAGACTCTGTGTCAATAAAAAAATTAAAAAAAAAAACTTTTGAAACGTGTGCCTGAGTTTATCCAAACGACAGATCAGAAGTAGGTGACCTTGGGCTTCGGCACCGCTGCTCTCAGCTGCCCGCCCTCAAACCCGCGGCCCCTACGGCATTCTGATTGTTTTCAGGGTGGCAACACATTCAGCTTCAACTATGGATTATAACTCGTCGAAACTAGTGGTTTACAAGGAGGGAAGATTTTGCCTCCCAGGGAACTTAGAAAATGTCCAGTGACCTTCTGGGTTGTCATGACTAAGGATGACCGGGCTCCATGGCGTCGAGGCCACGAATGCTACTAACAGCCTAAGATCCACAGCCAAGAATTATCCAGGCCAACCTGTCAGTCAACAGTGCTGAGTTAGAGAGACCTTGGTCTAAACCAACCATAAAAACCCGCCTTGGCAGCCTCCTCTGCAGCTGCTGAAGGCCGCTGCGCCCAGTTCTGACCAATGAGACCAAAGGATGTCAGCGAGCACTTTTCTTTTTTCTTCATAAAAGAAACCCACGTGGCTGACTCCATTCCTCCCTGCTTCTTCCTTTGAATACAGATGTGATGTCTGGAGTTATGGCAATAATCTTGCAACTATGAGGGAAAGAACAACAGAATCACACTCTGACATCAGAGTCCCTTATGTCCAAATGTTCTCTTCTTCCATTTTTTTTTTTTTTTTTTTGAGACAGGACCTTACTTTGTCTCCCAGGCTGGAGTGTAGTGGTGCAATTATAGCTCACTGGAGCCTTGACCTCCCAGGCTCGAGCAACCCTCCTGCCTCAGCCTCCCAAGAAGCTGGGACTACAGGCACATACCTCCAGGCCTGGCTATCATTCTTTTATTGTTGTTGAAACTATAGAATCGATTTTTAAATTAGCCCACCTAATTTTTTATTCTTTGTAGAGACAGGGGTCCTGTTATGTTGCCAGGGATGATCTTGAACTCCCGACCTCAAGTGATCTGCCCACCTCAACCTCCCAAAGTGCTGAGATTACAGGCATGAGCCACCATCCCCAGCTAGGCTTATGTGAGGAAATTTACACCCCCTTGTTTAAACCTCTGTAGTTTGATTTTTCTGATTCCCATAGCCAAAAGCACAGCTAATTCATGTACTACCACTTAGTCTAATTCCAGTTGGTGGACCAATAAGGAGATTTCAATTTTAGTGTTCTACTTATAGGCCCAATGCTTCTCTTCTGCATAGTAAAGAGTTAGGGGCCAGGCGCAGTGGCTGACACCTGTGATCCCAGCACTTTGGGAGGCCGAGATGGGTGTATCGCTTGAGCCTAGGACTTTGGGACCAGCCTGGGCAACATAGTGAAACCATGTCTCTACAAAAAATACAAAAGTTAGCTGGGCATGGTGGCATACACCTATTAGTTCCAGCTACTTGGAAGGCTGAGGTGGGAGAACCGCTCAAGCCTGGGGCAGTTGAGACTACAGTGAGCCATGATCTCACCACTGCACTCTGGCCTGGGCAACACAGTGAGACCCTGTCTCAAGAGAAAAAAAAGAATGACAAGGCCAGGCGCGGTGGCTCACGCCTATAATCCCAGCACTTTGGGAGGCCTAGGCAAGTGGATCACGAGGTCAAGAGATCGAGACCATCCTGGTCAACAAGGTGAAACCCCGTCTCTACTAAATATACAAAAAATAAGCTGGGCATGGTGGTGCGCACCTGTAGTCCCAGCTACTCGAGAGGCTGAGGCAGGAGGATCGCTTGAACCTGGAAGGTGGAGGCTGTAGTTAGATGAGATCACACCACTGCACTCCAGCCTGTGTGACAGAGCAAGACCCTGTCTCAAAAAATTAAAAATTAACTTAAAAGAATAGTAATGGTTGGGTGCGGTGGCTCATGCCTGTAATCCCAACGCTTTGGGAGGCTGAGAGAGGCAGATCATGAGGTCAGGAGTTTGAGACCAGCCTGGCCAAGATGGTGAAACCCCATCTCTACTAAAGATACAAAAAATTAGCCAGGCGTGGTGGCGCACACCTGTAATCCCAGCTACTTGGGAGACTGAGGCAGGAAAATTGCTTGAACCTGGGAGGGGGCGGTTGCAGTGAACAGAGATCGTGCACTGCACTTCAGCCTGGGGTACAGGGAGAGACTCCATCTCAAAAAATAATAATAACAAAAAAATAAAACAAACAAAATTTAAAATGTTAAAAAGTTAGGTGTTTTCACCGAAGCCAGTCAAAGAGCCAAGTAGCTTCAGTGAGGAAAGAGACACTCATACCGCTGAGCACTCTGCCAAAGAGAAACCAACTTCTGGTGGTGTGGGAGGAACCTGATACAGGTCACTTCTCGTTGTTATTTATTAGTACTTTTTCCATTTACTACTCACTTAAAAGCAGCCTTTATTTCTCACCAAAAGCCTTTGATGTAAAAACCTGCCAGTTTACCAATTGTTCCCATCTACACAATATATCTGTCTCAAGGTAGAAAACAAGATTTGGCTTCTTTCTGACTTCTATGCCTAATACAAGAACGTGGTTCTTGACTAAAGTGACTTTTTGTTGGTGAGGGTGGCAGGTTCTTTTTTTAACCCTACTTGCAAACGTGTGTGTGTGTGTGTGTGTGTGTGTGTGTGTGTGTGAGAGAGAGAGAGAGACAGAGTCTGGCTCTGTTGCCCAGGCTGGAATGCAGTGGTGCCAACACAACTCACTGCAGCCTCAGCCTCCTGGACATGAGCAATCCTCCTACCTCAGCCTCCCCAGTAGTTGGGACTATAGATGCATGTCAGCACATCTGGCAAATTTTTTTTTAGTTTTTGCAGAGACAGGGTCTTGCCACATTGCCCAGGCTGGTCTGGAACTCCTGGGCTCAAATGATCCTGTCACCTGGGTCTTGTAATCCCAGCATTTTGGGAGACCAAGGTAGGAGGGTTGCTTGAGCCCAACAGTTCCAGACCAGCCTGGGCAACATAGCGAGAGCCCATCTAAAATAATTAAAAATAATAATAATTTCTTTTGTCCTGAGACAGAGTCTCACTCTGTCACCCAGGCTGGAGTGCAGTGGTGTGATGTCAGTTCACTGCAACCTCTGACTCCCAGATTCAAGAGATTCTCCAGCCTCAGTCTCCCGAGTAGCTGGGATTACAGGCATGCATGACCATACCTGGCTAATTTTTGTAATTTTAGGAGTGACGGGATTTCACCATGTTGACCAAGCTGATCTCAAACTCCTGACCCCAAGTGATCCACCCACCTCAGCCTCCCAAAGTGCTGGGATTACAGGCATGAGCCACCACGCCTGGCCAGGTTTTTTTGTTTTTTTGTTTTTTTTTTTTGAGATGGAGTCTCAGTCTGTCTGTCACCAGGCTGGAGAGTGCAGTGGCGTGGTCTCAGCTCACTGCAACCTCTGCCTCCCAGGTTCAAGCGATTCCTCTGCCTCAGCTTCCCCAGTAACTGGGACTACAGGTGTGTACCACCGTTTTTTGTATTTTAGTAGAAACAGGGTTTCACCACGGTGGCCAGGATGGTCTCCATCTCCTGACCTCATGATCTGCCCGCCTCAGCCTTCCAAAGTGCTGGGATTACAGGTGTGAACCACCGCGCCCGGCCGTAAATTTTTTTTCTCCTTACCCTGGGCCCCACAGAAGAGGGTAAGGTTTGGCTCCAGGTTTGGGGGGTGTAGTTAAGGAAGGATGTCAGCTCGGGGCCAAGGACAAGAATGACCTATCAGATCCCCCAGGGAAGGAGCAGGACCCTGGAGCAGTAATATCTGCAGCACACAACTGTCATTTCTCCGAATGCAATTTCCTTTCACTACCCCCATGTCTGGCTGTCTTAGGGAAAGAGCCGGATCCCTGAGGCAGCCCAGAGAAGCCAAGTCCAAGGTGTCAAGAGGTCATGGGCAGAATCTCCCAAGGCAGCCAGCTGGCTGAGTGACAAGTGACGACAAGCACAGATTTGTAGAGAGTGCAAGCATTCTTCAGAAACTCCCAAAAATACCAGTGAGGGGAAACTGGTAGGCAGACTTCCTCAAGGAGTCATGCACAGTGCAGAACAGACCACTGTTCCCCGAGTGGGAAGGGAAACGCTGGCCCCAAAACACCGGCCCACGAAGGCGCTGAGTCACGCCTGCCCCTCCTCCTGCCTTCGGTCGCTCCTCAGCCACAGTTGATGCTACTGGACTTCGCCCTTCACCCCTGGGAGTTTGGCAGCTTTTGCACATTTTAAGATGGGCTTTAGAGTTTGTAAATATGTCCTGCTTTTCTATGACCATCGCTGTGGAAGAGACAAATGTGTCCTAGCCTGCTTCCCATCAAAACTTGTATTCTAACCCCAAGAAGAAAAGCAGCAATAAAGACAGCTAAAAATATATATTTTTAAATATATTTTATTGCACTTCAGGTTCTGGGGTACATGTGCAGAACATGCAGGATTGTTGCATAGGTACATACATGGCAAGGCAGTTTGCTGCCTCCATCCCCGTCACCTACATCTGGCATTTCTCCCCATGTTATCCCTCCCCAACTCCCTACTTGCTGCTGTCCCTCTCCTAGTCCCCTCACCAACAGACCCCAGTGTGTGATGCTCCCCTCCCTATGTCCATGTGTTCTCATTGTTCAACACTCGCCTGTGAGTGAGAACATGCGGTGTTTGATTTTCTGTTCTTGTGTCAGTTTGCTGAGAATGATGGTTTCCAGGTTCATCCATGTCCCTACAAAGGACACAAACTCACTGTTTTTTATGGCTGCGTTTTCCACATTTTCCCTGTCCAGTCTATCGTCAGTGGGCATTTGGGTTGGTTCCAGGTCTTTGCTATTGTAAACAGTGCCACAGTGAACATACCTGTGCATGTGTCTTTATAATAGAATGATTTATAATCCTTTGGATATATACCCAGTAATGGGATTGCTGGGTTAAAAAAATATTTTTAAGTACATTCTATAGTTTCATTAACAATAAAAAGAATAACAGCCAGGCCTGGAGGTGCATGCCTGTAGTCCCCGCTACTTGGGAGGCTGAGTCGAGAGGATGGCTTGAGCTGGGGAGGTTGAGGCTACGGTGAGCTGTGATCACGCCACTGCACTCCAGCCTGGGCAACAGAGGGAGACACCATTTATTTTAAAAAAAAATTTTTTTTGAGACAGAGTCTCGCTCTGTTGCCGAGGCTGGAGTATAGTGGTGCAATCTCAGCTCCCTGCAACCTCCACCTCTAGAGTTCAAGCAATTCTGCCTCAGCCTCCTGAGTAGCTGGGATTACAGGTGCACACCACCATGCCTGGTTAATTTTTGTATTTTTAGTAAAGACGGATTTCACCATGTTGGCCAGACTGAGGTCTCCAACTCCTGACCTCAGGTGATCCACCCACCTCGGCCTCCCAAAATGCTGGGATTACGGGAATGAGCCACTGCACCCAGTGTAAATTTTTTTTTTAAGTTTAATTTAAAAATTTAAAAAGATGCCAGGCACGGTGGCTCCAGCCTGTAATCCCAGCACTTTGGGAGGCCGAGGCGGGTGGATCATGAGGTCAAGAGATCGAGACCATCCTGGTCAACATGGCAAAACCCCGTCTCTACTAAAAATACAAAAAATTGGCTGGGCATGGTGGCACGTGCCTGTAGTCCCAGCTACTCGGGAAGCTGAGGCAGAAGAATGGCCTGAACCCAGGAGGCGGAGGTTGCGGTGAGCCGAGATCGCGCCATTGCACTGCAGCCTGGGTAACAAGAGCGAAACTCCGTCTCAAAAAAAAAAATTAAAAGAATGAGCATGGGCCGAGTACAGTGGCCCACACCTGCAATTCCAACACTCTGGGGCACTGAGTTGGACAGATCACTTGAGACCAGGAGTTTGAGACCAGCCTGGGCAACATATAAAACCCCATCTGTACAAAAAATACAAAAATTAACCAAGCGTGGTGGCTCACACCTATATTTCTAATTACTCAGGAGGCCAAGGCAGGAGGACTACTTGAGCCCGGAGTTCAAGACCAACCTGGTAAACATGGGGAAATCCTGACTACAAAAAATACAAAAGATTAATCGGACATGATGGTGCATGCTTGTAGTCCCAGCTACATGGGAGGCTGAGGCAGGAGGATCACTTGAGCCCAGGAAGCAGAGGTACAGTGAGCCGAGATTGCGCCACTGCAATCCAGCCTGGGCAACAGAGCCAGATCTTGTCTCAAAAACAAAACAAAAGCCAATGAACATGTAACCCAATCCTGGCCAATGCTGGCAAGTCTGCCAAGAGGACTTCTGGCAAAGATCTTCTCGCATCTTCAGGAATCACAGGCAAGAGATGTCACCTTCCCTTCCTCTGGGCATTGTCTGCATGTGATGTCTGGAACCACACAGACATCTTGCTGACAATCTGAGAAAAAAGACCACATAGGAGGCCAGGAGTCCTAGCTCCAAATGTCATACTGGGAAGATAGTACATTTTCCTATTGTTTAGGCCAATCGGGTTGAATTTTCTTCTACTGGAAGTATCCTAATACAGTAGAGGCTCAATAAAGCTTTTTTTTTTTTTTTTGAGATGGAGTTTCGCTCTTGTTACCCAAGCTGGAGTGCAATGGTGCGATGATCTTGGCTCACCGCAACCTCCGCCTCCTGGGTTCAGGCAATCCTCCTCACTCAGCCTCCTGAGTAGCTGGGATTACAGGCACACGCCACCATGCCCAGCTAATTTTTGTATTTTTAGTAGAGACAGGGTTTCACCACGTTGACCAGGATGGTCTTGATCTCTTGACCTCGGGAACCACCCGCCTCGACCTCCCAAAGTGCTGGGATTACAGGCATGAGCCACCACACCCGGCAATAAAGCTTTTATAAATGAATATCTAGTGGCTGGGGCACAGTGGCTCATGCATGTAATCCCAGTACTTTGGGAGGCTGAGGCATGAGGATTGCTTGAGGCCAGGAGTTCAAGACCAGACTGGGCAATATAGTAGAACTCTGTCTCTACCAAAAAAAATTTTTTAATCAAAAAATTAGCTGGGCATGGTGGTGCACACCTGTAGTCCTCCCTGCTTAGGAGGCTGAGTTAGGAGAATGGCTGGAGCCCAAGAGTTCAAGGCTGAAGGGAGCTGTGGTTGCACCACTGCACTCTAGCCCGAGTAACAGAGCAAGACACTATCTCTAAAATATCAGGAAGTACATAAATGGATACCTACATTTGTTAAAAATAAGATCTCAAGCTAGACACAGTGGCTCACACCTGTAATCCCAGCACTTTGGGAGGCCAAGGTGGGCAGATCACCTGAGGTTGGGAGTTCAAGATCAGCCTGACCAATATGGAGAAACTTCATGTTGGAAACAGATGCTCATTGCCACAAAGAAAAAGTAGCACTGAGACAAAGGATCTCTCAGCAAAGCAATTTTTACTTTTTTTACTTCCTGCACTGCAGGAAGGGTACCTCCCTAGCCATCTTGCCACAAGAATACAGTGAACAAAGGAAAAGCAGACATATTTATCCCTTACGCATTTGGGGTTGTCCTTCCTGCTGTGTCTGACCTCTGTTTCTTGGAGCCAGACCTCACAATTTAAACTAAAATACAATTGGCTAACAACTTAAAACTTTTCTTTTCTTTTCTTTTTTTGAGATGGAGTTTCGCCCTTGTTACCCAGGCTGGAGTGCAATGGCGCGATCTCAGCTCACCGCAACCTCCACCTCCTGGGTTCAGGCAATTCTCCTGCCTCAGCCTCCTGAGTAGCTAGGATTACAGGCACGCGCCACTGTGCCCAGCTAATTTTTTTTTTTTTGTATTTTTAGTAGAGACAGGGTTTCACCACGTTGACCAGGATGGTCTCGATCTCTTGACCTCATGATCCACCCGCCTCGGCCTCCCAAAGTGCTGGGATTACAGGCTTGAGCCACCATGCCCGGCCAACTTAAAACTTTTCTAAACAGGTAAGGGGCATAGGCTGTGAGCTGGGACATGCCTGTGAGCACGTCCAGCACAGATAGCTTGGATAAAGTCCAAGGACAAAGAATATACTACGTGCCTGTAAGCATGGCATGTTTAACAGCTACCTAGGATAGAGCTTAACAAAGAGTTACTAGCACACTTCTGATTTATTATTTAACAAGAAAGAACACTTTAAAGAGAAACTTTCCTAATTCCCACACTCCGCCTCTATTAAAAATTAAAAAAAAAAAATTAGCCAGGTGTGGTGGCGCATGCCTGTAATCCCAGCTACTCAGGAAGCTGAGGCAGGAGAATCGTTTGAACCCAGAAGGCAGAGGTTGCAGGTGAGCTGAGAGCGTGCCATTGCACTCCAGCCTGGGCAACAAGAGCAAAAGCCCATCTCAAAAAAAAAAGAAGATCTCAAATAGTAGCTAGTAGCAATGGAACTTTTTTTTCTTGCTGCGCCACCCAGGCTGGAGTGCAGTGGCGCAAGCATGGCTCCCTGCAGCCTCCACCTCCCAGGCTCAAATGATCCTTCCACCTCAGCATCCTGAATAGCTGGGACTACAGATGCGGACCACCACTCCCAGTTAATTTTTGTATTTTTCTGTAATGTACTTGAAGCTCATTCTTCCTTAATACAATTACCTTGTACTAATTCAGTTTAAAGGTAATTAACCCATTTACTCAGCTGGTCACAGTGGCTCATGCCTGTAATCCCAACACTTTGGGAGGCTGAGGCTGGTGGATCACCTGAGGTGGGGAGTTCAAGACCAACCTGGATAACATGGTGTAACCTTGTCTTTAGTAAAACAACAAAAAAAAAATTAGCTAAGCAGGTGGTGACAGGTGCCTGTAATTCCTGCTACTTGGGGGGCTGAGGCACGAGAGTCACGTGAACCTGTGAGGTGGAGGTTGCAGTGAGCAAAGATCGTGCCACTACACTCCAGCTTGGGCAATAGAGTGAGACTCTGTCAAAAAAAAAAAAGTATTTCAAAGGTATTTCACCCATTTACTGACAGCAACACTCGAAGCCAGTGGTTCCCAGCCCTGGCTGCACATCAGACTCACTAGAAGAGTTTTTAAAATGCTGATGCCTGGGCGCCACTCCAGACCAAGCATTTGGTATTTGTTGAAAGCTCTCCAGCCCCACCTCTCCACTTGCTTTTCACACCTCAGTTACGCTGGTCTCCTTTCTGTTCCTCAAAGACGCCCATGTCTTCCAGGCCCCGGGCTCCTGTGCTGTGTCCTGTTTCGCCACCTTCTGCAAAGCTAAGGCCCATCTTCCAGGTCTCACACAGTCTCTTTTCCGAAAGCCTCTCCTGACCATCCACAGGTAGGATGCCAAGCCGCTCCCATTCAACCTGACAGCCTCACCTAGCTCCTGTCGCCAGGGGTAGTGTTTGCTTATTAGCAAATCAAGGAGCAGAAGCAAGCTGTTTGATTCTTTCTGTTTGTTTTGTCTGTTTTGTTTTTAGAGCCTCTGTATGAAATAGAAAGGTCGATGGGGTTCTAGGGAAAACGGATAATCTTCAGTTGGGGCAGTCAAGGAAGGCTTTGTGGAATACCTGAATTAGACCTTGACATTAGGTGGGACTTAAATTTGTTGAGGTGGCAGGGAACAACTTGAGTGAAGAGTGGGAAATGGCAGAGTGTATGTGGGGAAAAAAAGTGGCCAGCAGATAAGGGGAGAAGGGACAGAGCATTCTGAGGGGTTATACCTGACCGGCTGTGACAGCAAATAGAGGCTCTAGATTGATGGATAGCTACAATGGGTGTTACGGAGAAATTCCAGCAGGGGGTGGAAACATAGCTACAGAACTGGAAGAGCAGCTTATTCTAGGCAGAAAAAGAAGAAAGTAAAAGGCATCTGAGGGGACAGGAAATCAATGCTTACTGATGAGTGAACAAGCCTCTGGAAGTAGAAAGGTAAAAGCATACATTGCTTGGTCAACCACAACCGCTTGGGAGTGCTGTAGGTTTCATGACTAAGCCATAGTCCTTCCCTGAAGCTCCCTCTTCCGGCAGAAATAAACACTAAGCTGGCTGACTCCTTTAATTAAAAGGCACTTGCCAATCTCTAAACAGTATACCCACATGGGAATCACAATTGTAATATCTTGGTAAGGGTTTCGTTATGCTTTCAGGTAAAGCATAAAGGGAACACTAGTTTATTTTATGTTTTATATTTTATTTTATTTCATGTTTTGAGATGGAGTCTCACTCTGTCACCCAGGCTGGAGTGCAGGGGCACTATCTCGGCTCACTGAAACCTCCGCCTCCCAGGTTCAAGGGATTCTCCTGCCTCAGCCTTCCGAATAGCTGAGATTACAGGTGTGTGCCACCATGCCCAGCTAATTTTTTGTATTTTTAGTAGAGATGGGAGTTTCGTCAAGCTAGCCAGGCTGGTCTTGAACTCCTGACCTCGTGATTCAC
The DNA here is from genome assembly GCA_028533165.1 of Leontopithecus rosalia. Taxonomy (NCBI): domain Eukaryota; kingdom Metazoa; phylum Chordata; class Mammalia; order Primates; family Cebidae; genus Leontopithecus; species Leontopithecus rosalia. The sequence continues at coordinate 6,988,048 of CM052656.1, read as the reverse complement.
CCACCTTGGCCTCCTAAAGTGCTGGGATTACAGGCATGAGCCACAGCCCCTGGGTTTTTTTTTCTTTTTTGAGATGGAGTCTCGCTCTGTCACCCAGGCTGGAGCACAGTGGCACAATCTTGGCTCACTGCAGCCTCCACCTCCTGAGTTCAAGCAATTCTCTTGCCTCAGCCTCCCAACTAACTGGGACTACAGGCACATGCCACCACGTCCGGCTAATTTTGGTATTTTTTGCAGAGATGGGGTTCACCATGTTGGCAAGATGATCTCGATCTCTTGACCTCGCGATCTGCCTACCTCGGCCTCCCAAAGTGCTGGGAATACAGGTATGAGCCACCGCACCCAGCAGGAACACTACTTTAAATAAATACAAACGATGCTATTTTTTTCTTAAGACTCATGCAACCACATCTATGTAAGTGAATGCTCGCATGGTATTCGAGTGTGAAACCAAACTTTGGGATACTTTAAAATTTAACAATCAGGAACACTATTTTATGGAATAAAGTGTTGTCTGATTTTTTAAAAACATTTTTTTAAAAGATTTAACAATTATCCCGTGAAACAGCACTAGTCTAACATCTCTGTCATTTAACTAGACTGAGGATGCCATGGTGGCAGAAGCATCACTCAGTCGTTGCTGTATCACTGTAGTTCCTGGCATGTTTGTATTTATTAGATGAAGGGCCCTCTAAGTGTTCACTAGAAATTGTGTTGCTCTCTTGGTTTTCTTTATTCTTGAGGAAATTACACAAAAGGTCTTTTTTCTTTATACAAAATGAAAGGCAGGCTGGCCGGGCTCAGTGTCTCAGGCCTGTAATCTCAACACTTTGGGAGGCCAAGGCAGGAGGACTGCTTGAGCCCAGGAGGGCAAGGCTGCAATGAGCCGTGATTATGCCACTCCTCTATAGCCTGGGTGACAGAACAAGACTGTTATCAAAAAAAAAGTTAGAACTGTCAAAACTATAATGGCACAGCGCAGGACAGACTGTACAGACCAGCGTGCTACCTTTTGTGTGAAGGGGAATTATCTATATATGTGTATATATATATATAATTATAGTACTCATTGTATATGCATAAAGTCTGAAAGTACATGCTGGGGGGAAGCGGTAGGGAGGGGGAAAGGGTGGATAGGAGGCAAGGATGGAAGATTTTTTTTCTTTGGAGATGGGGTCTTGCTCTGTCATCCAGGCTTGAATGCAGTGGCACAATCTCGGCCCATTGTAACCTCCACCTCATTCTCCTGTCTCAGCCTCCTGAGTAGCTAAGGCTACAGGTGTGCATCCCCACACCCAGCTGAGTTTTGTATTTGTAGTAGAGACAAGGTTCCCCCATATATATATATATATATACACACACACACACATACGTTGGCCAGGCTGGTCTCAAACTCCTGACCTCAGGTGATCCGCCCACCTCGGCCTCCCAAAGTGCTTGGATTACAGGTATGAGTCACTGTGTCTGGCCTGGAAGATTTTTTTTTATATACTGTTTAAAAGTGTTTAAGTAGTTGAAACACATATGAAGACATCACCTCAAAAATTTATATTAACAATTCAAAACTATGCACATTAAGGATTTAATTTAAAAATTGAAATATCATGGAATAATCATGAATTATAAAAATTTGTGCTAAGGCTGATTATTTTATTAGACCTAAGAACCTAATTAACATATAAATCTTGTATTTATGCTGTTCTTTCACAATCTTTATGTAAAGCAGGCTTTTAATAGGATGTCATACAGACAGATTTTGCTCCTTGTCTTCAGGTTTCTCCTCTCAAAATCCCACATTTTGCATTTTTTTTAAAATCAAAATTAGAAAACAAAATAGCATGATAGTGTGGTCCCCTTAATTGCCAGTTTCAACTTTATATAACCTATCTTACAGAACAGACAAAATGAAGAAGTGTGAGGATGTACTTTGCAGCAGCATTGTAAAAGCAAAAACCTGGAAACAGCCAGGCGCGGGGGCTCACGCCTGTAATCCCAGCACTTTGGGAGGCCGAGGCAGGTGGATCACAAGGTCAAGAGATCGAGAACATCCTGGTCAACAAGGTGAAACCCCGTCTCTACTAAAAACACAAAAATTAGCTGGGCACAGTGGCGCGTGCCTGTAGTCCCAGCTACTCGGGAGGCTGAGGCAGAATTGCTTGAACCCCGGAGGCGGAGGTTGCGGTGAGCCAAGATCATGCCATTGCACTCCAGTCTGGGTAACAACAGCAAAACTCCGTCTCAAAAAAAAAAAAGCCAACCTGGAAACAAATATTGGTGGACAGGCTAAGTAAATCATGGGGCCTCCAGATAATGGAATACTAGCAAGACTATTAAAAAGAATGAGGTAGCTCTAGATACACTAGTGTGGAAAGATATCCATAATTACCTAGCTTCCCCTTCCCAAAAAAACCTTGAGAATCATCATACTAGAATGGTCCAATTTGTGTCTGTATGTACATACATATGTACATAATAAATATTGTATACTTTTACACAGAGGAAAAGTCCAAAAGAATATCAACCTGTAAAAAGTAGTTATCCCTGGAAAGTAAAATAGGAACTTAGATTACTATCACCTTTACTTTATAAACCTGCACACACACACACACACACACACACACACACACACACAAAATGTGTATTTAAATATGCACTGTAATTCCAAACAGTAAGAGAACTGGCGTGAGGCCAGGAGTTTGAGACTAACCTAAGCAACAAGCAAAATCCCCTATTTTTTTTCTGACATTCTTGCTGTCATCCAGGCTGCAATGCAGTGGCACAATCGGTTCACTGCAACCTCCAACCTCCAGTTCAAGCAATTCTCCTGCCTCAGCCTCCGGAGTAACTGGGATTATAGGTGCCCACCACCATGCCCAGCTAATTTTTGTATATTTAGTAGAGACAGGGTTTTGCCATATTGATCAGGCTGGTCTCAAACTCCCTTTAATTTGGAACCTCAGGTGATCTACCCACCTCAGGCTCCCAAAGTGCTGGGATTAGACGTGAGCCACTGCGCCCAGCCCGAAATCTCCCATTTTTGAAAAAGATAAAATTTTTTTCCCCCGAGTGTGACCATATGCGGAAGTTTCGCTTTCTAAATCACTAATTTTATGAATATGCTTGTGTTGCTCTGTACTGCTTTTCAAAATTTTTCTGGTACCTAATTCGCAATTTCTCATTGAACTTGATAGGAAGCACTTTAGTTCAAAGGGTCAAGTGTTCTTCAGTGAGTTTTCAAGTGAGCATCCTTGCCTCTACAACACTCGCACAGCTTTACTGAAAAGACCAACGTGCTCTCATGACTGCCGGCTCTGCACAATGCTGTAACACCAATACGACCCAGTTCCCACATCCCACATCAGCAGCAGCCACAGCCTTTCTTGCACTTGACTTTATGTAGCTTTGGTTTCCAAAAAGCACTTGACACTGATTTATGAACTTTGCAATGCCTGACACCAAGCGTACATCTTCAGGACACTATTCAAGGTACTTTTTCCTTACACAACGGTCACCCAGATTTTAACAGGCACTACAATGACACAGACTCACATACTAACTGGAAATGATTGCCTGGATAGCAGTGGTTTTGTTGGCTTGTCATGCTACCTGACTCCATCCTCACTTGAATGGAACTCACGGAAATTATTATACACTAGATATACTCACAATGAAAACCCAATGGATTTGCAGATTTCTCAAATTTTAGTCCATTAACCCTAAAACTAAAGCTAAAACTGATTTAAGCCACCCTCAGGTGCTTTCCAATTGCTGGAGCCAACATGAAATTCTTCCAGAGGAGATGTTCATGAATCCCCTAAAACTTGGGGAGAGGAGGGACGCTCCTTGGGAAAAACCTTCCAAGGCCTCTAATGAGCCTCTGGATGACCTCTGGGGTGCCTACTGCCTGGTGTCCATCCCTCGTATTAAACCAGTTTCTCTGCAACTTCCACCTTTGGGGCTAGTCAACATTAACACCTTACTAGTACTGTCTGATTGGGTGAATGCTACTATACACTTGAGACAAACCCAGAGGTCAATTGCTTCACCCACTAGTTACATACCAGTCTATCTTACTTGACAATTTCAGCAAAAACTGCTTGAATGAATAGCTTTTATTCTCTAACCACTAATTCTACACCTTGACAACTATGCCTTTTTCTACGATCCCATGACTGTCTGTGCAGCTCAGCATACATTTATATAGGCCTATGTACTTAAGCATTCTTTCACAGGTACCCTCTCATCACTCCCACCTTTTAATATTCCTTCCTCCTTCCTGGTGTTCCAGTAATTCTCCCATTGTTACCTCACACACACCCCCAACCAGTATTTTTAAGTAACTTGAAAAATATCTAGCTCCCAATAACCTGATTAAGAGTCTTGCTCTGTTCCCCCAGTTGGAAGTACAGTGCTGTGATCTCAAATCACTGCCAACCTCTGCCTCCTGGGTTCAAGGGATTCTCCTGCCTCAGCCTCCGGTGTAGCTGGGATTACAAGCACCTGCAACACTTTTTCTATTTTTAGTAGAGCTGGGGTTTCACCATGTTGGCCAAGCTGGTCTTGAACCTGGGTTTTATTTGCACCCACTTCCTACAGTTCATATTGTAAATCTAACTCCCTCCGATTCACTGACATTTCATGGTTACCACGGGAACATCTGTGGACTGGAAACCTTGATCCCCTTCAACGAGTCTAATGCAAAAATACCTGAACTTAAAAAAAAAATCCAACACCAATTGGGAATGCAACAACTTTATTGAAAGAAAAGTGCAATGAGACTTGTTGAAACCTTAAAGGGGAAACTTAGACACCCCCCCTCAAGCGCAGGACCAAGTGCAGAGTAGACTCTTTCTGGATGTTGTAGTCAGACAGGGTGCGCCCATCTTCCAGCTGCTTTCCGGCAAAGATCAACCTCTGCTGGTCAGGAGGGATGCCTTCCTTGTCTTGGATCTTTGCCTTGACGTTCTCAATGGTGTCACTGGGCTCGACCTCAAGGGTG